>ML786166.1:222372-277009 GCA_009831015.1 Picea engelmannii | reverse complement strand
GGTTGAGGTTAGATTCTATACCCCCTCCACCTTTCTACCTTTAACAGGAGGGGTGGGTCCAGAATGAGGCGGTTTTGTATGGGACCCTCCTAAACCTCTTACCGCTTCCTCCTCTGTTTACCGCCTTCGTCTCCTTCTGACATGTGTCTTCCACCTAGCCTCTCTCCATGCCTTGTCAGATATCACACTCGACGATTTCTGAGGCTCTCAAAGTAGATCAACAGTCGTCAACTTTCCTTGATCCAATGGTCTAGATCTAATCAAGATTTTCAGGAATCCTGCTTTCGGGATTTTGTAAGCCTACTTCTCCTTGCACTTTAAAGAATGTATAGGTTCTCCTGGATCCAACGATGGTCAGACCCCGCGCTCGAATCTAACACCCGATATTTTTCCTCCATTTTCACAGTCCTCTTGTCTTAATTCAGATCTGATGGTCATCGGGAATTCTGAATGGGATCCAATGATCATTGTCACTTCTCCTCCCGAGCTTCTCCTTCCTGTGTGTTCTTACCATCAATGACAAGTGTATTGTCCCTATGAACATGCCAACAATATTCCCCTTTGGCATTGATGGCAACCCTGAAAGACTGAACTATTATGCTTAGACCTTGATCTCCAACCATAGCATCCATTCATGTTGTTCTTCTCCCCCTTTGACATCAATGTCAAAGAAAGAACACGCTCCCCCTGAGCTGTTGCAGTAATTTTTTGGAGGTATCAGATATTCAACCAACACAAACTCCCCCTAACAGGATGGATTCTCTTAGGTGTGAGACGGGATGACACCCAACTTCTTACAGAGATATTCAAAGGGTGTCTTGGCTAGGGGTTTAGTAAAGATATTTGCAATTTGTTATGTGGTTGGAATGTATTGAACCTGAACAATCTGATTGGTGACCTGATCTCTCAGAAAATGGTATTTTATGGGAATATGTTTGGTCTTGGAGTGGAAGACAAGATTCTTGGACACACTTATGGCACTTGTGTTATCACAATGAATTGGGATCGGTGCAATATATTTTACCTCCAAGTCTGCAAGTGTCTGAATCATCCATAATACTTGAGTGCAACAAGTAGAAGCATCAATGTACTATGCCTCTGTAGTTGATAAAGAAATGGAACCTTTCTTTTTACTCAACCATGCTACTAGAGAATCTCCTAAGAAGAACGCACCTCCACTCGTACTTTTCCTTTCATCCATGCAGTTAGCCCAATAATCATCTGAGTAGACTGATAATTGAAAATTTTGATTCTTAGGATACCATAGGCCATAGTTCATTGTTTCTTTCAAATATCTAAATATCCTTTTGACAACTAGCAAATGACTTTGTTTATGTGAAGACTGATATCTTCCTACCATTCCAACAGCATGCATTATGTCTGGACGAGATGTTGTAATGTACAGCAGGCTGCCTATCATTGACCTATATGAACTTTGATCAACATCAGGTGAGTCATCATCCTTGCTTAATTTGCATCCAATAACCATAGGTGTGCCCACAGGTTTAGAATCTTCCATTTGAAACCTTTTCAACATTTCTCTTAGATATTTTTCTTGAGAAATGAACATTCCTTCAAACCTCTGAGTAATTTGCAGACCAAGAAAAAATGGAAGTTCACCTATCATAGACATTTCAAACTCAGAATCCATGGCAGAATCAAACCATTGTACCAATGAATCATTATTACATCCGAAGATGATGTCATCTACATAGAACAACACGATGAGCAAGCCATTACCCTATGTTTTGATATATAGATTGTTGTCAATTGTTCCTCTCTTGAATCCTTTGTCTTGTAGATACGTATCCAATCTGTGATACCAGGCATGAGAGGCTTGTTTCAACCCATATAAATCTTTCTTCAACTTGCAGACAAGGTCAGGATTATCTGATAGTTTGAAACCCTCAGGTTGTTCCATATAGACTTCTTCTTTTAAATCTCCATTTAGAAATGCTGACTTGACATCCATTTGATAGACTTTAAACCTTTTATGACAAGCATAGGCTAGAAATATTATGATCGCTTCTAGTCTTGCTATTGGTGCAAATGTTTCATCAAAATCTAGTCCTTCTATTTGAGCATAGCCCTTACAGACCAATCTTTCTTTGTTCCTGACAACTTGTCCCTTCTCATTCATTTTGTTCTTAAAGATCCATTTGGAACCTATGATATTTTTACCTTCAGGTCTAAGAACCATCTCCCACGTATTGTTTTTCTCAATTTGATCAAATTCATCATTCATGGATTTAACCCAATGGTCTTCTTTGCTAGCATCATTAAAATTCTTGGGTTCCAGCATGGATATGAAGGCTATATGTGATTGTTCAGTGTTTTTTATTATCTTTCTCCTAGTTTGTACACCTTTGTCTTTTTCACCAATTATTTGACTTGCAGGATGATTCTTTCGAGTGATTCTGGAGGAGGAATTTGATGATGTCTGTTGATTTGAGTCTGTCTAAATATTTGCATCTTCATCTGGCTCAGAGTCTTCTTGTTCTGATTCTTGGACCTGTTTAGCTTCAACTTCATCTATATTCTTTGTTGTTGATTCAGTATTGTTCACCTCTCTTACTAGGATTCCTTCATCAACTTTTATGTCAATACATTCAACCAATCTATGCAGCCTCTTATTATAGCATCTGTATCCTTTATTGTTTGTATCATACCCTAAGAAGATGCCTTCATTAGCCTTGTCGTCATACTTGCCAAGGTTCTCATCATTATTCTTTATGTAACACTTACTCCCAAACACTTTGAAGTGTTTGATTGAAGCAGGTCTCCCATACCATAGTTCATAAGGTGTCTTGTCGGTCTATGGTCTGAGGTGGGATTTGTTATGAACATGGATTGTTGTATGCATTGCTTCTACCCAGTAGGTTTGACCAATGTTCTTCTCATTCATCATTGACCTGGCCATTTTCTGCACTGTTCTGTTTTGCCTCTCAACTACTCCATTTTGTTGTGGAGTTCTTGGGATTGTGTATTCTCTCTTGATCCCATGTTTATCACAGAATTCCTTGAACTCACTTGACATAAATTCACCTCCTCTATCTGATCTTACTACCTTTAACCTCTTTCCTATTTGATTCTCAGTTAAAGCCTTAAATATTTTAAATTTCTCAAATGCTTCATCTTTTTCTTTGAGAAAGGCAACCCAAGTGAGTCTGAAGTAATCATCAATGATTAGCATGAAGTAGTTTTCTTTCCATGTGCCTTCCTGTCTTGATGGTCCACATAAATCCATATGAACTAATTGGAGTGGTTTCTCTATTGAAGTAGAGCTCTTGTATTTAAACTGTGTCATGGTTAGCTTTCCTACATGGCAGGGTTTACACACAGAATCTTGTGGATTTGATATTCTTGGAATATCTTTTATTGCCTCAAGATGTTTGAGCTTGATTAAATGATCAAAGTTTAGATGTCCAAGTCTCCTATGCCATAACCAGCTCTCATCATGTTTTCTTAGATGACACTCTTCTTTATCTTCTTTCAGCACATATACATTATTTATGTTTGTATGCCTTTAGCCACCACTTGTCCTGAGTTTACAGACTTTATCTTGCAGTCCTTGGAAGTGAACACCACTTCACATATTCTATCACACATTTGACTTACACTGAGCAGATTATGTTTCAATCGATCTACAAGCAGAACATTTTGGAATTTTCCTCTTCCATTACTTAAACTCACCATCCCTTTACCCTTGATTTTACCTGGAGCGTCATTTCCAAAGGTTACATTTCCTTATTTACTTTCACTTAGAGATAGAAACTTACCTTTGTCTCACGTCATATGTTTGGAGCATCCACTGTCTATATACCAAGGGTTCTTTTGTCTTTGAGCTGACAAGACTAATCCACACTTGTCACTTTATTTCTTCTTCCAACGCTTGACATTTTTAGCAGAGGGATTCAAATCTGGTTCATAGTTCTTTAAGCGATAGTTGGCAGCTTTATGTCCATAATTATGACAAATGTAACATTCTGGTTCGTTGAATAAGGGATCATAATGATTGTTATGCTTAACCTGTGTCCTTTTCCCATCCATCAAGTGATTTGCAGTCTGTGATGGTTTGCTACTTGGTTGTCTCATTATTTGTTGTGGAATATATCTATACCTTGAATGTCTTGATTGCTCATATCTCAATTTTAAAGAATAGTTTACAGCTTTATGACCAAAGTTAGAACAGAAAAAACAATATCCATAGAAAAAACCTTGGTACCTGGAAACTGGTTGTCTTCTTTGAGAAGGTTGATTTCTTCCATGCTAATGATTTCTTTGAACAGAGAGTACATTATTTATTTGATCTATAGTTTCAGTTTTGGTACCTCTTTCGTTACTCATCCTGGGTCGTTGGTTATCTTATTTTGTTTCTGCAGGTTTTTTGTTGTCATATATGGTAGATTTGATAAACTTGATGGGATCTTTGTTGCTTGGTTGATCACTAATTGATCCCTCTTCATAACCCAGACCTGTTTTCAGATTTGGATTTCTTTGTTGATTCGGAATGGTGGCCAATTCTTCCGAGGCTTTGATACTTGACAAACTTTGATGATACAATGCTTGAAACTTCTCCAACTCTTTCCTAGTTTTCACTACTTCTTCCTCCAGATCTTCACATCTTGCCTTCTTTTCTGATAAATGTTGTTTCAGAATGTCTTCGATTTTCTTTGCCTCTTGTAATTCCACTTTTAGCAGGGAAAAGTCTTCGTCATGTTCTTTATTTCCTTTCTTGAACTGTATCAGCAATTGTTTTTGCGTTCTCATCTTAATTCTGAGTCTGTCAAGCTCTTCTAGTGCACTGATCAGTTCTCCTTCCAGGTCAACCACAACTTCTTCTTCATTGTCATCACTTCATGTGATTTTATTATCATAATCCTCTTTGGCCATAAGCATGAAGTCATTTACTTTGTCTTCAATAGAGGAGTCATTGTCTTCATCATCTAAAGGATCATCATCATTGTTTACACAAAGATTTTTCTTCTTAAAATTATTCTCTTTAAAGAAATTTTTGTGTTGGTGCTTCTCCTCATCATCATATGTCTGATCCTTTCTTTTGTGAGGACATTTATTTGAAAAATGACCTATCTTACCACAGTTGAAACATTTGAAAGGCATTTTACGTTTTTATTTTCCTAATCCCTTCTTCAGTCTTCTCACAAATTTTGCTTCAATTTCATCAGGCTCAAAATCCTCATTCTTGTCTTCCTTAAATGATGCTTCTCTGGAGGTGGGTTTATCTTTAACTATTCTCATTTCATATGCAATCAAAGTTCCTAGAAGTTGATCAAATGCCAAGGCTTTTAGATCATTAATTTCTTCTATAGCAAAGACCTTCAGGTTGAACCTATCTGGTAGAGATCTCGGAATTTTCTAAACTAAAAAAGGTTCCTCAATTTTTTCACCAAGTGCCTTCATTTCAATTACCAGTTCTTCAACTCTCAGAAAGTAATTTCCATCAGTTTCATCCTCCTTCATATTCAGATGTTCAAACTGTACTCTGTAGTTTTGAAGCTTGGCGTCCTTTACCTTCTCATTACCTTCATAACTACTAATGTGTTTGTCCCACATTTCTTTGGTAGTTTCTAGGTGCATAACTTTTACAAATTCTTCTTTTGCAAGCCCACTCAAGATAGCATTCATAGCCTTAGAGTTGAAGCTGAATTATAGCTTGTCATCCTTATTAGCTAGTACAACTGGATTTACATAACCAGTATCTACCACATCCCAGACATCTGCACCTAAAGCCATTATGTAGGTTCTCATTCTAACTTTCCAGAAGGCAAAGTTTGTTCCATTGAACAGAGGGGCCTTATTGGTTGAAGTTCCTTCATGGCTTGACATGTTTAAGCTCTAGGATCTACCCTTAGATAGAAGGGGGTTGGATATGATACCAATTGTTGGACAACTGAGAGGGGGGGTGAATCAATGGTTAATGTGCTTAAACAATTATATCCTTTTTTAAATTTATTACAGAACTTTTCAATGATGATCACAATAAATAAGTAGTAGAGTATTAAACATCAATCACACACATGTATAGTTTAGAGACATATATTCCTAAGGAAACCCATAAAGGGAGAAAACCTCTTCTTCTTATATGATAATTATTTTCTGTACATTATCATTCTTATGAGCACAAACACATAATGAGGCTACCACCTCTGTTTTGCAAGCTACTACTTGTTGAGAGCACCAACTCTCTGGTTTCTCTAGCAACCACTAGAAGGAAGTACCAAATCCCTCACTGCTCCAACACCAACTGGATGGAAGCACCAACTTCCAGGCACACGGGCACAAACATGTGTAATAGAGAACCAATGTTCTCCCTAGCACCACCCTGCCACCCTGGTTTCTCTGGCTGCTACCAAATGGAAGCTACAACTCCCTGTGTTCAAGCACCCACTAGAAACTCAAAGGAAAATAGTCCTCCCTAGCACCTCCCAACCACCCTGAAATATAAAACTTTTCTCTCTATAGATTTATTACAGTGATTCAATAGTTGTCATTGGCTTACTAGGCTTATCATTGTTATGTTATGCTACTCTGCTCTCCTGTATCAGTGTCTATTTGCTTGCATCTATGTTATTTTATTTTGTTGCGTAGTTTCTCCTCTAGACTCAATTCTTCTACCTGCATCACACACTCTCAAAAAAGTGCAGCGCTGATCTCTTCTCTATTCTCCATTTTTATAGTCTCTATGCACCTTGTGCATGTCGCATGTATTATACCATTGCATTCTCTTCACTACATTCCTCCTTACTACCCTTCTCCTGAGATTCTTTGGATTTTCTAATTGTAATAGTCTTCGACCCATTTCCATCTGTCATTTGACTCTATGACAAGTCTACACTCCACTGGAAGTTTCCTTGAGTCCCTTCGCCTTCTCTGGTGATCACCCTGAAGTCTCTTTGAGTCCTCTAGCAGAAACCATCAGTGGTTTCTTGCAGTTACACTGCAAACATCTGCAGCCTTATGCCTTTGGCACCTTTCACCTTTCCTTTCACATGTGACCTCATCCAGTGACCAAGGGCTTGTTCAAAAGGTATTTCACGATTTCGCGTATCGCGAATTCCTGTTGTGAGGCATCTCGACTCTCCAAGTCGTGATCTCCAAAATGGGGCTTAGCTTCGTGCTAGCTCCTCCCTTAAGCCTTTGTTTATGTGACCATAATTTATGACCAAGGGGGAAGTCCGAAAACGCATTTCGCAATTCGCGTTTCGGTGATTTGTTGTGAGTCACTCTGACTCTTCCAACTCCCGATCACAAAATGGAGCCTTGCAAATTTGCAAGCTCCTTCCTACACATGCCCACAGCTGTGATCAAATTCTTATCCATAAAGTGCTTTCACGATTTCACATTTCGACATTCCTGTGATGAGGGGTCTCGAAAATCCAAGTCATGATCATTGAAACTCTGAAAACATAACTAGATCAACGGTCCACGCTCTTCCTTGATCAACGACTCTGATTGAATCATGATTTCCCATTTCGGCATTCCTGTGATGAGTCATCTCAACTCTCCATGTCGTAAACTCCAAAATGAAGTTTGGATTCTCGAGCTCTTCTCTCCATCTCTCGATGATGTGACCACCAGTGATGAACACACCCTACGTTATAGGGCGCTTTGTGATTTCTCCTTTTGGGGTTTCTCCGGTGAGTTTCCTTGACTCCTCATATTGCGAACCCTGAAATGGAGCTTGGCTGCTCTAGCTCCTCCCTCCAACTCTCGATGATGTGACCATGAGTTATGACCACTCACAAATCATATGAGCACTTCTCTCTACATATCAATGGTCAAGATTTATCGTTGATCTGACGGTTATCCTCCTCCCCGAGACTTCAACTTTCGAGATTTTGGGGGACTGATGAAGCTAAAACTCTCGAAGTCAAACTCCTTGAGTGATGTCATTCTTTTGTCACTCAATGATGTTTCATGAGCCAAGTGGCTGCCATGTGTCACTCAGATTTGAGGTTTCCAGTAGCCGGAGATGCCGAATCAACTTGACACTTGTCCTTGCAAGATTGTGCCACGTGTCCTTGCTAACGTGGTCTATCATGATCTACCTCCTAGATCTGATGCCCAGATTCATCCGTGATCCAACGGTTAAGAAGCAGGTTGATTCAAACGGACAGGGTTCATGCATCCAGATCAGCAGTCAGGATACAATTTCGGACCCCCCTTGTCATTCTTCTTTTAATGTGGGGGGGGGGGGGGGGGNGCGTGCAAGTTTGAATGGTCAAGATCAAAGCACTTAGATCTGCGGTTGAGGTTAGATTATGGACCCCCTCTGCCTTTCTGCCTTTAACAGGAGGGGGGGGTTTAGAATGAGGCAGTTTTGTATGGGCCCCTCCTAAACCTCTTACCGCTTCCTCCTCCATTTACCACCTTCGCCTCCTTCTAACATGTGTCTTCCACCCAGCCTCTCTCCATGCCTTGTCGCATCTCTCGCTCAACAGCTGATGAGGCTCTCGAAGCAGATCAACGGTCGTCAACTTTCCTCGATTCAATGGTCTGGATCTAATCGCGGTTTTTAAGAATCCTGCTTTCGAGATTTTGTAAGCCCGCTTCTACTTGCACTTTAAAGAACATGCAGGTTCTCCTGGATCCAACGATGGTCAAACCCCATGCTTGGATCTAATGCCCAAGATCTGTCCTCCATCTACGCGCTCCTCTTGTCTTAATTCAGATCTGACGGTCATCAGGAATTCTGAATGGGATACAATGATCATTGTCACTTCTCCTCCTGAGCTTCTCCTTCCTATGTGTTCTTACCATCAATGACAAGCACATTGTTCCTGTGAACATGCCAACAAAGGACAGCGCATCGGAGGAAACTGCGCCCAACTCACCTGCAGGAGGAGGAGGAGATGAAGTAAACCAAGAGGAAGGAGGGGAATAAGAAAACAAGTGAGAAAAAGGTGAAGCTACACTACCAAAGGATCCCCTCGCTACAGCAGAAACATAGCAGAAAAGGAAGGTTTCCCCGGAGAAACCTTCGGCAAGAAAGAAGGCTCGCACCAATAAGCCTCAGTCGAAGAACGTGCTCACAATGGATGATGTAGATATCATAATCGCAATAGTAGAAGATGATATCTTACATAGACATGAAGCAAAGCTAGAAACATTGTATGAAATAATAGAGAAGGAGCTCAGAGACATACAACAAGCCATCTATTTGAGCTGCGTAGTGCCTATTATGCCTTCTTCAGCAAAAAGTGTAGAATTGAGGGATGAGCCCACCCAATTACGAAGGCTAGTAGATGCAACTGAGGCCTGACTTCATCGAGTACAAGAAGAAAAGGAGCAGGCCACAAAGGCCTTGAAGAGAGAAAAGGAGGAGGCCTTAGAGAAACTTCGAGTTGCGCAGCAAGAGAAAGATAAAATTAGGGAGATGTTCGAGGAAGATAAAGAGAGGATGCAGAAATAAAAATACCAGTTACTTGCAGAACAAGCTGAGGTCAAAGAGGCAGTGACTAGAGCACTTTTCTCTGTGTCAGGCTTGGCATAGGAGGAACCAAAGTCAACTAAGATACAAGTGGGGAAGCTTGTTGAGGCCATTCAGCAGCTTCAAGTAAGAGTAATGGAGCTAGAAATCTAAGCAGTGTCGAGCACTCTGCAAGAAGTGCATGATCAGAGGGAAGAAGCTACCAGGAATGCAGTATAAATAATTAGGGCACTCGCCTCAGAGTATAAGAAACTAAGTGATCGAAGCGCACAGACCTACGAGTGCCTTTCAGAAGATCTGGAGCTAAGGAAATTGGAGGCACATCTCCAGGAGGTGAAGCAATAGGCGACCATTGTACAAGCACGGATGAAGCTTCTTACTTTCATTGAGAAGATGAAGAGGTTGCAGGAGCAGCATGCAGTCCAACAACATGTTACTTCTATCCAGAGAAAGGTTATGGAAGTGACACAGAGGCTCCAGTCGGTGCAGGATGAAGCTTGCACACTTTTTGAAGAGATTGAAGGACAAGGCTCACATCTTGAACAAGTAGTTACGACAGTGGAACAGAACCTGGAAATCCCTATCACCGAGCAATTAATTCAGGAGTTCATCGAGCAGGAGGCTCTGGCGAAGCAGCAAGTCAAGGCAACTCAAGCTAAGCTCGATTCCTTTGAAGCAGTATTGCCCAGGTCTGAGTGACTCAGTACGAGTCACTGGTGAGTGTTGGGGGCTTGTTGGCCCTTGAACAAGTTTTGAGGAAACATTGGTCACGTTTGACCATTTTTGGTACTTCGACATGTTGGTCAAAGATGGAGTGCCCAGGTGGAGTTGAGATCATGGGATCTCACTCGTTTTGCGAGCTTTTTGGGATTTTAGGGTTTATGTAACAGGTATGGGATGTCGGCCCATGGGTTTAACAATGTTTAGGCCTCTTTGTACATGTATAAATAGATAGCTAAGTGATGTAAGAAGTAGTTTTAGCTATGTGCAAAGACTTGTAATTGGCTTAGTGCAAGAGAATGTAAGTTGCTCTGTGCACAAACATTGTATGTAAGGCTGTGTGCTATCAAGAATTTGGCTCTATGCCTTGACCTAATTTTGGGGAAGGTGGATCTGGCGTGCTGTGCGCAAATCACCTTTCCTTTGCAGAGGTGGCTCTGTGGATTTTTTCACAGGATTAAAGGAATGTAAGAAGCTTGAATACTAATACATAAGAAGAAGAATTTGGTGGACGTAGCCCCACACTTGGGTGAACCATGTATATCTTGTGTTGATGTGCTTTGTGCAATAATGTTTATGTTGTTTATGTATTTACCTGCTTAGTGCACTGATCTTGATGTATGATAGATAGATCTATGGATGCTTAGTGATTTATATATGATGAATGCCAGATCTGATTTAATGCTATGTGCTAAATGATTGGATGTGCTTAATCTTGATTACTACTGCGCTAATATGTAATAAGGATTTAACCTGCGATGTGGATAAGGCTCAAGAACTAATGCATGTTATTGGCTAAGTGTTATGTCAAGTTTTTTAATCACATATATGTGTCCCAACTAGGTTTTAGACACATGTGTCCTGCAACCCCCCCTGCCTCTACGTCGGGTGAGACTTCAGCTGCTTCGCAGGTGTTGCCAAAAGGGTCGGTAGTTAGGATTTTGTTGGTGCATTGTTGAAGCGTTGAACCTTGGGTATGTCCATGTTCCAACAGTTGGTGCAGTGTGATATATTAAAGAGTTATGGGAGGGATAGTGTGAAGGAATGATTCTCTCATAGTTGTAGGTGGATGGAGTTCCTTACAGAAAATGTTTTGCAATGGTTATTATAAAATCATGCCATTGGGTAGAGCATTTGAAAAAGCACACAGAGGCTAGAGATTTACTCATTTGATGATAAAATAATAATGAATTTACTTAGTACAACCATAAATGTTTTTTGAGCAGGAAGATGGGAGAAATGAAGTGGGTGAATGTTTCATAGCATCACATGCTCATGTATATGGTGGTAGGCATTTTCTGGGATTGGAGTTGATCTCAACTAAATGGAAATATAGTTGTAAGATTGTGTTTAGCATGTGTACCCTTGATTTTGTAGTTCATTTGTGTAAGGTCGGGAAGTAGGTGGCTGAGCATATAGACCTAGGTGATAAAATTGAGGCGGGTCATGTTTCAATAATCATGGATACTTGATTAATAAACTTAGAGGGGGGTAAATTTTTATATCAAGTCAAGTTTAAAGGGGGGGTTGTTAGGTTAAACTTGATTTATTCAAGGAATGGTTTATCATAGGTGGTTTATGGTGGCACATGGTTTTATACCATGGTATCTAATGTGATAAAGCCTATCTAAAGGCTTGGCATTCTCCATTATAAAGTGCCTAAATTGATTTAGTTGGACAAAGTAATAAAGACATATTTGATTCTAGTTTTCTCAGTTAAGGATTTTTAGGTTATATATGGTGTTCTTTGTTTTGTGCATGTTTATTATTATGTTTCTTTCACTCTCCAGTAATTTTAACATGGTTGGTAAGTTAATCTTGACTCAATTTAAGGAGGTTAACTATAGGCTAATATTGAATAGGTAAAGGGGGGCTAACATGATATCAGAGCTGGGGTAGACCTAGAATCTCTCATGAGAAAGGTATGAGAATGGGATCCATGGAGAGAAGGTGTGAAATTCATCGGGTTGAAAATTGTTGTAGAGGTAGGGAGTCTTGGAAAGCATAACAGTTTCTCAATAGGTTGGAATGGTGAATTAAAGAGGCAACAAATTTACAATTATTTCTATTATTATATTCATCCTACAAACTGCAAATGAGAAAGTCCTTGCTAGAAAAGTTCCCCCATAATGGTGATGAGATTCTAGTGGTTGAAGAAAACATTGGTGAAAGCACACATAGGCTAGGTGGAATGACATGAAATAATTGCATCTGAAGACCTTGATTTTTGGATTCATCTATGTAAGGTCGAGAATAGACTATAGGTAATATAATTAAGGGGAGTTATTGTAATAATCCATGATTACTAGATAATATTTGAGGGGGATAGAATTTTTTTCTATCCCAATTCAAGTTTCAAGGGGGGATTGATAGGTTAATATTGACTCAATCAAGGGTGGGTTTACCATAGGTGGTTTATAGTGGCACATGGTTTTATCCCATGATATTCATGTAAAGGAATCCTACTTAAGTGGCATATTGTCTCCATTGTAAAGAGCCTCAAGTGGTTGGTCTTAGTTGTATTAGCCAAGAATAACATATATATATATATATATATATATATATATATATTAATGTTGGTTTTCAAGGTTTTAATATTCTAGGTAAATATATTGCATTATTTTTTATGTGGCTACTTATTATTATGTTTTTTCCTTGGAATATAGATCCATGTGAAATTCTTAAGCACTTCCCCTCATTTTGGCAAGTGTACCCAATGTAGAAGGGGTCGCATAGACTTAGTGCTCTTGACTTGGTAAGGAAATTAAGTTATTCCAAGTGAGGCCCACAACATGAAATGAATCACAGAAGCAGGTAACCCAAGGACTTGACCCTAATACTTCTTGAATGTAATTCATAACACTTAACCATTCGAGCTAATCCACCAGACTTAACTTCTTGTTATTATGTTGCTTTGGCTATTTAGTAATTTTAATAAACCTAAGTAGATTCAACACCTACATTAGTATTTTAATTGTTTGTTTTTTCCTTTTCCTCTCTCTTTCATCTTCAACAACTAGGTTAATTATCTCTCCAAAGGAAGCTAGTAAATTAATCCTAGTTAGTTTGTTGTCTTTTGTTAATTTGTTGTTATTTCCTATTTGTTGAAAAACCTTGATTAAATTATCATAATCAATATTCATCCTTAGATAACCTAATCAACCATAAAACCCTAATCAATCTAGTGACATTTTATTTATCTCTTTTATTACTCTCTTTCCTTCCCATGGTTTCACGATTTTTCCCTAAAATTGAGCTCCACTCCCTCCCTCCTTATTGTGGTAGTGAAGTGTCTCACTCAAATAATTGTGCTACATTATTAAGAAATGAATGCAATTGTTGGTTTTTGTCATTGGTACCAATCTATTTTCATTAATCTTATAAAGAAAATTATGGAAGAATCAATACCACCATATCTCAATCTCTTAGGTAATTCCCACCTCTTCCCCCATTCTCACATTTATGTGGGTGATGTTATTGATGCTTCTATTACACATGATCATGTTGGTTTCACCTTTGGGCCATGCTTGCACATGTACCTTCCTCCTTAACATTGCAGAGTCTTAAACCCAGGTTTCATCCATAGTTATCTAAAAAAATCTCCAAAGCATCGGTATATCAATCCTCGGCCAAGGCCAAGGAAGGTCTCACCTGAGATGCAGAGAGGATCACAGAGACCATAAGGTCTTGTGACAGGGATGAAGGATTAAACATATGAAACATTACTGCAATTTGCATCCATGTAACTCATGTCTGATAATATATCTAGGACTAAGAATTAACACTATACACATGCATATTCAACTCATTCATAGCAGGCACAGATTAGATCAGAACTACCATATATTTATTATTGGAAGTATTCCATCACATTAGAGTTATACAATTTGTTGAACAACTTGTTAGGAGGGAAAAAACTCTCTATGGCCAGGGTAAACCACAACAGACAGGTATGATTGCAGAAATCTACTCAATTCCAACATATGCTATATAAACCAATGTGAAAGCGAGATAAGGAAGAAGCCTACCTCATTCCAACATTTGATGAAGTTCCACTATTGATTACTTTGACCCAAAGCTTTGTACCTGCAACAAGTTCTCAAAAAACAAGCAAAGCAAGTATATACTGGTAATATAAATGGGTTAGCACATTAGATAGCATAATCCATTAATAAACATTACAAATATGCCCATGGATAATAATCATATATTTTCATGATACCAATTGGACGGGAAATGAGTATTTCTATTAATAAATGATCAACAGAAAAGAAAACATTACAGATTTCCATGTCGGAACGGTTTGAAACCAAGTTCCTTCCAACTAGGCCTCCACCACTTCAATCCTCCACCAAAGGCGAGATCATAGAAAAGAGACAATGAGGTTCTCTCAACAATAGGGAAAGAGCTTGGGGGTTGAACACTATGTTCAGACTTGAGGGACAAAGGGATGCAAACTCAATATGAAGTAATTTATCCAGAGTAACTTTGCTCTCAAAGTTGAATTCTTTCTCCTCTTTTCCATAGCTCAGAATTGTGTTCTTATAGCCTTGAAAATGCAACTGAAGGGCTGAGTCGGAACATTTCTAGTATATGGAAGGCCAAGGATCAAAGATCTCTTGTCATGACATGGAAACCCGACTTCATTTTTGTATTTTCTAGCACAAATCCTGATGTACACGGGTCGTAGTGGAGCAGCCTGTGTATACTCATGTTGTATAGTAGATAGGGTGCGTATATGTGGAAAAATATGTATTTTTAGCTCTGGATTCATCAAAAAGGGATGACAAGTCTGCACGGGGAAATGGAAAAAGGCCCTCTATGCAAGATAGCAATGGTGAGGCAAATCTTGCTATAACAGATGCCCCCTAATGTATGAGATCAGAGGAGTATCTGCGATGGCCGAAATACATTATAAATAACTCAGAAGTGGAGTGGTGTAAACCCAACAGGAAAGACTAGTTTCTCATTACATTCTCTTTTGACTTTACATACATGGTTTCCAATAGAATACAATGCAGATCCATGTGGAAAATATACCAAATATGTGTTTGTGGCCATGAATAGGAAAATACAAATGCGGTTATATGCCAAAAGATGTCATAATCACTAACAAGGCCCAATAGAATCAGTCTCAAAACCAATATGAAGATATTTGTATATGATGGAGTATAATCTGATGTCCCATGATTATTGTAGTCAAATAGGTGTTGGTCCAATGAAAAGGGAGCAACAGCTTAGGAAAGTTGTGGCTGCATAGTGATGTATTCAAGTCTTCTAAAGATCCATCAAAGGTGCAAGTCTACATCATGTGAATAAAAAAGTTTAGGTCGAACACATTGAGACATCGTTTGATTACCGGTCATTGAGGTATATTGTTAACAAACGTGAGACAGCCTACCAATAATGAAAGTAGGTATCAAGGCACCGAGCACATTCCTACAAGTGTGAGTAAAGGAGTTGATGTCAAACACCTGAGGAATCCATTGATCAAGAGACATTTATGTATTCCCATCTGTCAATGGTGAGAGAGCCTACCACTAATGACTGCAAGTCTCAAGGTAATCATAAAACTCTAGGTCTCAGATCCAGAATAAATGATCTAAAGTTGATGGAAAGAGACCCACTGAAAGGAGAGCATTAAGGCATCTCTCATCAGTCGGAACGAGTAACAAAGAAGGAGCTTCATAATTTGGTGGGGATCGGATGAAGAACATGTTCATGAACCAATGACCCTGTGCATCTTGCGTGTGTGCCAAATGCAAGCGATACATGAAAAAGACCCTCTGAATAGAATCCAATGATGAAAACTACTGGAAAAGGAGAGGAAAGCACCAATAAGGCTAATGTCATCCAAGACACTACACAAATCCCAACATGTGAATATATTTCTTGTCATTGAACACAAGGGAAACCACCTAGTCACCGACCAATGATGAAATGTAAATTGGTGGGTTCAAGGTGACCTACCAATGATGAAAGTAGGGCCAGGGTTCATGATAATACCATAGTATCATGTGATTCTGGGACAAATTGAGGGTATGGTCGGCATGCAAATCCAAGATTTCTGAGGAATGGTCGACACAGGTTGATATACTTCCTTTGAACAAGAGCATGAGACATGTGGTGGACTCTGACATCATAGACTCAATGATGTAACTATTTGATGCAGGAGGCATCAATAATGTTCTCTATAGGGACTAGAAGAGTAACCAGTCGGTAGAGAAAAAATCTGTAATGAGATCAGCTTCTTAAGGCCATGCTAAACCCAAAATTATGATGACACAAGGACTCAATAACTTTGTGTTATGTTCAAAGGCGACACAAATGCTACCAATTATAATATAGTACTCCCTTCCCGCCCGTCTTTTTTTGTTTTTCATAACAAATGAATGCTATGATACAGAGGAGGAAACGAGTGTCGCAAGTAAGAAAAACTAGTTCCAGCAGTGGAACGTACCTATGCTCAAATGCAAGGAAATGCATGCAGGAGATGGACACTCAGGGTGATGTTCCCTCCAGGATATAGGGTGTCAAATTGTGAAGGATATAAACAAGGCTCTTCTTGGTTGAGGATGCAAAAATTGCTTAGGCAACGGTTTATAACGCAAATCGAGAACCGGCTAAAGGCTCAATACTGCAAGCAAGGGCATGAGATGCAATCACAACTTAATGCCAAAAAATGTCCTTTTTATGTCTTTTAGTCTACTTAGTGTGAAAAAGGGATAAACGTGTGCCAAATAGACATATTTTCAAATCCAATTTACAAGTGTGAAAAATACAAGTTCACTCGGAGATCTTTTCTATTTTTGGTAACGAGTTGGAAAAGAGCTTAACTTAGACTCATGACCTTTCAAATCCAATTTAACGAGTGTGAAAGGGACAAATAACTCTGCAATATTTTCAGTTTTTAGACGAGTCGGAAAAAAGCTTAACTAAGACTCGTTATGTTGTTCTAATCAACATGTAAAGGGGGAGGCCAAGGCTCCCATACAAATCTCCTCTGGAATGTTAGTATTTTACGAAGAACTGACACAAGATTGGGAAGATCCAAAGATCTCCAAGTCGAGGAGGACAAAGTGCTAACGGAGGTTATCGTCTTTGTGTTATATCGGATAATGTCTCTTCCTGGAAAATACATAGGCGGAGGCATTGGATACCCCACAAGACCATCCGAATCAAATGGAACCTCGTCAAGACTTGGAGTGAGAGAACTCGAGAAGAGTAAAAATCTCTCTTGTTTAGAAGGTGAAGTAATAGAAATGCTAAGGACATGGCATAGAAGGTATAGAACCAGAACCATAAGAGCAGGATCGACTAAAAATTGCATTGGCACGACCACTTCCTTAGACTTGTCACTCTCCAAGAGAAGAGTGGGGTCGATTGAATATTGCATCAATACGACCACTTCTTCAACCATTGGTTGAATAGGATGTGAAACAACAAGGTCAAGAGGTGCATCACCCAAAAAAATAGGAGTGTTTTCGGTCGAAGATTGCATCAACACGACCGTTGGTTGAACAATATGCGAGACAACAAGGTCAACAGATGCAACACCCCTGGACATAGGAGAGGTGTTGGTCGAAGATTGCATTGACATGACCATAGGTTGAATAGGATGTGAGACAAAAAGTTCAAAGGACGCATCAACCCCTAAAGGGAAGGGGGTGTCAGCCAAAGATTGCATCGGCATGACTGTTGTATCAACCAAAGAAGGAACGAAGCATTATGAAACCATAGATTCCTTAGAACCCAAAGGGCCCTTAGGTGAGACTCATTTTTCTGGTATCCTAGTAGTAACAGGACACAAACGAATAAGGTGACTTCCTTCACAAATCCTGCAAAGGAATCTAGGCTTACGTCTGAGACATCTAGACTTCTCAATCATATGACTGCCCCTAGCATGACTTGTAGTGGTTGGTGACATGCTCCTAGCATGACTTGCAGAGGCTAGTAGAAAATCTCCAACATGACTAGCAGAGGTTGGTGAAGGATCCCCAACATGACTAGAAAAGGTTGGTGATGGATGTGCAGTGTGACTAGCAGTGACCAGACATGTTCCCCCAGCATGACTTGCAGCGGCTGGTGGTAGGTCTTCAACATGACTCACAGAGGTTGTTGACCAATATCCAACATGACTAGCAGAGGTTCGTGATATAATGCCAGTATGACACGTAGTGACTGGACTTGTTCGCCCAGCATGACTTGTAGTGGTTGGTTGCAGGTCTTCAACATGACTCGCAGAGGTTGTCGACCAATCTCCAACATGGCTAGCAGAGGTTGGTGATATAATGCAAGTATGACATGCAGTGACTGGACTTGTGGCGGTGGTGAATTTCGACATTTGAGACCAAGGTCTAAGGAAAGATTGGTTTTGAGGAATTGCAGGCGAGGAAGGATCCTGGTTTACACCCTATCCCTGTCCGGTAGGATAGTATCCTCCTTCATACCGATACATAAAGGGTTGTAAGGTCATCGACACTGAGGAATCTGCTTGTGAAGAGAAAGTGGCATGACAAGTGTTACTCATGTGAGGATATATGTTTCCCCTAGACGAAGGAACTTCGTGAGGGGGGTTGCCCATAATATAAAAATAATTCCCCCCAAATGAAACACCAGAGGGAAGATGGAGGTCCACTATGGGAAAAGTGTTCGTAGGAACCAACATAGCGGAAGAAGGATATGTGGATGGATTGTAACAAGTATAATGATTGCTTAATTGGGCACTTACTTCTCACATAGTGGATTCATAGGAAGGACGATTCCAACCTCCTACCATAATAGGTGTTTGAAGGATATGACTCCCACCAAACAGAGAGGGATAAGAAGGAGGCATCATTCCCCTAGACCCAAAACTTGTATTCGCATAAGGAGGCAAGACAGAGGATGGCAAGTGCGAAGACATATCAGACATACCATGAGAAAAATGATCAGAGACCCAAGGCATTGACAGAGTACCATATTTATGCATACCATTATAAAAAATGGATGAATTTTCCCCCATGAACGTCATGGGGGGGGTAGCAGTAAATGAGGGGGGCAAATTAACCCCACTATCCATGATAAAGAGAACTCAGTATAAACTCTTAAGGATAACTAGTAATCAAAGAGCATACCAAAAAATCAAACGGGCTAAAGTGGCTAAGTGGCCTCCCTCGCTAAAGAAGGTATGTCTCGTCCAAGAGGGACCTGAGACTCCCCGCTAAAGTTTGGAGGTAACAGAATCAGTTATAGGGGCCCTCGTGGGCTTAACAACCAGTCGGTCAGATCCTCCCAGAGAGGTAATCTTCCATAAAGGTTATGTGTTGTTCGACCCCTATTTGACCCAGGGTACAAGCAGAATAACCCCTGCAAGTAACCTATGAGATACCTAAGTCAAGCAACTAATAAACCATTGTATAATCGATGCACATGTGAGCAATCGTAAGTTTGGATTACCGTATGGGCAGGGTATTAAAGCCTGAAACCTTGAAAGCACTGCCTCTCACAGAGGTATGGGTACTAGCAATATCCCCAAATATGAATAAATCCACAGAAATATCTTTGATGCTAGGCGAGTATCTAGGGGTTATCCCTTCAACTAACTTCGCGCAACCTCGTGATTAAATCCGGTGTGAGTGGAGCCTTCTGATCTTACCAATTATACAATGGACTTGTCAACTCCCCGTCTCAGACACATATGTTGATTTAATTGCCTTGGAGAAGTTTACTCACAAAATCCTATTCCAAGGCACTAAATCCTAGACTAGTTTGTGCACCCTAAAAATAAAATCGTGACTAATCAATTTTAGTTTAAAGCGTAAATTTTATTGGTCATGATTACTCAAAAGGGTATGGAAGTGAAAATCACGATATTATGACTCAGCAAGAAAATAAATATAAATATAATGCAAAGTCTAATTTTAATTTTTCAATGAATGATATGTGTATAAAAGCAGTACAATTTTCAATTTCAACTTTGCAATTCAGAAGTAAAATACAATATTTCACTAAATGCACTAAGCTAATGATAAAGATTCAGAAGACAAAAATGCCAAGCAATGTAAAATGCCTATTTTTTTTATTTTCAATATATTAAAGAGAAAATGCATGGATTGAAAAGCAATCCTGATATATAAATTTTACTGTGTATAATGGAATGACTCAAGAAGAATACCAAGCAACCAAGAAATAGCCCAGAGTTCAAGGAAAAATTAAAAATGAAAAACGATGAGAAAGACTACGCCCAAAAATTCAACTCCAAACAGGTTTCCTGTCAACCCAGAGAAGCTCAACAGGAACTACAGAGACCTAAGAAGGCTCAACAATCATCAAATCCCACCCAGCAACCACCAAACCAAGCAACCAAGCAAGGAAATAAGGTGTACACAATTGTTCAGACAAACAGAGAGTATATACGCAGCTCGTCGTGAGACAACACACGTGTATACGTGACTGTCAAGACAAAAGGCGCATACAGGCTTGAAAACAAGGCCAGACAAGGGTAAAAAGGCTGAAAACTCAGACCCAGAGTGAACAGAATCTGTCAAGCAGTGATATGACAAGAAACACAAAGGAAAAAGAGCAATGCAAGGAGAAAAAGTACTTCAACCCTTAGAAAGATCTTTCCCCAACGGAGTCGCCAATTCAGTTACGAGGGGAAAAACTCTTTATGGCCAGTGTAAACCACAACATATAGGTATGACTGCATAAATCTACTCAATTCCAACATATGCTATGTAAACCAATGTGCAAGCGAGATAAGGAAGAAGCCTACCTCGTTCCAATGTTTGATGATGTTCCATTGTTGAGTACTTGGACCCAAAGCTTTGTACCTGCAACAAGTTCTCAACAAACAAGAAGAGCAAGTATATAGTGATAATATAAAGGGGTTAGAACATTAGATAGAATAATCCATTAATAAACATTACAAATATGCCCATGGATAATAATCATATATTTGCACGATACCAATTGGACAGGAAAGGAGTATTTTTATTAATAAATGATCAGCAGAAGCGAAAACATTACAGACTTCTATGTTGGCACAGTTTGAAACCAAGAAACCAAGTTCCTTCCAACTGGGCCTCCACCAAAGGCAAGCTCATAGAAAAGAGACAATGAGGTTCTCTCAACAATAGGGAAAGAGCTTGGGGGCTGAACATTGTGTTCAAACTTGAGGGACAAAGGGATGTTGACTCAATATGAAGTAATTTCTCAAGAGTAACTTTTCTCTCAAAGTTGAATGTTTTCTCCTCTTTTCCATAGCTCGGAATTGTGTTCTTATAGCCTTCAAAATGAAACTGAAGGGCTGAGTCGGAACATTTTTAGTATATGGAAGGCCAAGGATCAAAGATCTCTTGTCATGACATGGAAACCCGACTTCATTTTTGTATTTTCTGGCAAAAATCCTAATGTACACAGGTTGTAGTGGAGCAGCCTACGTATACGCATGTTGTATAGTAGATAGGGCATGTATATGTGGAAAAATATGTATTTTTAGCTCTAGATTCATCAAAAAGGGATAACAAGTCTGCACAGGGAAATGGAAAAAGTCCCTCTGTGAAAGATAGCAATGGTGAGGCAAATATTGCTATAACACAACTACCTATGACAGCCATGGAACTCCATATCATTAGTATATAAAATAGTGGAAATATAATAAAATTTCCTATGTGCCTTGCATTAGGACTCACACATATCAAAGACACAAGAATATATTCAAAACATTACAGGGTTACATCAAGCTCAGAGTGAGCTCAATATTGGAATCTAAGCTAACTCAAAAACTCTCAAAATAGTTAGATAGCCAATCAATTGACTAATCAACCAACTAGATCTATTTTTGAGCTTAGAGATCTCATTCATATATTTAATTGTTGGGCAACATTATCTCTTTCTACTCTACTCCACTCGCTTTTCTAATCCAACTTTCTCACATGCTTTTGGTGCCTATCGTTGCTCCATGTAGACTCTCTGCATCAGGGACAATCTTAATTGTAACCCCGTGTCTTCCTATGTTGTTGTCAATAATCATTCGATGATATTTCTCGATGATTCATTTCTTGATTCTGGAAGGCATCTTCTTGGATTCTGGTGCAACTTACAAAACTTATATCGATGCGCACTTGGTAGTATTTATACTTGGTGCGCTACTAAGAAAACTTGGTCTGATGTTCACTTTAGGGAATTCCTCGTGCATTTCCTTAGGTGCATGAAAAACTATGGAATGACCATGCACAACTAATCCCAAAACTTTGGGTGCAAACATGCCCCCACCATTATTATTTGGCTCATCCTCGAGCCAGATTATTTATAGTACTCAAGTAGGTAGATTAAGGAAGAGAATATCATCGTTCTTCATAACTGTTATGATTGCATTCGGTTGTTTGAATTGGAACCTACACTAGTGCATGTGCAAGTGAATGAGGGATATATTTAAAGTCTCTCGTTAAGAAATATATGTTGAATAGTGGTGAGGTTCCCTCAAGAGAGAGCAACATTCTCTTATTGTCTTTTTGTTCTGGGACGGTCGGGTCGAGCAAGAGGTCTCAGTCGGCTTATTTTTGGGGGGTTGTGGTGAAATTATAGGATATGAGAGGAGGATTGGTATGAACGGGATTGACTAGAGGAAGTTGTCTCATCTTTCTTGCTCTAGGGGAGGTTGCAATGATGACGAGTTGGAGGAGGGTGTCATGTGAGCCATCAATTAGGGTCTCATCTCAAAAACAAAGGGAATTAAGCATGTGAAGAGTCAAGAATATTTTGGCATAGGGGGATGGGAAGCATTTTTTAGAAGAAAACATGGTTCAGAAAGTTGGGGATAATGAAGTCGATATCGTCGAGGAAAGGGGGTGGGAAGACAATGATCGAGCAAGGTTTTATATGCTAACTCGCTCATGTAAGACTGTAGGATAGCCTCTTGGTTTTATTGATTGAACTGGTAATAAAAGAATATGGATATCCAAATAAGACATGCCATGATAGGGGAGCAAGAGCATCACAACGATATGATAAAGGAAATCGTGATAGGTGCTGGTAGATAATAATGCTAGTTGGTAATCTAGGGCATGAAACATATAGGTGGGAGATGGTGTGGAGGGGGAGGAAGAAGGATGAAACCATGTATTGAAGGAAGGAATGGCATTAAGGGAAAGAAGGAAGTGACAGTAAACTGCAGAGGATGAGTGGATCAATATTGTAGATCGGTCGTACTGGAGAGAGTGATCAGAGAAGGTGATACTGCAACCATATTGTGTACTCGCAGCATGCACGAGTGGCTCAAATGAGATTATTTTCCCTTTCCGAAGCTAAATCATTTGGAAATTCACTAGCACCCATGCGGTGTGTACATAAAGAATACCCTATACTTGTTGGCAGTGTCATAGTCATAAATATCGATGATCTACACTCTATGTCACTTGATTGATATTGCATGAGTGACAAATATGACTTCTTGCACTATAAAAATGTAAATTATGTCGACTAGGATTTGTGCTAAATATTGTACAAATTATGCTAATATTATTGTGTCGATCCCTAAACCTGACAAGAGATCAAATGGTGTTTGACCCTTGAGGGCCATTGTACACCTTCAACCCGCTACCATTGATGAGACCTTTGAGTGGTTATCCTCATAGACTAGCTGAAACAAACCTAGCCAATGCATGTGTAGCTTACCAAGATGTTATAAATATTTATTTTCATATAAAAAAACTAAAGATCCTAGCTATAGGTTTTTTTGGTTGATGTTACGGTTGTATCAGGCCTTCTATCTGTCTTTTTCCACCACCTAGTTCAAGCCTGCCATTATCCAGGCTTCCTAGATTTCCATAAGCTCATCCAACCTGTGTTGGAGGGACTGATCATCAATCATTTGAGTTATGAGGGTGACTCGAGGCTAGGGACCACAAATTCTAATGGCATGACCGCTTCCTTTCCATAGACTAATATAAATGGTGTGTTCTTAGTCATCCTTTTTCACGTGGTTTGGTAAGTCCATAACACCATGAGGATACATTGATCTTATTCATAACATTGCATATTACAAACTTTGGTTAAGGCGTGTTCTAAAATTTTATTGAAATCTTCAACCGTACCATTATCTTGAGAGTGATACATAGTGCTCTTTTAGTGATGGATCATGAACTCCTGAGTGAGTTTTTGGATGGTCTCGTTCAGAAAATGCAAGCCCCAGTCGCTCATCAATACCCTAAGACATCTGAATCTAGTTATGATGTTGTCAAAAATAAATCACGTCACAATCTATGCTATGCAATCCTTGACTAGCGTTGCTTCAGCCCATCTTGTTAGAAAATTAGTTGCAGTAATAATGTATAAAGCCCCAGTGCGGCGTGTGGGAAGATTGATGGGACCAAAAAAAATTATTGTCCATTTTTCGAAGGGCTCAAGTGAAGTTACTGGGAAGAGTGGGAGATCATCTATGTGGCAGGGCTTTCCTAGTCATTTACATATGTCACAACATTTGCAGTGATATTTAGACTCTGTGAAGATAGAGGGCCACCAAAGTTGTACGTGTAGAACCTTGTGCATGGTCACCTTTTCAGCGTCATGGCCTCCTGCAATACCTTCATGTGCCTCATATAAGAGGTATTTCCTTTCATTTTCCAAATAACAATGACGTATGGTTCCATCCATGCCCAACTTATACAATTTTTCGGCAATCAACTGACAACAAACACTGCGAGTCACCATTTGGAAACATTGTGTAGGAGAATATTTCGTAAGAGCTTGTTCGGTGATGATGAATGTTGTTATTTCAGCCAATTTATCTAGGTCAACTTCCACTCGAAATATTTGTGCATCTGGAAGTTCATCCTCGAGGCTCTAGGCAGCTTCCCCAGTATGAATTTGCGACAGATTGTTCAAGCCCACATTGTGTTTGCATGGTTTAACAACAACTTCGAAGTCAAATTCTTGAAATAGCAGCAACCACTGGTAGATGCAGCCACCCAACACATGTTTGTTAACTAAGTACTTGAGGGTAGAATGATCAATGAAGAATTTGAAATAAGATCCCAACAAGTAGTGGTGGAACTTTTGCAAGGCATATACCATAGCCAGGCCCTCGCGCTCAGTTGTAGTATAATTCCTTTCGGCATCATATAAATTATGGCTAGAAAAGTAGATCGGATGATCGATATTGCCTTCCCCTAGTTGTAATAGAAAGATGTCCAGTGCAATGGATGAAGCATCGACGTGGACAAGTAAGATCTTGGACCAACTCAGAAAAATCAAAATAAGTGAAACAACTAGTTTTTATTTTAGGGTATCGAAGGCTTATTGGTATTACGGTGTCCATTCATATTTGATATCCTTGCACAAGATCCTTTCCAATGGCGTCACAATCTAAGCATAGTTCTAGATGAACCGCATGTAGTATATGGTATGTCCCAAGGTTGCACACGTTTTACGAATTGAAGTGGGGGCCACCATATCCAAGATGGTGGAATTCTTAGTTATTTCCACAAGCAAGTCGTCTTTACATATGATGTGGCCCAAAAATACACCAAAGGCTATACAAAAGATGCATTTCTTCAAATTCAAAGAGATCTGTAGATGGCGGCATCGATCCAGCATTAGTCAAAGGGCTTGCATGTGCTCCTTTATCAAACTGAACACAGTCCAGTCGTACAAGTATACCTCAAGGAACTTCTGAATAAATTCCTTGAAAGTTGAGACCACTACCTGAGAAAACACCGCAGGGGAATTATTTAAGCCAAAGGGCGTGATAGTGTATGCAAATGACCCCCATTTGGTCGCAAAGGTGGTTTTAGCCTGATCTTCCTCTGCAATTTGAACTTGATGATATTGTTATTGGATAAATCGGTATATGCGGACACTAACAGATCTCCCTAGATCCACCTAGATATAGAACAAAATGGGACAAGACATGATGCTTTCCCTAATTTACAATCATTGAATTTGTCATTGAAGAAGAAATAAGTGACATACCTTTAGATATCGCTTTCTTATGTCTTTGTTGTCCCTGCTTTGCTTTGATAGCCTTGTGATATTATATCTACAACCACACAAATCAACCAAGGTGAAAGCAATAATAATACATTCAATGAAGACCTAAACATGTGATCAAGGAGTCATGTAATAAAATAAGAGTGATTTTATGGGAAAGGGACATGCCACTGTATTATATTAAATGAAAGTAGAAGATACAACCAGATTGCTTTGATGTCGCAAGCTTCCTATCGGTGGTGCTTCGTTCCAATACACACACTTGCTCCACACTTGCATGAATGAGATCCACTATGGCTTGATGGATGAATGGAGTTCTCAAGCACCAATTCAAACAGGATTCCTCACACAATTCTGAACCTATTCTTTCATCAATTCTCTATTCAATCTTTCTTAACCTCTTCCTTGAGAAACCTTTCATTATATAGGAGAAGGAGAGATGGTTAAAGGGATGAGGATGATCCCACTAAATCTGAGAAGTCAGTAGGATGACAACCATGTGAATGCCAACTCATTTTCTAGAAGATCCTCTTCTAGAACCTTCGTAACCTCTTCTTCCTTTTAAGCTTTGAAGCAGGTTCACACCCTGCCTATAGAGAAATTGTGAACCCCTCGCAATCCAAGTATAAAGTAGCCTACGAGAATAGGGATTTTCGCACCCTACAATATATGCAGCCTGCGAACTCATCTTAAAAATATGTTTTGTAGAAGAAAAAAACAGTCACTTTTCTCAGGCAAAAGGTCCTTATGAGAGCATGAACACATAACTGTAGATACACCACCAGAGTGACCAAAATAATGTGTAACAGAATGCCCCCCAAAGTATGAGGCTAGAACTCGTGATAGCCAAAATACTTTGTAAAATGTGTGTGTGTGTCAGAAACAAAGATCGCACCTAATCGGAAACCTGCAAACAATCAAGCATCTGGAGAATATAATACTGGTTATGAGGTAGGCATTCCATGCTCAAACTACAAATGAATGAAATCACAAATGTAGGCCATGGCCACCAATCATACACCATGGATCCATGTCATAAAAATGCTACATAGCCACCAGGAATACACTGTGGATCTATGTGTTAGAAGACTCAGATTAGGACATAGCCACGCGACATACAAAGTGGATCTATGTGTCAATAAAAATCATAAATACTCCATCGCAACCTACACCAACAAATATGATACCCCAGGTCTTCAATCTCGTCGTCTGAAAGTATGAATCTAACCATGTGATTACAAGTGTCGAAGTCGAACATGGTAGAAACCACTTGATTACCGATCATTGATGGAAACCATTAACAAGTGCAAGGGAAATCACCATTGATGTCAATGAATCCCAAGGTACCTAAGTACAGTCTGAACAAATGTGAACAAATTATTTGAGGTCAAACACTCGACAGAATCTCTTGGTCAGGGACCAATTATGTGAATCCACTGTCGAAAGAGAAGAGACCTGCCATTAAGGCATGCAGGTTCTAAGGTACTAAATGATTTATAAGTCTTATTCTCGGATAATGAGTTGGAGTCAACGGAAAAAGACTCATCACACGAGGGCCTTGATGTATCCCCCATCAACGACACGCAATAAGTAACATATTTTAAGGTAATTCAAAGTATAAATATGATTTGAAATTGACACGGGTAAGGCCAACATGGTAAGAATTGACAACTGTAGATGGTCGACTCAATGGAGGGCTTGTTTGGACTTCTCTTGAACATATGAACGACACGAAAATGGTCTTTGTAGCATTGACTCAAAGGCGACCCAAGATATGACCTTGTAGCAAGTTAGATGAGAGACAAATGGATTTCCCAACCTGAATTCAAATGATGAATAGGGGGTGTCATGTTCAAGAGTGATGCTTACTGCCACTAATACAAATACCAAAGCACATCCCTTTCCCAAAATTTCCCCCACCATTTCTGGCGAGTACCTCTTTATTTTTATGCAAGCTTGAGGAGGATAACATATGCTTGTTGATGTAAGATCATCCTTCGGATGAGTCCCTCGAAGTATGTTTAGCGAACCCTAGGAAGGAGTGGTTCGTTCCCATAAAGGTCTTTCGATGTTTGTTTAACGAGTCCAAAGATAGAAAACTCGGGGGTTTTTCATGTTTTGAGAGTATGAAAAACACTGAAAGAGAACTCTCCCAGTTCCTTTTTCGTAAATTATTTCGACAAGACTGAAAAAGTAATAAACTATCGCTCATCGAACGTTTTCTTCAAATACTTTTACGAGCGTGAAAAGAACAAGATCGCTTGGCAATATTTTCATTTTTATGGAGCATGAAAATATCTTAAAGGATACTCCCTTATTTCCGTTGTTTTTGTGTTACCATGACGAGTACGAAAAGACGACAAAAGCATACTCAGTTGCGTTCTCATGTATTTTCGAGCGCGAGAATGAATGAAGACTGAGCTCGAGGTTTTTCCTACAAAACCCTAAAAAGGTATTCATACATGTGATGGATAAAAAAGGAAAAAATACTTGTACACCGTCGTTCGGGCTTCTAGGTCATCTATCTGCGAAAAATCATACTCACAAGGCCATTAGGGTATTAGGTTTTTAGGAAAAATAATAAAATAATATAAAGAATCAATGAAAAATAGTAAAAAAGTAAATAAATATGGGTGAAAAGACATTTTTACCATTTCATTGTTGCTTTGTCAAAAACTTTCCCAACACACCTCTTTTTTTCAAAATTTCTTCAGTCGATTGCGGGAGGTACAAGCAATCATTCAGCAAATAGTTTCGGCCAGCGAGGTAATCTCCTAATTCTTCAACTTTTCATGGATTACATTTTATTTTTATTGGAAAATTTTAGGGTTTGGGTCCATTTTGGGGCCAGTAGGTGTGCGCAGGCATTCTTGCAGGTGGGCCATTCAGGACCTGTGAGAACCTAAGGTTTTCACAGGTGGGCTTCAGTTCTCCTGCGAGAATCTCACACTATGTGAAAGCTTCACCTGGGAGGGCCGAAAATCGGATTTCCGTGTATGTTTTTGCTCAATAAAAATTTATTCAAGAGGTTAAATTGAGTTGTTAACTTCCTTCTCATGGCTCCATTACATGTATTGATCATCACGATGTTGGAATGGAGGGAAAGAGAACACGAGGAGGATGATGCCATTGTCGAAAATTATCCGGGTACATTTTTTTCCCTCCGAGAATGTGGGATCTTAAAAATTTTCAAGATCCAGGGCATGAGAGCCCAACTCAGGTTGTTAGAATACCTGGTCCACATGTGGGATGTGGATCAACAAGTATTTCATGTAGGGATCCACACACTTACACTAGATATCAAGGATATCTATTTTCTAACAGGGTTTTCATGACGTGGATCCCATGCGACTCTGACCAGAGGTAGAGGCGCTGGAATTCCTATGAGTGAGCATGTTCACCAATATTGTGCTACCGAGGTGGAGAAAAGAAAGGGTAAATTCACCATCTGGGGTGTCTAAGATCTGACCCTATGGACTATCTTTTTTACCATTGTACGCATGGTCGGAAGCATGGCTCTGCACATGGCTCTCCAGAGTTATTTTCAGTATGCAATAGAGTGCACAGAGCCTCGGGTTTTCAACTAGTCGGATGCGGTTCTTTGCAGCATGAAGAGGCAACTGACAAAGTGCAGAAGGGGTAACCTGAAACAGTTCAGGTACGGGTCAATTTTGGTGTCTTTCTTCCTTGAGAGGGTCCCACTAAATGCGTATGCAGGTATATTGGGGTTTACCGGCCCCACGGGATCTGAGGATGATGAGGTGGTGTAACCTCATGGCTCGCCACGTAGAAGGCCCTATAATCAAATATAAAGATTCATTTTTTGATTGGTTGAGGCCCCAAATGATTATGATTGATGACTATGCATATGTCGGCTTGGATTTCCGAGGAGATCCAGATTTGGTTCTGCCTAAGGATGCTCAATGGGGTGACTTAGGTAAGAAGTACACATTTTGTTTTTTTTAATGTTTTTGTAAATTTTATTATATAAAATGTTTTTATGTTTTCGATCCAAGGACTAACCAAAAATTTATTTTGATGACATAGATGTGGGGCCATATCGAACTCCAAGAACGTCTCCCATTCAGAGACGAGGGGAAGTGGCCCCAGTGGCAGGATGGGATGATAAGGACTACGAGGCAATTGAACAAAACTTAGAGGGACTGATTGCAGATGTCTCAGACATCTCTATTGGGGAGATCCCGAGACGTTATCAGCGCCATAGTATGGGCGTGTATGATTCTCTTAGTCGACTTCTCCGTAGGGTAGCCCGAGCAATTGTATGTTATCATGAGCATCATCTGTGATGCTAATTTGTAGAAGCCATGGGCTTCATATATTTTGATATTTTGGTCTTTGGACAAAAACTTTTGATCGTTATATATATATGCGGCTTCTACCGGCTTATTTTGTTTCATATAATACATGTGATGTGTGATTGGTTTTATAAATGTCTCAGATGTCTGCCTAACACATAATTAGCTAAAGCATCTGTCAATGTATTTAGACATCTAGGAATGTACTGATATTCGATATAATCAAAATAACGTTCCAAGAGGCAAATTCGTAGATATACCCACAATAAAGTAGGACTTCGGATAACATAGACATTACTTAACTGTAGCACTACTAGTTGTGAATCAAGTCGTATAACCAGGTGGTGGATACCAATCGAAATAGCATTAGTCAACAATTCGATGAAGGCGCTATATTCTGCGATATTATTAGTTGCACAACCGAGGCAAACACCTCGTAAAATGATAAGTTCGTTTGTAGGTGCATAAATTTCCCATGCAGCAGAAGCAAGGTTCTGAGTACTACAACTAGCACCATCGTCGAAGCCAATGTGGGGTAGCGAAGACTCCGACATCTGGAAACCAAGAACAACGCAAGGTAAGCGGTCGAGGGTAGAAACCAAATAACGAAAAAGCACACTAAAGTAACACACAAAAGTATGATACAATAAAATATAAGCACTCATGCATAGATGAGCTAAGCATAGTACTTCTTTAAGTAAATCCCATTTCTAAGTTCACTCAAAGGGACACCATCGTAGTCCACTAACTTGTAGGCTCCTTTCTCCAACACTCATCTGACGATATAAGGACCTTGCCATATAGCCTCAAATTTCCCGGCTCCTAGAAAATCTTGATCTTATTCATAAAGAAGAACTAGATCACCTTCAGAGAAAACGTGTGGTTTGACATGTTTATCGTATTGGGCTTTGACGTGTTTCTTCTGGGTTTCTATAACTAGGGTGGAATTATGACAGGTTTCGTCCAGTTGCATAGGATACAACAGACGTTATTCTTCAGCAGAAGGGTTTGGGATAAGTTCAACGGCTAGATTTAGAGAGGGTATCTCACATTCAATCGGAAAGATGACTTCTATACCATAAACTAACTGGAAAGGTGTAAACCCGATAGCAGACTTGACGGATGTCTGGTAAGCCCACAATGTTAAAAACAACATTGTGTGCCAACTAGTTTTGTGAATCCCTATCATTTGTCGAAGCATGGTAATGAGGAATTTGTTTATTGCTTCAACCTATCCATTGGCCTGTGGGTAATAGGGTGTTGAGTTTTCATGGCGAAGACCCAACTTTTCGGTGAGTTCTAACATCATGAAGCTTCTAAAGTGGCTATCGTGATCAGTAACGATAGCTCGGGGAACACCAAACCGAGAAATGATATGATTGAATATGAATAGTGTTGTAGTCTTTCCGGTATTGTCGAATGTAGGCATCGCCTTGGCCCATTTTGTAAAATAATCTACGGCTACAATAATGTATCCATGCCCCCCGGCTGAGTGAGGGTGACATGTCATGAAATCGATACCCCATTTCGTAAAAGGTCCAACGGAGACTATAGGGTGTAGAGAAGCAGGGTGTGAATGTATTTTGTTGTTGTATGTTTGGAAAGCGTGGCATTTTTGGACAGTGATAATACAATATTTGAATAAAGAAGGCCAAAAATACCCAGCTCATAAGATCTTTTGGGCAGTAGCATACCCAAACATGTGACCACCACATGCTCCAAAATGGCAGTCATTTAAGGCTTTCTCAGCTTCGTCAAAGGTGAGGCATCGTTGGAAAATAGAGTCAATCCCATGACGATAAAGAGTATCACCGAGGATAATATACTAATGAGCTTGGTAACGAATTCGATGGTGGTCAGTGCTAGACAAAGCAGGCTAGAATGTCTGAGTCTAGAGATATATAATGATATCCCCATACCAAAGGTCATCGGAACTGATCAGAAAAAGGGATTCATCGGGTAATGAATCCTCTGCTACATTTTCCGTCTCAGAACAGGGAAGGTCACATATCAATTCGACAAACACCCAGGATTTCTTGGACTTAGCGCGTTCAAAATATAAGTCAAAATCCTGGAGTATTACGATCCATTTGGAGTATTTTCCCCCTAGCAATTGGCGTGTAATAATGTGTTGCATAGGGTTGCAGTTGGAAATCACACTAGTCTTGCGTAAAAGGATATAGTGTCGAAAATGTTGAACAACTTGGACGGTGGCCAAGGCCAGTTTTTCAACATGTAAATACTTGGTTTGGTAGTCGTGAGACTCTGACTCAAATAATAAATGACATGTCCGTCATGAGAATCATCCTCCTGGACTAGAACCATAGCAATGGTAGAGTATGAGGCTGCGAGATAAAGGAAATAATGTCGACTGTAATTGGGTGGGAAAAGTAGTGGGGTACGGGTTAAAGTCAATTTCAAATCTTCAAAATCTTGGTTGGCAGTGGTGTCCCATACAAACTCAGAACCTTTCTTGAGCAGTCGAGTAAATCCGAGGGTTAACTCAGCGTAGTTTGGGATGAAACGACGTAGAAATTTTGTCTTCCCTTGCAAACTTTGTAGCTGATGAAGTGAGGAAGGAGGAGGGAGATAAAGAACCACATCAACCTTCAAAGGATCTACCCTAATCCCTTGATGTGAAATAATAAATCCTGGAAGTTAGTCGGATTCTACACAAAAAACACATTTGTGCAGGTTTAAGCATAGACAGTAAAACCGACATCAGAGGAAAATGGCTTGGAGGTGTGTTGGATGATCTACATGGTGCATGGAATGAGTTGGTAGGTCATAAATATATGGTTGCACAATGTGATTTATATCATGAAAGGCATAAGACATAGCAGGTTGAAAATTTTCACTGGCATTATTTAAACCAAAGGGTAGTTTCTAGTAGGCAAAAGTGCCCCAAGGACAAATAAAAGTGGTCTTGTGTTAGTCGGCGGGGACGATATTGATTTGATTATATCCGGAGAAACCATCCATCAAAGAGAAGATTTCACTCCTGGCACAATCGTCGACGATCTGGTCAATGAAGGGGGTGGGAAAGTTTTATTTAGGACAAGCTTTGTTAATATCCCTATAATCAATGCACACGTGGATCGTACCTTGTTTCTTGTTTACCGGAACAAGATTGGAAACCCAGTCAGTTAGAGCCACAGGGTAAATAAAGCCAACTTTAAGAAGTTTCTCAACTTCAAGCTTTCTAGTAGCTTCTTTACGCGGGTGTACCAGACGAAGTCATTTCCGGATGGGTTTAGCGCCTGGGTATATCTTAATCTCGTGTACAACAATTTCGGGGTCAATACCCGGCATTTCTCCATAGCTCCATGCGAAGACGTCACGAAATTCTTGAAAAAGAGACTTGTAGGTGACAAATTTGTCGTTGGAACACAAAGCTCTGATATGCACATTTTCAACAACTCCAGGTTTAATGGATATGTCGAGGGGGATGGTGGGTGAGATATTACTTAAGTTTCCTTCATAGAACATATCGTGTGTAGGCTCGGGAATGGTAGAAATAACAACAACGGTCGACAGAGTCGAGATCCATTGGTAACTCTCAATGGTGTGTTGTTCCAGGAAGAGAATGGAACGATGATGTCCATCGTCCCAAGGGGTATCTTCTATGGAAATAACAGACATGATCATCTCATTTGTAGGAAAAATGACATGGAATGGATCCAAAGATAAATCACCAAGAGAGGGGGTAGAAGGGGTGGTCGATTGAATGGCTTGATAAGCGGATTCGATCGGACTTAAAGGCATTTGTTTTCCATAGAGAAGATGGTCACTGGGTTTGCATACTATCCACGGGTCATAAGATGCAGGGGTTTATCGAAAAGAGGTGGCAATCATGTTGATCGAGGCGAAAAATGGATGTGGAACATCGGGTGGTGGAATGGGGAAAGTACCCAGCAAAGAGGAATCTTTAAGAAGACCCGCACTGAAATTCTCATACCCAGGAGGTGTCTTTAAAATGAAAGGTACGCTGCTAGTACGGGAGTCAGAGTTGAAAAAGGTCAGTTGGTCAACAGTGACCACTTTTCCTTGGTGTGGGAAATGTAACATGCAGAAAAGTGTGGACACAACCACATGCATGGAATCGATCCAGCTGCGGCCAAGCAAGAGGTTATAATCGAGAGGTGCACCAAAAACCTCAACTTCGACGTTAACCATTTTTCCTTCCAACGTAATGGGCAACGAAGGGAGGACACCGTAGGGCTTAAAACTAGAGACATTAAAGGCCTTAAGGGTTTTGTGTGATTCAGTAAGGGAAGGAGAACCAATGGATCTCCAACAAGTGATATACATGACGCATATCGAGGTGCCTTCGTCAATAACCGTTCCACAGATATTTTTGGTTTCAATGACAACTTGTATCTGAAATGCTAATTGAGGGGGGAGCCTTGGAATGTGATCTTCCAAGTAAAGAATTATTAAGTTCATATCCTTGGGATCGATTCCACCAATATCCTTTAATAGAGCTCTTCATTGCACAGGGAAACTTTGGAGGACTTTGAGGGCCGACATCGTGGAGGGTGCTTGCGCAAGATCTTCTACAATGTTGTAGTTTCATGCAGCACGTGCATGAGGTTTGAAGGCAGACTTTCGAACAACGCCCTTAGGATGAAGGATAAGAATAGTATCGAGGCTCGGTCATTCAAGATGAAGAGGATCGTTGGGAGGTGAAGTCGAGGGATTCAGTTGTACCAATGGCGGTGGTGTATCATCAACTTTCTCCTAGGAGGGAGAATAATCTTTGGCCCAAGTGGCAATAGCAATGTCGTTCTTATTTGAATCACCCATGCACATTAGGATGTATGAAGTATTAGAAGGAGAAGGTTGGTCATGAATGACCAGTTGGGCCTGTTGTTGATAAGGGAAAGGTTGGGACAAGACGGCAGGTGTAGGAGGCTTCGGGGCCCCTTGAAGGAATTTAGTGACTTCAGCTCGTCTCGAACAATATTTCATGTAGTGATCATGACCACATATAAGACACAGATATTTCGGTTTACGCTTATCCTTCTCGTCAACAGGTTGTGTTTTTGTTTTTTTGGAATGGGGGTTATTTTTATCCTCCTTATTCCTACCCTTTCCTTTTTTGGATTTATTTTTACCGACGGGGGTGGATTGAACAGAGTTGACCTTAGAAGTTTTGTCGGTGGAAGGAGAAGGAGACGGAGCATTATGTACATTAGAAGTAGAATATTTGGTATTGGTGTGAGAGGCCGACGTAGATTTGGTGTCAGCATGGAAAGTGCCAATCACACCGTCAGCAGCATGAGAGGTTGTTGGGGTTGTCGAGGTAGCTATGGTAGAAGGACAAGGAGCGTCAGGGAGTAAGTCATATAAGGTACCCATTTGTGAATAAACGAGATCAAGGTACTGAGCATGACTAATTTCCTGCTCTTCGGTGACAACGCCACCCATGGAAATATCATGGGAGATTTTATTCACAAATGATTTAGTGAACCATTCTTCCAATAATTGATCGGGAAGATCGAGTTTGATCAAACGTCGTCTTCGTCTCCACTGATGGATGTGATCAGAAATATGAGTGGCCTTATTTTTCTTCAAGGAACTTAATATCTCGGTTCTCATTTCATAGCGGATGGGAAGTTGGTAATGGATGAAAAAATCCATGGCGAGGGTATTAAAGTCAGTGAAGAATCCTCGTGGTAATTCTATATACCACTTTGCAGCTGAACCGGTAAGGGTTCGTTGGAAGAGTATTAACCTAATGTAGTCATCCATCAAAGAGTTGGATGAACACCAAAGGTGAAAATTCATTACGTGGTTGTTTGGATCCTCTCCCAGTTTACGATCAAACTTGGGAATGTCTGATGGTAACTTGGTCGGTATGATGGGCCAATGGGGAGAATGAAGGATAGGGTTGTTCAAGATCCTAGATAAATCAGGGAGGTCCAGAGTGGTGAGAAAGGGAAATTGTATATTCACATGGGGGTACTGGTGACTTTGGGGAGGAAGTCCTGTAGGTATACTAGTAGGACTGTAAGCAGTTTGAATATAATGAGAAGATACGGGCAGATTCGGTTGGTGGGTTGTAGACAGGTGGCCCATAGGGTTGTACTGGTTAGGGATGTTCAAACCCCAAATGGCATTAGGTGGACCTGGGTATGGCTGGCCTATATGAGGGGGTATGAAAGAGATAGCTTGAGGTTGTTTCCCCCCAGTCAATTGAGGATTACCTTGAGTAAGATAGTTCCAATACTGGTTCAAGGCTGTAGGTATGTTTTGTCCAGAGGGTGGGGTAGGTGTGGGTTGTCCTCCAACTGGGTGTTGTGTCCCAAATGGGATTTGACTGCCATGTGGGGGTAAGGTTCTAGTGTGGGTTTGACTGCTAGGTGGGGGTTTTCCTCCAACAGGAATTTGATAAGTAGGTGTGAAAGACTGAGTGATCCCACTAGGGCCAACTCCACCAGGAAAAGGTGGATAGGAGCCTCCGGAGGGGACACGAGGGAGTGTCAGAATAAAACCGACAACATCATGGTGTTCAAGAGGGGGAAAGACTATAGAAACTCCAGATGGACCCTGAGTAGGATTAGGGATAGAAGCATTTAATGGATTATATCCAGGGGGAAGGGATGGGGTAGGTCTAGGTGTGTCAATGGGAGATTGGCTAGCCACCGTATTCCCAGTGTGAAGATTCGTAGTATCTGGGACCATTGTATAATGGGACATTTGAAGGGAGATAGTCAAGATATGGTTGGCTAGCTGAGCATCTGAACCAGGGAAATAGTAGGCAATAGTAAAAGGTATCGCGTCTGGATCGGATGTTTCGGGCAACTCAGGTGTGACAGTGATATCAACGCCTGCTCTTGAGCCAAAGATATATCGTCTAAAAATGCCAGTAGTCCAAAAAGGATCCTGACCTTTAGGGCCTGTGAAAGGTCTGGTTGGTAATCCAGAAGACTCAACAACAATTTCTATGGATGAATTCACTCGAACAATACATCTCACAAAGTTGGGAGGAAGTCGCAAGCCCTCTAGAGATTTTGTTATTTGGAATTGTTCTAAGGATTCAGTTCTTTCCACTCGTGGAGTGGAAATGTCTTGGACTTCACTTTGTTGAGGAGAGCCCTCCGATGAGTTGGTAGGCAAGGGTTGGGAAACTTCCAGATCTTCTGGGGGTAGTCCTTACATTCTCCGCGAGCGACGTGGAGGGTCAATGGTGATCGAGCTAAAATCTTATGAAAGAAATTCTATGGCCAATGACGGAAAACAACTACAGTCACTAATAAAATCTAGAGTTCAAACCATGCAAACAAACCTTTTCATGCTGAAGTCACTAGTTGGTGATGAAATCCAATGTCGCGAAGTAGAGACAAGAAGGGGCTAGGATAGAGTGGGTGAAAAAGTTACATGGATGACCTGCTTAATAGACTTACACCTTGGTGGACACTCCCACACATAATAATGGGTATACCCTCCAAGGAGACCGAGTGAGTTTGGCCAACGTTGATTCCAGTTACCGTAGAGACTTGCCCCTCCACAGTCACCTTGTATTAACAATTTCTAAGAAGATAGGCCACTAAGGTTACCAAAAAAAACAATGATTTCTGGGGTAACAGTCGACATTCTGATCCACGCGCAAAGGCAGGGTATCTAGCCCGAAATCAAATCGAGAGGCTTCCACTCATAATTGTGGGTATACCTTCAAGTGACCCCCATAATACGCACAATCTCTACACCAAGACCAACAAAGCAGGGTGAGTAACTCTACCAGTCTTAATGCGACCTCAGGTTTGACCCTTGTGTGAGAAGGGCTTCCCAGGACAAAATGTTGCAAATGGATTCCAACACTCCCTATCACAAGATACTATAGTGTGTGTTAGGCTTTGGAGAGTGTGACTTACAACCTATTCCAAAGAGCTATCCTAGCTAATGTTGGTGAGAAGAGTTTCTAGAAAATAAAAGTTACTAATACATTTTAGATTGCATTGTGTTTTAGAGGTTGTTGTTTACGCAAGAGGAAGATGGAAATGAAACCAATGTTGTTGAGACCTTGACCCAATAAGATGAAAATAGAGATGAAGGATGCAATTTTTCGTTCAATGAATTCTATCCACAATAGGGAGAAGGTGTTGTTTCTGGAACTATAAGCTATGAAAATTACTTTGCTTTTTCTTGAACACGATTGCAAACAACCATAAAAATGAAGTTTCTCAATTTTCTCTTCTTTATCTTTTTATAAAAAAAAAAAAAAATTGATTGCAAAAAATTTCTTATGAATGATTACTCAACAATAATGAATGGATTTTCTTTCACAAACCAAAACAAGGATACAAGGAAGAAAGCTCGAGTAATCAACGAAAATTGATACACCCAACACGCAACCAAATCAAACTTTCAATGTAGATAAAAATAAAAATGACAAGAAAGTAGTTCACCAAATGCACATGGACAAAGAACTTTCCAGGCAGCAAGCAATCCAAAAACACAATCAGTCCCAACTTTTAATGCAATCAAATACTTTTTGATCAAACAAGCACTCAGATCTCAGAATCAGAGATTATACCCTTGTTGATAAAAGGTCAAGAAGTAAAAACTGGAAAAAAAATGATGAAGAAGAGTTTTCGATTCTCCGAAAACCAATCACCCGCGAGATTTGAAAACAAGAAACAATCAAACACTGGAAAAAGAAGTTCTTCCCAGGTAAACTAACAAATCTGGGCATCAAAAAGACAAGAAGACTTAATCCAAAAAATTTACAAATGAGTTCACAGCCTAGTAGTGGAGTGCAGTGGGAAAATTAAGAATTCTCGCAGTCTGGACACTAGCAGAGTGTGAGAAGGTTGCACTGGACTGAACAGTAGGGTGCGAAAATCAATGGTTTTCGCAGGCTATAGAGAGGTACAATGTGAGATTGTTTGTAATCAAGGAAAATTTGGAAAAAGGACAAAAATTTTGAGTGAACTTCTAGGTCCAGAGAGTCTATATGGATCTCCTACAGACTCAGAGACTGGTTGGAAATGAAAAAGAGTAGGCTAAGAGAAAATGGCCAACAAAAAACCACAAAATGAGTTGTTACCTAGTAGAGTCACCAATTTTGTTATTGGATAAATCGGTATATGTGGACACTAACAGATCTCCCTTGATCCACTTAGATCTAGAACAAAACGGGACAGGACATGACGCTTTCCCTAAGTTACAATCATTGAATTTGTCATTGAAGAAGAAATAAGTGACATACCTTTAGATATCGATTCCTTATGTCTTTGTTGTCCTTGCTTTGCTTCGGTAGCCTTGTGATATCATATCTACAATGACACAAATCTACCAAGGTGAAAGAAACAATAATACATTCAATGAAGACCTAAACATGTGATCAAGGAGTCATGTAATAAAATAAGAGTGATTTTATGGGAAAGGGACATGCCATTGTATTATATTAAATGAAAGTAGAAGATACAACCAGATTGTCTTGATGTCGAAAGCTTCCTTCTGGTGGTCCTTCATTCCAACACACACACTTGCTCCACACTTGCATGAAGAAGATCCATTATGGCTTGATGGACGAATGGAGGTCTCAAGCACCAATTCAAACAGGATTCCTCACACAATTATGAACGTATTCTTTCATCAATTCTCTATTCAATCTTTCTTAACCTCTTCCTTGAGAAACCTTTCATTATATAGGAGAAGGAGAGATGGTTAAAGGGATGAGGATGATCCCACTAAATCTGAGAAGTCAGTAGGATGCCAACCATGCGAATGCCAACTCATTTTCTAGAAGATCCTCTTCTAGAACCTTCGTAACCTCTTCTTCCTTTTAAGCTTTGAAGAAGGTTCTCACCTTGCCTATAGAGCAACTGCAAACCCCTCGCAATTCAAGTATAGAGTAGCCTATGAGAATCAAGGTTTTCACACCCTAAAATATATGCAGCCTGCAAACTCATCTTAAAAATATGTTTTGTAGAAGAAGACAAGAGTCACTTTTCTTAGGCAAAAGGTCCTTATGAGAGCCTAAACACATAATTGTAGAGACACCACCAGAGTGACCAAAATAATGTGTAACAGATATCCAGAGAAACCATTCATGAATGATTAGGCTTCCCGACCGCCAACATTTTCTAGTACCTCATCTATAAAGGGTGTCGGGAAAGGATCATGTACACAGGTTACATCAAGACTTCTCAGATCGATGCATATATGAATTTCCCTAGTTTTCTTAGGTTGCACAACCATGGGGATAATCCAATCAAATTCCTCCATGGGGACAATGATCCTGGCTTCTAACATTCAGTCTAGTTATTTCTACACCTTTTATTTGTACTTAGGTTTTAGGCGATAGGGTCTTCTCTTGACTAGCTTGGCATCGGGCTTGAGTTGGATCTTCATAGCTCCCAAGGATCCCACAATTCCTTTCATCTCACAAAAAATTCTAGGAAACAAGTCCTCGTATTCTTTAAGGAGGTCAATGACCTAAGTGACTGTCTCCTTATCCTAGCAGTCTCCAATAATGGCCATCTTGGGTGCTTCTTTCGTACCAATATTGTGCTTCTTAGTCTTGATGAGGCCATTGTGGTTTGGTGTGGTCATATTTGTTCCTCCACTCATATGGGTCCAATTACTCATTTGCCTCCTGAGTTCCTCTTGAATGTACCAGCTTCTAGGAATCCTATCCATGGTATGGATGAACCGATGGACCCATTGGTCTTGGGGGATGTTTTTATCAATCCAGTGTCATTCACATAATGAGATTTGTTCCTAAGGGTCCTTGGTGCCCTTATCTCGGTTGGTCAATTCAAAGTCAGGGATAGGCTTGAATCAAATATTTATAAACTCGACTACCTACTCCCAGCTCTAAATATTCGAGTGGTGGGTCACCCACCACCACATCGGAGTCCCTTGAACCATAACATCCATGGCCTGAAGTCATTGCTCTATGAGAATGGTTCTCTCCATATGTACTAGGAATGTCTCCATCGACCCGGTGCCATCAAACCATGGGACATATAAAAGTTTGGACTTGATCCACCGCATTGCTTTTGTGATTCGTGGGCATATACACATGGGCACTTCATAGATATTGTTCTTCCATCTATCCAGGGCATCCTCATAATCCATGTCATAATATTTGGTACTCCTACAACTTAATTCACCATCTGTGATGGGGTTGATGTAGTCCTCCCTGTGCCTCATAACCTTGTAAATATTTTCAATACCCAAGCTTCATGCATCCTCATCTATGGGCTCATTTTAGTAGTCACCCTCATATGGGTCTAGTGGCATGACCATGTGTAGGGTATTAGTTTCAAAGGACATCTTCCTCTTCTTTAAGTTTAGCACCGCATTATTCTCAAAGGCCCAATCAATTCCCAGCAATGCAGGATAGGGATTAGACTCATTCATGATCTTGATGACTTCAAATTTGGCCTTTATTTTCACTCCTTCAATGTTCACTTCTACTTGCTCCAGTCATCCTATGGGATAGATATTGTATTGAATGGATAACCGGAGTTGCATGGGTGACCAAAACAACTTAGGATTACCCATCAATTCCCAAGAATTCTTCCGTAAGATGTTCACATCAGATCCTAGATCCAATATGACTCCATCCATGTCATACCCACCAAGATCTATTGTCATATTGAACTCTCGGCCAGTGCACTTTTGCTTGCAAACAACAATGTAAGAAGGTACTAACTAGATTTTTGGCTTCTACCATGCGACCTAGATCACGCAAGGATTTTTTTCACGGTCTACGTTGTTACGCCTCATGGTGTTGTTCTTCATAAGCCTTTTTCTCAATGCGTTACAGCATAGTCTATCTATGTGCTTATTTTATCGATCTTTGGGTTACGCATTGGATTTCCTCACGTGCATGAGCCTCCTCCAAGTATCTATGTGTCATGCATTGTAATTATTCACACACATGAGCTTATTCCAACGACCTTTGGATCACCCACTGCACCTATTCAGGGATCTGTTCTTCTTCCAGTGACGTGTTTGTCACCCTCTTCACTTCCTCTCGAATATGTGCCTCTTCAAGAGACCTTTGAGTCACACATTGCAGCTCCTCGCCTACTCTTTCTTCTTCAAGGTCTCCTTGTGCCTTGCACAGAAATTGCTTCTACTGAGTAGCATCAAAATGGAAGGGATGGGGTGCCTTCCTAATATTTTTGTCTGGTTTTTGAACCAAGCCTTCAACATGCTTGAATTCTTCACCTGTCTTCACCTCTCTGCGGGTTACTACCTGGACGTTTGCTTCCTTGTTCTTCTTCTGGTTTTTGCATGGCTCTATATTTGGTATTATTGTCCTCCCACTTCTTCAGTAAGTCAGGATAGACTCGGTTACATGCTCAGAACTATAGCAACATGTGCAAAGTATGCACTGCTTGGTGAAAAATTGTGAGACAAGAACAATCTCACCGCAATTAAATCATGTACGGGGACTACCACCTCCTCCACCATATCCATGTCTATGACCACACCCATATCCACCTCGAGGTCCTCCTGATGTTTTCCTCTATCAATGCCACTACACTCACCACCCTTTTGATCCTCATGTACTTGAAATGTATCTCAAGTGTTATCTGGCATTAACTAGAGGGAGTGGTCACTATTGACATCATGGCCTACATATTTACAGAACTCATAGAATGGGGTGTGATTCATTGTTTGATTCTTATGTAATGTGGGATAGTGGGGTGGCACATGGCCCCACTATCTGCACATTTCACACCATTCTGATTGTCTAGATGGAAATGGACTCTACATGCATGTTGCCACATAATTCGAAAGGACCAGGCATGCATCTCCGCGATGCCCCTCTGAACGACATGTAGTACACCATACATGCTTGCGCATGACTTTAGTCTTGGCCATATGTTTTAGTTGTATTATTAGCTTGTCTAGTTGCGACTGAACCTACGCCAACCTGGTCTATGTCTATGCGCCTCCAAGTGTATCTTCCAAGCGCATCACGACCTCGACTACCTCAACCTGATTTATCGCCCTTTGTTGCATGAGACAGACTCGGATATGGAGGAGCGACCCCACAATGAACCATTCTTTGTGTTGCATGTCCTGGATTTGGAATGTCAACCTATCCAACAAGATTTTGAACCATTGTTCATAATCCCATATGGTTTCTCACTATTTCTACTTGATCTCCTTGATTTCCTTAATGCACTGGGGTTCTGACTTCATATTTTTAAACTCCCGAAGCAGTTCTTACTTTCTCTCGGTCAGGGACCTCGCTTGTCCTGCTGGCACAGTAGCCTTGTATTTCATGTACCACGTCAATTCTCTATCCCCGAATGTAGTCTCTAGTTGTGTGATGTTAGTCACATCGTTTGTAACTTTATTTACAGACTAGATTGATTCACAAGTGAACCAATGTTTCTTTAAATCATCCTTACATGTTCCATGGAACACTAGCAACCTAAGTGTACTATCTTGATTTTCCATCTTTGAACCAGGGATAGTTCTTTTTCTTTGACTACTATTGGCTGGATATTTCCACACCACTACTGCTTGGGTTAAAATATTTTTGACTTCACCTTCTTCTTCACTTGTCTCGTCACTTATTTCTTCCTCTTCTCTTTGTTCAACTCCAATCTCTTCACTAATGGATATGTTTTCTTCTTGATTAAAAATGTGCAAGGGGATTAGTACAAAGGGGGGGTAAGACTATATTCTTCTTAAAATTCTTGTGAGATGAACCAAAGAGATATATACTTATAGTTTTGTAATATCATCAACCAATATCAACTCATTTATCCCACCACTAAGGGAGACTCCATCTTCCTTTTCTTTTGGCACACCAACAATCTGCGCCCTCTCTTCTTGACTTGAATACACACCAAAAGAACACTCTCTTGCTTCTGGTATGATCCGCACATTGCCACTACACACCCCATATCTTAGTCTGATATGCGCACTTCCACCTTACGAATAATCTCTCTCTCCACACAACACATGACTTCTCTGCACGGCATCCTCTCTCCTACTCAGTGCACTGCCACTACACTGAGTGCCAAATTCTCTTCTAATTAACGCCTCATTGTATTGCATGATAACTTCTCTTCCTGTCAGTACATAACCGTACAGTGCTTCCTCCTATGATTCTATCGGTGCAGCAAAAAAAATTTCTATCACACCACACATGTGGGCTCTCTCCTCTCTTAAGGTTGTGACATAGTGCAATAGCCAAAGGGTACAGGATTCATCACCTAGGTCCTCAATACCATTATTATCACTATCGGTATCTTTGATTCCAAGCATCTTCGCAGGCATGTCCTTGTCTATGCTTCACTCTGGCACATCATCCTCTCCCACACCACTGCTTGGTGTGAGTTTCCTCTTCATTCTAGGCATGACACCTCACTTTGCACCCTTGGATAAGTCTTCTCTACTCCTCTACTTAGATTTCTCTCTCACATAATCTCTTTTTGTGTATCTCTTGACTCTTTTTCTCCTCTGCTCTTCTGGGTCCATTCAAGTCCTCACCTCATGTCAACAACTTCTTATATCCTCCTCAATGGATCCATCTTTTGTATATTTTTCCCTACCTTTTCCAAACCCCCCCCAAAGTGATAGGGGGTTTACTTGGACATTATATTAGGCTCCATGTGCATCATTCTCCTTTCCATGAACAACATCTTGATCCAAAGAGGATGTTGGCACAGGAGCAGACCCAGGGTTCAACACTTAACAATGCACCAACAAAACCCTGACTACCAGCCCTTTCGGCAACACCTGTGAGGTAGGTGAAGTCTCACCTGAGGTAGAAGCAGGGGGGTTACAAGACGCAGGTGTTTGTAACCAAGATGGGACACAGATCTGTGAGAATAACACTTCGCAGGGTATTCTATTAACGCTTAGGAAGTGACATACATTATTTTATTCACCTTATGAACATCATAGAACATATCTAAGGTAGATCTAGCATAGTAACAACAAAGATTAATCACTTCAACCACTTATCACTTAGCACTCTAAATCAGATCTAGCATTCTAACATAAGCAAAGCATTAAAGTAGCATATACATATCCATCACATATTTAATCTAAGCACTAAGAAAAACATAACAGAGATAATCATTGCAAAAAGAAAACCATAAGACACCAAATGTACATGGTTCACCCCAGTGTGGGGCTACATCCACCAACTGCTTTGCCTCTTTATTATTCGTCAATCTCTTACATTCAGTTACTCCTGTGCACTAAGCCACAGAGTTGAGCTTCGCACCAGATAGGAGATATGCGCACTGAGCACCAGATTCTCCTTCCAAAAAATAGATTAAGGCACAGAGCCACTCTCTATCAAGCACAAAGCCTTAACACACATTCATTCCCTTGCACAAGTCCACTCAGACCACTTTGACTTAGCTCCAAATACTACTCTCCTTCTACCATACATTCTTCTTACTTTTATTTATACTTTTATAAACCCTTACAATAGGGCCAAACATGGGAAAACCCCATGGGATGGCATCCCATAACCCATTACAAAAACCATAAAGAACACCTTACTGGGACCACATAGCCCACAAAATAAGTGAGATCTGTGATCTCATCTCTGCCTGGGTGCTTCTTCCTCGACCAATGTGTTGAAGTCCAAAAGTGGGTCAACTCTGAAAATGCCTGTTGTTGCGCCTCTTGTAACTGCGCTTCCAGCTTCCTTATATTTGGATCCTCGACGAGATGTCCATATGTTTGTGCACTTCTATCACTCAAATGTTTGCATTCTAAGGAGAGGGCTCTTATCCTTTTTAGTGTGTTCTTAGCATTCTCCTCGCTCTGGTCACGCACCTCCTGCGGGGTGCTCAGTATTGTTTGGGCCTCCAAGTCTGTTATCATGGTTTGAAGTTGCTGGAGGGTCTCACCGAGCTTTACTACTTGAGTCTCGACTGACTCTTTCCTCCTGTACCAAGCCTAGCACAGAGTGACATGCTTTACTCACTACTTCTTTGACCATGGCCTGCTCTACGAGCAACTGCTTGTTTTCTCTCTATAGCTGGGCTTTTTCCTCCTAGAGCTTCGCTTGAAGCTTTGCTTTCTCACTTTACTGGGCTACTACCTTGTCCTACATTTCTCTTAATTGTGTTAAGACTTCATCTTTCTCTCTTTTCATGGATTCTTTAGCCTTATCCTTCTCTTCCTGGACTCTCTGAAGTCGAGCTTTTGTTGCATCCTCCAGTATTCTCAATTGGGCTGGTTCATCTCCCAGTTCTGCAGTCTACAATGAGGAAGGTGCAGTGGGTACTGCACGGGCCAAACGAACATCTTGGTGTACTTCCTTTAGTTCCCTCTCAATCCTTCCATATAGCTCCTCCTTCTTCTCCCCATATCTCTGCAAGATTTCCTTGGAAGCATCCTCCATAGCTCCACGGACCAAACTGATATTGTCCTCAGCAAGAGTGGCCTCTAACTAGAGCTTATTAGCGCGTGTCTTCTTCCTTGTTGAAGGTTTCTTCGGGGAAACCTTCCTCTTCTATAGTGTGACTGCTCCAATAAGGGGGTCTTTAGGCAGTGTATCTTCACCTCCTCCTTGATCTTCTCCTTCATCCCCTCCTCCTTGTCCTTTTTCTTCATCTTCTCCTCCTCTGAGCGAGCGATCAAGACTCGTTATCTTCATAAGCATTGTCCTCTTCATCAATCTCTATATCCTAGAATTCTTCCTAATTTTTCTTCTTCTTCATCCACTAGACTGCTTGACATGCTCGACTTTGGTGACTATGGGGCTTCCTATGGTGTTAGTGTCGGAGAGTTTTGCATCAGCGACAGGTAAAAGAAATTCCTTCATACACTCCTTTGTAATCTGCTCCATGTCTTCATCTGTTAGCTTGTAGTATGATTGTAACTCTTCTTGATTCTCGTCTCAGCACGTAGTGATGTAGATGAAATGTGAATCTACATGGAACTTTTCTATTGGTATGTACTGGTGTAGGGTGCACGGTGTCATGTGCGGAAATGATTCAATGGAAACCTTTAATTGTTGATAATATGCATGAAACGCAGCGTTGGAATGCCATTGCTTCGTCATGTCGTTGGTGTACCACAGGGTTGAAAACTGAGCGTTCAATGGCTCTGAGGGTTCGATCTCTGGGTAGGTGGCTCCTTCAGGCATTTTCCAAGCGACAAATGCAATCAAAATTATCAGCCAGCTATAATGGAATTCATATCTCAAATCTTGGGCTTCACAGAAATCCTTCTCCAACTCATTGACAAGGTAGTTCACCCATTTCATCTGCATGCCCTCCACACATTTTCCTGTGAGGTCCACCACAAAACCAATGACCTGTGTGGGGCAGTTCTTCCTTATGAGTTTTCCAGCTACGAGTTGGAAATTGAGGCACACTACACCATCCTGTATAGAGTCTACCTTGTAACCTCGCTTTCCTTTTTTGACTTCTCCGTAAGCTTCCTTGATGCATTGTGCCAACGAATGGTCTGAAGCCTTCCATGGATAAAACTTTTGAGGGTCAGGGCCATTCACACTTAAGCCTTTGATCTGGAGTATCAACATCAAATCCACAGTAATCCTTTAGTCAAGTCACAGGTATCCACCATGATAGCATGACAGGAGGAGTTTAATGCAAGCATTAACCTTCTGGTGGCGGCCAAAATGTGGTATCTTCATCACATTCAGCACGGTGGACTGTGCCAACTCCTTAATCCATGGATGTGAGATGATGCAGGGCTTATTTCCATTTGTCTTCGTGATATAGAAGTGGGGTGCCAACATGGCGTAGTTCTTCCGGTCTCCCAAGTTGAATTCGATGTTCTTCAGTAGCATAATTTGTCTTAATTGACTACCGACTACATGTATTTCTTTCGGAATGTACGCAGTAAACACAATTGTTAGGACCCTGAAATGTCCCTTTTTCACTACACCTTTTGATCATTCAACCTTCTCATTCCTAAGCTAAATGACTATTATAATGAGCACCAAGACCCTTTTTCCCAAGGTATGAACTATTCATCTTTCTTTTATGTTTTCATTTACTTAGCATGTTTGATTGATAGCGTTCACATATTTTACCCATGAAATAATTTAACTAATGATCAAAGTGTTAGAACAGCCCACTTCGAAAAACTCGCTGCTGTCACAACTATGCGCAATTCCTGGAAGCTGTTATAGGACTTCTGCAATGGATGCCCATCAATCCTAGAAGTTGTTACACAACTGCTACGACAGAAGCCTGTTAATCTCGGAAGCTGTTACAACAGACGCCACTAGTCCTATTGTGATATGATTGCTGCAACACCTGTTGATTAGAATGCTGGCTCACGATGTTGATGAAGGAGAATTCAAGATTTTGTATTAATGATATCTAACGAACAGCCTGAGAATCGGGGATTCTCAAGACTGCTCTTTTTCTGAACACTGATTGACTCTGACTTTAAATAGTAGAGCTTTTGTAATGTAAGGGGTTGTTAGTCTTTTTGCTTGAACTAAAGAAAGGAGCGATTATTGTACACAGATATATTTTTGGTAATTGAATGAAGAAGTGGATTGAATTTCTTTAGTAGACTGTAACCTATATTTTGAGTGGATTCAGTGAGAAGGAAAGGGCCCACCTTCCTCACCGATTCCCCTCTATTTTGAATTCTAGATTTAGTCATTTTCATTGCGAATGGTTTAACTGTTACATAGTTCTGAATATAATTGTTGTTACAGTTTAGTTCCTTCTTGGTAAATGCGCATAAACTTGTCTCATGAGAATTAGAAGTCAGTTGTTGAACATGGCTGGAGAACTGCTTTTCCTTTTTCTGCATTAGATTAAAGCTTGTTTTGGAGAATTAAAAGTGTGAAGTAGCTTCTTGCAATAAGTAGATTTCCCTTCAGCAATAGTATAGAATTTCTTCCTGCAAAAGTAAATTAGAAAGTTAGATTAAGGTAGGTAATTCATGGTTTTTGTAGATTCATTAGTTTAGATTGTAATTATGATTTTAATTCTATAGCACTCTAGTTGTATCAGCACAATTGTGTTAGCAATATTGTTTGTTTGTTTTTGTTAAAAGAACTTCCCTACTGCAATCTGATTAGAGATGCTTTCATAATCTAGCATAGACTGTGCAGAATGATCTTGAAATAACATACTTCCCTGGGTTGATAATGCATATTGAACACTTTGATTTTCCATTCAATTAGACAATTAAAGTGCCCAACATTTTGGCACCGTTGTTGGGGAAGATAATTGTAGATTTTGGTAAGCACATTAGGTTTTTTTAGGAATGAATAGTCTGCATGAATCACCAAACGGGAGAACGAACCCCCCAAAATACTAACATTACAGGCACCAGAGGACGTGGAGGAAGAAATCCTAACATACTAGGAAGACAAACCATTGTTGATGAGATTATAGTCAGAGAAGACTCTTCTTCAGGATCCATTTTTCGCCCTGCCAATCCTCCAAGAGGATGTGATCCGTAGTCAACAGAAACACCCCCTCTTGAAACATTGTTCTCATCAAGGGTTGAAGTTGAAGTTGTAGCTGAAAGCGAAGCTGAAGATTTGTCACCAACAAATCAGCAAGCAACACTAGAGAACATTGAGGATCAAGGCAGTATAGCCTGGAACTGAGAAAACCTAGAAGAAGTTGTTTATCAGATCAACGGTCGGATAGTCACTAAGGAAGAGTGGGACATTGTTCATATTGAGTGGAGGGAGAGAGCACATATGGAGAATCAAGGGGATAATGAAGAAGAGATCTACCAAGAGAATCCACAGAACAACGACGATCAGGTAAACAATGAAAACACTATCTCTACCCTGGTTTTTCCTATTTCTGATGTTCCCACACGAGGGATGGATCCTATGAAAAACATACTTCTCTCGGCTCTCCCAAATTTTCATGGATTATCTACTGAAGATCTGGATGAGTTTCTGTTTGAATTTGACATTTTGTGTAGAAGCTATAACTACACTACCACTGCGCAGAAGCTTAAACTGTTTCCATCCACATTAAAAGGAAATGCATTAAGATGGTTCATGAGCCTTGGAGGGGAAAACATTTCAACATGGATACAAATGAGGCAGCTTTTCCTGCACAAATATCAAGACTATTGTCGAACAAGGGAACGCAGAGAAGAGTTGTTCAAAATGTCACAGAAGGAGGACGAGACCCTTGAAGACTTTGTGGAGCGACTTCAATACCATCTACAGTGGTCTGGCCATCCGGATGTGAGTAAGGACATTCTGAAAACCATTTTGCTAAAAGGAGTTAGAGAAGATTGCTTAGATATGTTGAATATGCTTGGTAAAGGAGATATATCTAAGGAATCTTATGAGGACATTGTAGACCTCTACAAAAGATGTTCTCGAGGATCTACAAGGAATAAGCCAGCTACCAAGGATACTACTTTTTCAAGGGTACAGAAATCGGCAAATGGAGGAGCAACAAGAGTAGAAATAGGTAATATGTTAGAAAGTTTCAAAATAGAGATGATTAACTATTTTGCCTCACAAATGGATACTTTGCAGGTCAAACAGAAACAAGCAGAACCAGATCAAGTATTATGCATTTTCTGTCCAAAATGCAGGAAGAAACATCCACCAAGGGAGTGCCCATTGAACAGTGTCCAGGTATGCCTTATTTGTGAACTAGACCATGCCACTGACCATTGTCCTTCTCTACAAGGGGTAAAAGCATCAATGAAGGAAACTAATGAGGAAGCAGAGGTTGTCTATCTGATCACACAAAGGAGACCATGGCAGCCAATGGGGTCAAGGTATGAATTCTCAATTCTCTCTTCTAGCATTTAATTATTGGACAATCAGCTACCATATGGCCAGTTTAATGCCCCCCCTCCAAATCAAATGTCACCCTCTTATTAGGATCCCAATGCATGGTTACCTATGCCCCAACAACTGAATCACTATGGGCAATGGAACCCATATGGGAGAGGTTCTCAACAACAACTCAGTTATCCAAGCCAACACCAACCCAACTTCTTTCAACAATAGTTCCAACCCCCATACCAGCAGCAACAGCTGCAATTGCCTCCAAATAACTCACCAAACAATCCTCCCTTATGACCTCAGATGCTTGTGCAACCTAACCCAGACCCAAATAATAAGTCCATTCAGAACATAGACATACTTAATGTGTCATCCTTATCTATTACTCCTATGCATTGTGATGAAATACACTTAAGATCAGGGAGAATAGTTGAGCCAATAGTTGAAGATGCTCCATCTTCATAATCAGATAAGGAATCAGGGGAGAGACCATTTTTTGATACAGAATAAATTGACCAACCCATTCTAGAATCAGCAGACCCACCATTCCCTGAAAGACTGAAAATTACCAAGCCTGTGGAATTACCATCTTTCAATCTCCTTGGAGAATTGCAAAATCTGCATGTTAATATTCCACTACTGCAAGCAATAAGGGATGTCCCAATTTATGCCAAGACTGTGAGGGATCTCTGTATCAGAAAACCTAGATGAAAACCTAAAGATCCCCTCATGGTGCATGTAGTGGGGGATTTGTCTGAGCTAATGCTAGGCAAAACGCCACCTATTAAATATGGCGACCCAGGAAACCCTACCGTCACAGTTAAAATCGAACAGACATCTATTCAGCATGTACTAGTTGATTTAGGGGCAGCAATTAACATCATGCCAATAGAAAATACGAAATTGTTGCAACTCAAAACAAAAATCCGACCTACTCCTACTGTTCTAGAATTAGTTGATCACTCTACCATCAGACCAGAGTAATCGATGATTTAGTTATTTCAGTAGACTCATGGGAGTATCCTACTGATTTTGTCGTGTTGTAGCCCAAATCCAATCTGGGAGGCCATCCTCTAATTCTGGGATGACCATGGTTAGACACAGTTTATGCCTTCATAGGTTGTCGATTTGGTTCTATGACCATCTCAGATGGTTACGACACAAAAAAACTTACCCTGTATCCTCATGCTACACCCAGTGCAGAACCTGAAAACTCTCTATGGATGGACATTGAGGCTTAAAGTGCTCTCCCTGTGCTAACTATAGGAAAGGCCCTGAGTTTCAAGGATGAGGCAGAGGATGAATTAATCAACTGTTTTATTTGTGACCCCTCTGTTGTTACACAGCACACGCACCACCAATTGATCGGAGTCTTTGACCCTATGGCCTAGGAAGAAATGAACTCAGAAATGTTCTTAGAAACTGCTGACAATCAGAGTGATTTGGCTATAACAATAGTCATTGTAACAATAGATGATGAAACAGCAACAGCTGAATTATTTCCTAAAATCAGTTCCAAGAGCGTCGTTGTGGAAATTGAACCTGGAAAAACCTTGAACATCAATCCTGATCTCTCCAGCACTGAAACTCGTCGACTGATGAATTTACTGATTCAACATAAAGAAGTATTTTCATGGGATTACATGGATATGAAAGGCATCCCCTCTGAGCTATGCACCCACCATATATACATCAAAGAATAATGTCGACCCATTTTCCAACCGCAAAGGAGGATGAACCCAAACCTTAAAGAAATTGTTAAAGAAGAACTTCAGAAACTCCTCAATGTTGAATTCATCTATCCTATATCAGACAGTGAGTGGGTATCACCATTGGTTATTGTGCCCAAAAAGAATGGTAAGTGGAGAGTGTGTGTGGACTATCGAGCCCTGAATAAGGGAACACAAAAGGATCATTTCCCTCTGCCATTTATTGATCAGGTTTTAGATAACTTAGCCGAAAAAAAAATATTTTTCTTTCCTAGATGGATTAAGTGGCTATAACCAGATACAAATTTCCCCACAAGACCAAGATCAAACCACCTTTACCAGCCCTTGGGGTACATTTGCCTACAAGGTTCTCCCATTTGGCTTGTGTAATGCACCAGCCACTTTCCAGAGAGCTGTGATTGGTATTTTCTCTTATATGGTGAATGACTGTATGGAAATATTCATGGATGACTTTACACCTTATGGGACTAATTTCGAAGATGCTTTGTCTAACCTGGAAAAAGTGCTCAAAATATGTAAACAGACTCATCTTTCTTTAAGTACAGAAAAGTGCCATATGATGATGTGCGAAGGGGTAGTGTTGGGACACTTCATCTCTTATGCAGGGATTCAGGTAGATCCAGCCAAAATCCAGGTAATTTTGGACATTCCAACTCCATCAACTCAGAAGGAGGTAAGAAGTTTTTTAGGACACGCCGGGTATTACAGGAGATTCATTAAAAATTTCTCTAAACTTGCCTCTCCATTGTTTTTCTTACTAACAAAAGATGTTAACTTTCGTTGGACTGACGACTATGAATTGTCCTTTGTAGATCTTAAACAGAGATTGTCTACAACTCCCATTTTGAGAGGGCCCAATTGGGCTCTGCCTTTTCACATTTCTTCATATGCCTCAGACACTACAATTGGTGCATGTTAGGCGGAAATATTGTCATTTAATTCTATTGTAGTATTTGCCCAACTATTTAATTTGTCAATCCGAGGTTCGTAGGCTTATGAAGCACATGCACTATATATGTAGGACTGAAGTAGAAGTAATCTAATCTAAATTGTTGAAATGAAATTAATTTAGAAAAGCATTGAAAGACTAATCTAGGAAAGCAGGAAATTAATCTAGAAAAGCATTGAAAGACTAATCTAGGAAAGCAGGAAATTAATCTAGGAAGCAATACAACATGTGAAGAGTTGAATGGAAAAAGACATATGTGAGCTCACACAATACATCAATCTCAAATTATATTACAAGAGTCAAATGACAAAGCATGAAAGAATAACAAAGCTAAGAATCCCCTTCTCCTCATTACAAGACTAAATTATGAATTACATGATCTCTAACTCTCCAAGCTAATCTCCTATGAATAACATGCCCCCTCATGAAGAGAGAACACTCTCTTATATACCTGAGAGTCTTGAAGAGTGTCATAATTACAGATCCACTATTCTCTCAACCATTCTCAACTACTTTCCTATTTTTAGAAGATATGATCCCTTCAAATCCTCCACACATCTCTCACATATCTTAGATAAGATATGCCATTCAAATCTTCCATGATATTCTCCTTTGAATATGCTTGAATGTGAAATTAGAATTTGAGGCTAGGTGGTAATATTTGACTTTGTTAAAATCTTCACATATGCCTGCACACATCATCAAACTCATCCAACCTTGATATATAATGAAAATATGTTATTTTTCTAATATTTAATCACAAATTCACTTATAATACTA
>ML786166.1:203031-222322 GCA_009831015.1 Picea engelmannii | reverse complement strand
CAACCTTGATATATAATGAAAATATGTTATTTTTCTAATATTTAATCACAAATTCACTTATAATACTAAAATGAATACAATGGAAAATAATAAGGAGAAACCCAAGTATTATTATGGAAATGGTATGATGGAAGGTTAATGGGGCGATGAAATGTAAGGAATAGTGAAGGAAAAAGAAGATATAAATGTGATATTTATGAGGCCCAACATGCCCCCCAACTCAACTTGTTGCATGTCCTCATGCAACCATACATGAATCTTCTTAATAAATTTTGGCATTTAAACTATGGCTTTGATTGATGATGTCCTTTTAACAATGAATATTTCAAGGATTTGAAATACAGGAGTAGCAACATGTAAAATACATGTGTAACAACATGTAATATATGTGTAACAGCATGTGAAATTTTCTTATGGTTGGTTCTTGTGTGACAACCATGAATACAAAAGATGTTGGTTCTTGTGTTAACAACATTCATTTCACTTATTTATTTTCTTGCTGCAATAATTTAGCCATATACTCACTGGAAATAATAAGCTATCAATGTGCATAAGAAAGCATCACTATGTATAAGAAAGTCTTTTCTTTATCTTTATGAATCATCGAAATGCAACAAAGTTTTCGTTGGAAAATAAATGTTAGTGAACCATAAATGGAATGATGAGATGGTAAAATGGAATAATGGTAATGAATATGTGGTGAAAGAGTCCCCCCCCCCGCCCCCCAACTGAATCGGTTGTATGCCCGCATGCAACTTAGTGTAGTTCATGGAAGGAAAGAGAGCATGGCGAGGAAATTTTCCAAAATATTCAAGTCGGCATATAAGGAATTTTGTGATTAAAGCTTAGAAAAGAACATACCTCCACTTACCCAAAAAGTAGATGTAGTTGTTGCGGCTACTGGATCAGGAGAAGTGAAGGAATCTGAACTGCTACTGTTGAATCATGAGAAATGTGGAAGGTAGAGGATATGGAACTCTCATAGATCTGAAATCAAACTGCTGCAACTGCTGAGGGGATCATGAAAAAGTGAATAGTCTTCACTTGCTATAAAACCAATGGTACAATTCTCATCATGCGAATGAATGTGTCAATGTCGAGCATGAAGAGAAATCATTGGATTACCATCCATTGATGAATGTCGTTAACCAATGCGAGACAAACTCACTAGTGATGACAATGAGTGTCAAGGTACCCAAGTACATCTTGCGAAGTGCGAATAGATGGGTTGATGTCGAGCCACTTGCAAGATCTAACGATCAAGGGACATTGATGTATTCCCATGATTGCTAGCGATAGAGCTTGCCATTAAGGCATGCAAGCCTATAGGTACTCAAAAGGAACTCTAGTCTATATCCCAGATAAGGTGTTGAGGTCGATGGGGAAAGACTTGTTGAAAGGTGGGCCTTAAGGAATCCCACATCAGTCAACGTGAGTTTGTATAAAAATATTTGGTATGAATATATGAAATATCTCAGCAGCAACAGTGTTTATGGAAAGGAAATGTAATCATGGAAAGGGAATTGGTTTTATTCAGGAGGCAAACTGGAATGGAAAAAGAAGGAAAAATTGAACTGAAAAAGATAAAGGAATGTATGCAACTCAGAAAGGAATAGGCATGTGTGAAGTCATGAAAGTTAAGGCAATGGAAGATGGCGTCAACACAAGATGACTAATCATCTTTGAAGGAGAAATGGGATAGTGTCACAGCATGAAATTTGGCAAAATACGGAAGTAATAGTGTATTAGCATGGTTGTTGTGTAAAAGCAAAAATATTTTTCTGTAACAGCAAACTGTTTTTGTGCAACAACTCCTTCAAGATGTCTATCACATGTTTTCTTTGAAGAATTTTTTGATTCTTGAAAATCACTTCGGTATGAATTACGAGCGTCTTGTTCCTGCAATCAATCTTAATACTAATCCTGCAATTAAACTTGTGAGAGCAACGTAAGATGTGAAATGCAAGATTAAGTACAAATGTAAACAAATTCAAAGTAGAAAATAAATACAGTTATACCTGTTGTCCGCACTTGTTAGTTCCATCATTGATTCCGCCAAAGTGATTTAAGAAAAACAAAGAAACGTTAAACGTAAAAACATGTATTTATTATTGTTTTCAAGAATTTTTTAAAATGTCCATTTACAATTTTTGTTTGTTTTTTTTGTGCTTTTGTTTTATAACTAAAATGAAACAAAAACAATTATTATTTTTCTTTGTTTGTTTTTATTGTTTTTGTTTTATAATAAAACAAAACAAAAACATATATATATAAAATAATTTGTGTTATTTAAAACAACGAGGCAATGACATTTGAAGCCGCCATGATTTGGAGTTCAACTGAAGATCTAAAAGAGATTGAAATATTGAATGATGATCAGTAAATCAAATCGGACTCTTAGATCATGTGCCATGTGTAGCATATTTTTTTATTAACTTGAGTTCTTCTTCTTGGAGGTATCGTAATTCAAAACAAATCATTTTTTTTCCTCACGCAGTCTGCAAAATGGAGATCTGAAGAACCTTGAGTTTATCCCAAATGGTTGTGAAATCCCAAAAATCGCTCACAAGTTACCTAACTGCCTCCATTCCCAAGAAAATCCATGTTTTATTTTTTTCTAATTCACCTCGGTTTGCTCAGAAAATGCGTTTTAAAATCATGTGTTTTAACAATTATGCATTTCTGGCAATTTCGGAGACTAGGCAACAGAGCATGGCTATTGCAGGTGTGGCGTGGGCAGTGAAACTTCAATCAAAAGTTCTAGAGACAGTTCGGACCAAAAAAGAATTCAACAATAGTGCAGGGCGAAGGAGAAAAACAGACCGAAGGATAAATGCACTCTTAAGATTTCTCGTCTTAGTAATGCGTCCTCAGTGCAATTGTTTTGGGGCATCATATTATTAATACTCATGTCATGTCCATTTTATTGTTTTAGTTTTGTTGCAGTTTTTAGCATGGATAGAAAACGCAATGCAACAAAAGTTTCAACATGATACAGACACAATTAAAATTTCACTGTAACAGCAACTGTCTCAGCATGTAAAAAAAAATCATTGTTGCAGCATGTAAAAATTTTACTGTATCAGCATGTAGAATTTCACTGTTTCAGCGACTATCTCGGCATGTAAAAAAAAAAAATCATTGTTTCAGCATAGAAAAATTTTGGTTTTGTTTTTATTCATCTAAAAAAAAAAAAAAATTTTTTATTTGGGTGTTGTAAGAACCCCTTTTGCAATATGATTTAACCATGAGTGTCAGCACAGAAGGACAAAGAACCCTACGCTATATACTATATCAGCAAGAACATGGCTCTTGCTAAGTTAAATTACATAGTTACTGAAAGAGAATTCTTGGCAATAGTATATGCAATCAATAAATTCAGGCATTATGTAACTGGTTACCCAACTTTTATTCATACTGATCATACAGCCATAAAATATCTAATGAATAAACCTATTGCTAATGCCCGAGTGACAAGATGGTTGTTACTTCTGCAAGAATTTGACATCACTATAGTGGATAGACCAGGAAAAGAAAATGTGGTTGTTGATTTTCTCTCGAGATTACATATAAATGATGATAATTCACCTGTAGGCGATTCCTTTCCTGATGAACATTTGTTTGCAGTATCTGCTCACTCACTTTGGTATGCAGACATTGTTAATTATCTGGTTGCAGGGAAGGTACCTCCCCATCTATATCCTAGGGAAAGAAGGAAAATTATTCAAAAGAGTGTCAGGTACAGTTGGATAGGAGGATACCTCTTCTACACAAGCCTGGACCAAGAAATCAGGAGATGTGTGAGGTATGATAAGTTTTATGATATGTTGAAATCTTTCCATGATGGCCCTTGTGGGGGTCATTTTGCTGCAAAAAGGATCGAGCATAAAATTTTAAGGATGGGTTATTATTGGCCTAGCATATTTAGAGATGCCAAGAATTATGTCCAAGCTTGTGACAATTGCCAACACATGGGTCAGCCAACTCATAGGGATGAGATGCCACTCCAGCCTCAGGTAGTGTTAGAGCCTTTTGAGAGATGGGCCATGGATTTAGTAGGACCCATTCACCCACCTTCCAATCAGAAAGTCTATATATTGGTCTGTACAGATTACATGACCAAGTGGGTGGAGGCAAAAGCACTTATCAGAGTGTCAGAAGAGGTTGTCTTAGCATTCTTGTTTGAAAATATATTTGTTAGGTTTGGCATTTCTAGAGAACTGGTCACTGATGGAGGACCCCCTTTCACATCACATAAATTTTAAGATCTACTCAGTAAATATCATGTTTTACATAGAATAGCTTCTCCATACCATCCACGAGGCAATGACAAAGTGGAAAGCACCAAAAAAATTATCGAAGCCATTCTTACTAAAACAGAGAGAGAAAATCATAAGGACTGGTCTGACAGACTGCATGAATCTCTATGGGCTTACCGAACTACTTGGAGGAGCACAAGTGGTTTTTCTCCTTACAAGCTGGTATATGGAAAAAGCCCTATTTTTCCCATTGAATTCAAAATCAAAACCTTAAGAACTGCATCAGCAGTCAATCTCGACTTGACTATGGCACAGAAATCCAAACTGCAGTAGCTCAATGATCTTGATGAAAATCATTTGGACGCCATCCATCAAACCACAGTGATTCAACAACAAAGAACAAAATGGCATGATCGAGTCATTAAGAAGAAATTATTCCAGAAAGGAGATTGGGCTTTGTTGTATGATTCACTCTTTAAGGAATTTCAAGGAAAGTTGTGTACATGATGGCTAGGGCCTTACGAGGTAGACACCGTCTTTCCTAATGGGACAATCTGGTTTATTACTATTGATGGATCTAATACACACTTACATGCAAATGGTCATCGCCTGCGTCTATATCAGTGTCCACTGTCCAAGGAAGAATTCAAAACTAGTTGTACAGCTGATACAGATTATCAAATCTTAAACGGAAAGGAGCTTGCTCCTTCCCCTTCTAAACTTTAGGACTTTTTTTTCTCAGACTTTGTATATAAATAATCTCAGCAAAATTTTCATTTCTCTGTTTTTAGTTGAAATTTTTCTATTTTCCTTACTATGCTAATAAAGCCTTGGAAGGTATCAGGCAATTCTGTGTGTGCAGGTAGATTGATGAACAGAAGGAAACGATGAGTTCATGGAAGTTAAAAAAACTTCCTAGAATCGAACTAAGGTAGCGTTTGGCCGATTTCAATGTTGTTACACCTTTTCCCGATAAATTAACCGATTTCAATGTTGTTACACCTTCTTCTGATAAATTGGTCAATTTTAATGTTGTTCCACCATTTTCCGATAAATCAGTTGATCTCAACGTTGTTACACCTACCTCCGACATTTTTGAAAAAGAACTTGTTGATACACTAATTACTGTTGTTCTTTCTTGCCACTTCACTCTTTCTTTTTGCCGATGCTATTGCTCCAGCCCTCCAATATTTTGTGCAACAGCACCACTGATTAGACAATCCTGATGCTTTCTATCTGAAAGTGTTGCTTCATTATGACGTAACTTCACATTCAGCAGTACTCAGTTGGCTCACTACAGTAAGGACTATGACTCTACACAAGCCATCATTTCTCTCATGATCCTTCATCATGCCAGCTATTACATACCATTCCGACGATGGTTGGATTGTGCGGTTACTCCGACAGGTCGTTATGTGCAGTAAGATTTGAGGTACATGATTAATCCTACGTGTTAAATTAATGAAGATATAAAAGCACGCTTTCCTATTTACTAACCAGTTGCACCTGGAGCCAATCCGCTTAGTTGGGGGGGGGAAACATAAATTTATCCATTCATTCTGAAGTTTATACACACCTCCACCACCTTTCCACCCACACTTCTTTTAACTAAGACACTGTATTCTCTCTGCAAACCACATTCGAGCCTATTGTGTCTCTGATTTAGGTGATAGTTTCTCCTCCGACGTGCATGTGGCTCTCAAGAAACATCATGGGAGGATCAAATGTGAGACATGAACCTGCAACTCTGGACAGTTTGCTGCTACACCCAGAGGCCTACCAAATATTTCTTCAGGTCGGCTGGATATCGTATTTTAAGAAGTTGAAAGAGTTTAGTGAGGACGAGGTATTGGCGTTCAGTCAAAATCTTACTGAAGGGTATTCAATGGTGAATGGGGTAAGGATTCCAGTAACAGAAGCAAGCATTGTTGCTTTAACAGGGTTGCCAAGAACAGGAGACCGATAGTTTAACAAAAAAACACATCTCCTGGATGCACAGAAGGGGTTCCTCGTCAACACTGAGTGAGTTCAGACCAAGGGCAGAGGTGTTGAATTCAATTCCTTACCAGAGCCATGGGGGGAAGTTTCAGAATTTCTTAAAAGGTACGTCACCTGCGAAGGTCGATACCAAGTTGTTTATTTTTCTGATTTCATCTTATTATCACATCTGCGACATCAGAAATTGATAAACATTCCTTATTATCTCCTACAATCATTGCATAACATGGCCCGTTTTGTAAAAAAATCCAAGAGCCCCAAGAACTGTGTTTCTAATCACAGACTCATCGGCCTATTAATTCGTAGAGGTATGGGCATTTCAAATAACCCATTACCTACTGCAGCAGACCAGCCACAGTCTGTAAATCCAGAAAGGATTACACCAGTGCTTGAAACTGCAACCCATGGACCTCTTCCAGAGCCTCTACCCTCGGCTGCAACAGCAGTCCAAACCCCTACTGTCACTGTCTGTAAGATGACTCAGAAAATCAACCATGTAACCCGAAGCCATCATGGCACCACACAGACAAGCCTCGATGACTTTGCATTACAACAGCCTGTAGATGTGGACAAACAAATGGATGAAGAGCCAACCGCTCGACCACAATCACAGCACTTGGCTGATACACCGATTATTGAAATCCAACCCCCTGCCTCTGACAAGAAAAACCCTGCTCCTACCTCTGCATTACCTAAAAAGTGAGCAAGGATAGCACGGTCCACTATAACATCAAGACCACTTACCCCCTCTACTGAGGCACCAACTATCACACAGACCCCTCCTATTGTTGCTGCAATCACACATGATTCTCCTATTACTGCTACAGTCGATCAAGCACCTACTATCATTACTTGTGCATCTTCACAGAAAAGGAAACGTCCATTCAAAGGAAAACCTTGTAGATCCATTGATCAAATTGGATCAACATCAAATCAGAACCCTCTGGCTGCTGTGATAGAGAATTCTATAGAGGTATGAATACCAGGTTTCACCTTATGCCCAGAACTACAGGAAACTATCTTCTCTTTTCAAAATGAATGTACTCAATTTTCAACAGAATCATCGGTGTTGTCTGATGATTCTGCGCATCCCATGTCCATTGACGATATCCAGATCATCGCAGACCCCAGTATACCAAAATATCCTCCTTTTGTGCTTGAGGAAGAACACTTTGTTCCTCCTCCAGCAACAAACAAGACAACAACTAATTTCATTTCTACTTTACCCAGGAGAAAAACCAGGTCCACCAGGTCTGTCGAAGCTGCAATTGGAAGACAAGATATGGAGCAGGTCGTTCCTATTCTTTGTCCACTATTCCCTATGGTTGATGCAAGGATAGTTCCACAAGAATCAACTGTCCATGTCGATACTGATCCACAAGAACCATTCCTGACAGATACATATGTTACACCAGAACCATTCCTGGCAGATATAGATGTTACACCAGAACCAGCTGCTCCACAAAAGATTGTCCTACCAAAGCTAGTAATATTGGAACCAACCGACAATGTCGAGACTGCTTCACAAGAACCAGTCTTAACAGGCACAGATGTTCCACAAGCACCAACTGTCCATGTCGAGACTGATCCACAAGAACCAGTCCTGACAGACACAGTTGTTACACAAGAATCAGCTCCACAGCATGTTGAGGATGTACCACTTGCCCAATTGTTTTCCCAAATAGAGAAAAAGATCAAGAATACAGAAAATTCCAGGATCGTTGCATTGTTAACAGAAAATGCTAACCTCAAGGCCGAATTAAAAACCTTGAAACAAGAGGTGGCAGCTGCCCGACAGAAGAATCCAGAGGGGATAACCATGGACATCCTAGCACTGATAAAAGTTGTTTTGGGAAAAAACAAAGAACTAATGTGTTTTGAGTGTGGCAACATTTACTATGAGGTAGGATATGAGGTAGTCAAAGTTCCAGTTGCTACAGGACTAGAAAATGTATCAATCAAGACTGAACATGGACTTCTTGCTACACAAAAATTAGTAAAACAGAGGAGATCTCATTGTCATAAATCAACTCCTGGTATACCAGAAGCTTGCAAACAAGAACCTCTGTTTTCTTCACGAGTTGTTACTCAAGAAACTCAAACTGATCCTGTTCTCAAGCATAAAGAAACCCAAACAAATTGTTGACTCAACATATTTTCTTTTTTGACACAACATTCTTCATTACCAGCACTTAGAAATTTATCTTCACAATTTTTCATTGGAGAAGATATTGATCTACTTCAGCTACAAAATAAGGTTTGAATGTGTTTTGCATGAGGACATGCAATGTCTTCAGTTGGGGGGTATGTTAGGACCCTGAAATGTCCCTTTTTCACTACACCTTTTGATCATTCAACCTTCTCATTCCTAAGCTAAATGACTATTATAATGAGCACCAAGACACTTTTTCCCAAGGTATGAACTATTCATCTTGCTTTTATGTTTTCATTTACTTAGCATGTTTGATTGATAACGTTCACATATTTTACCCATGAAATGATTTAACTAATGATCAAAGTGTTAGAACAGCCCACTTCAAGAAACTCGTTGCTATCATAGCTATGCGCAATTCCTGGAAGTTGTTACAGGACTTCTGCAACGGATGCCCATCAATCCTGGAAGTTGTTACACAACTGCTACGACAGAAGCCTGTTAATCTTGGAAGCTATTACAACAGACGCCACCAATCTTGTTGTGATACGATTGCTACAACACCTGCTAATTAGAACGTTGGCTCACGATGTTGATGAAGGAGAATTCAAGATTTTGTATTAATGATATCTAATGAACAGCCTGAGAATCAGGGATTCTCAAGACTGCTCTATTTTTGAACACTGATTAACTCTGACTTTAAATAGCATAACTTTTGTAATGTAAGGGGTTGTTAGTCTTTTTTCTTGAACTAAAGAAAGGAGCGATTATTGTACACAGACATCTTTTTGGCAATTGAATGAAGAAGTGGATTGAATTTCTTTAGCAGACTGTAACCTATCTTTTGAGTGGATTCAGTGAGAAGGAAAGGGCCCACCTTCCTCACCGATTCCCCTCTGTTTCGAATTCTAGATTTAGTCGTTTTCATTGCGAATGGTTTAACTGTTACATAGTTCTGAATATAATTATTGTTACAGTTTAGTTCCTTCTTGGTAAATGCGCATAAACTTGTCTCATGAGAATTAGAAGTCAGTTGTTGAACATGGTTGGAGAACTGCTTTTCCTTTTTCTGCATTAGATTAAAGCTTGTTTTGGAGAATTAAAAGTGTGAAGTAGCTTCTTGCAATAAGTAGATTTCCCTTCAACAATAGTATAGAATTTCTTCCTGCAAAAGTAAATTAGAAAGTTAGATTAAGGTAGGCAATTCATGGTTTTTATAGATTCATTAGTTTATATTGCAATTATTATTTTAATTATGTAGCACTCTAGCTGTATCAGCACAATTGTGTTAGCAATATTGTTTGTTTATTTTTGTTAAAAGAACTTCCCTACTGCAATTAGATTAGAGATGCTTTCATAATCTAGCATAGACTGTGCAGAATTATCTTGAAATAACATACTTCCCTGGGTTGACAATTCATATTGAACACTTTGATTTTCCATTCAATTAGACAATTAAAGTGCCCAACAACGGTGTACTCATAATATCGGGGGATTTTGTCACGGTTAACAGCACCAGCCAAAGGTGGGATATACTCGGGTAGGATCGATGGCATCTACTTCGCATTAGCCAAATCATCGCGATGCTTACTTCGTTGTTCAGTTCCGGGGTTAACATGACCAGAACGACGTCCAGTCGAAGGGGAAGCCTGCAGTCCCCTATTCAATGATTCTTGGACACCTTCACATATCGATCTATCATCCATTAGCTTCTTAAGGACCTCCTCGATAGACTTCTCTAATTCACTATGTTCGCCCGACATTCTAGTTTTTAAACAGACAGATCGGGGTAGACAAACAGACAGGCAGGGTAGATAAACAAACGACGAGGTCTAGCTTCATATGACACAACTCGACACTTGGACAATTATCTATTTAGCTCAATCAATCACGGGTGGTGAAAAGTGGTCCTGGCGCAGCGACTGACGAGTTAAATAAGAGGGTTATCGTAACGGATCTTCCAACGGTCAGGAAATGCCTTCATCAATATAAATTTGTTCGTTATGGCACGGTCTCAACGTCCAAAAGTGGTCCATCATCCCATAAATGTGTTTTCTAACCATTCTGGAGCGTCATTTTAATGCTCGCGGTGCCTCCAACAGTCATATAACTTCGCCAGGGCGAAGTCCCATCTTTCGCGGTCGTGTTGTTCCAGCAAGGTTCAAATCCTGCGAACCTACTTCCTGCGAGGTTCCATTCTGCAAAGTATTTGATCTGATCTATGTAGCTTCTTGTATCTTTTCCAACTTAGCCTTATTTTTATTGTGCTTCCTTTCCTTCTTCCCTATGATCTATGTTTCTCTAGTTGTTTCTTCAATCCTCTTTCCATTCTTATTCTTATTTTCTCCTAGCGCAATTTCTTCACACTGTTGAGGTTCCCTCAAAGGGTCTGAAGTTGATATCCCTTTTCTTAACACATCCTGAGTGGACATACTTCTTTATTGAATAGAAAGGCCCTTCAAGATTTCTTGCATTCTTCCAACCTTGGTAGTTAATTCTCTGACTGTATGTCCCTCCTACATTGTTACTTTGTTTTGTTGCTTCGACTTATCCTCTCGTTCTTCTATTAGTTGGTCTATTTTCCTAGCTATGAAATCCCTTAGTTCTTGATTTTTCTTTTATGTATCTTCTTTCTATGCTTTCCTTCTGATCTGATCCTTCTCAATCCAAGTCTTACATAACAAAAGTGGGAAAGGGGTGTTGTCCCAAACAAATTTAATGACTTCAAATTCTTCTTCGGTCGATGTTCCCTCAACAATAATAGGTACATTAGTAACTCTTCCACATAGGGTTATCATCTTTCCCTTAAACAAGCCTATCCTTCCTAACAAAGGTATCACAGTAGGTTTTCCCAAAAAAATTCAAGTTTCTTCTGTCATAATACTCACTTGTGTTTCTTCATCCAAGACACGGTCTATGTCGAAGTCTTCTATTCTTGCACTTATGCGTTTTTTTACTTTCATGATCTATGGTAAAATGACATCTTTGTGAACATCCATCATTTCTTTCGACTATACTAATGTAATCTGGATTTCCTCTGGTTCTTTCTCTTTATGATTCTCTAACATGCCCTTATTCTCTTGACTTCCTTCATAGTTTTCTTGTCTCATGTTCATCCATTCAACTTTAGCAATCATCTTTGGACAATCCTCAACCTCATGACCAACAATATTACAACAAAGACAAATAGGACCTGCGCCAGGGAATTCCTTAGCAAGATGTCACGGTCTTCTGTAGTTATAACACAATGTCAATCCTCTTTTTCTTTTAAATGTTCCCCAACCTCTTCTGCATTGCGCACTAGGATCATAGTGTTGGACCTGCAATCTAGCAAAAAAAACTCTAGGTTCCTACATCTAATTATTATTCCAAGAAATCTTTCTATGCATAGGAATAACATTTCTTTCTTCATTTCCATTACATTTACTCAAATCAACTCTTTCTTACAACTGCGCCCTAGCCTTTAAACTAAGATAGAATCTATTAAACATACTTAAATTCATGCTTTCAAAACAAAAAATTTCACTTATCTTACTCTTGTCAAAGAAAAAAGTCTTACCTCTTTTCGGATCTTACCTCTTTCTTCAGATCGGATTTCTTTCTTAGCACAAAGCTTCGCAATTCAAGTAGAGTACTGCACACTTCAGCAGCATATCTATGCACAGAGCTTCTCTTTTTCTTTACTTCAGTTTCCAGCAATCATAGTTTCAGGTCCCGGCAACGGAACCATTTGTTGGCACAGGGGTAGACTCAGGGTTCAACGCTTAACAGTGCACCAAAAAAACCCTGACTACCGACCCTTTTGGAAACACCTGCAAGGCAGGTGAAGTCTCACCCGAGGTAGAAGAAGGGGGGGTTACAGGACACAGGTGTCTGTAACCATGCTGGGACACAATTCTGTGAGAATAACAATTTGCAGGGTATTCTATTAACATTTATGAAGTGACATACATTATTTTATTCACCTTATGAACATCGCAGAACATATCTAAGGTAGATCTAGTGCAGTAACAACAAATATTAAGCACTTCAACCACTTATCACTTAGCACTTAGCACTCTGAATCAGATCTAGCATTCTAACATAAGTAAAGCATTAAAGTAGCATATACATATCCATTACATATCTAATCTAATCACTAAGAAAAACATAACAGAGATAATCATTGCACAAAGAAAACCATAAGACACCAAATGTACGTGGTTCACCCCAGTGTGGGGCTACGTCCACCAACTACTTTGCCTCTTTATTATTCATCAATATCTTACATTCAGTTACTCATGTGCACTAAGCCATAGAGTCGAGCTTCGCACCAGACAGGAGATCTGCGCAATGAGCACCAGATCCTCCTTCCAAAAACTAGATCAGTGCACAGAGCCACTCTCTATAAAGCACGAAGACTTAACACACATTCAGTCCCTTGCACAAAGCCACTCAGACCACTTTCACTTAGATCCAAAGACTACTCTCCTTCTACCATACATTCTTACTTTTATTTATACTTTTACAAACCCTTACAATAGGGCCAAACATGGGAAAACCCCATGGGCCGACATCCCATAACCCATTACAAAAACCCTAAAGAACCCCTTATTGGGTCCACATAGCCCGCAAAATAAGTGAGATCCATGATCTCAGCTCCGCCTGGGCGCTCCTTCCTTGACCAATGTGTTGAAGTCCAAAAGTGGGTCAACTCTGACCAAGGTTTCCTCAAAACTTGGTCGAGGGCCAACAGGGTAATTGTTTCTAGCATCCACTTCCTTGGAACTTATTCAAACTTTCTTTCATCCTCGTTGAAAGAATCACTATATTCTATGGAAAACTCAACAATGTAGCTTTCCTTCACTCAAGCAAACCAAAAATCAATAGCCTGAGTTCACTTGTTATCTAGCACCTTCAAGCTATCAAGCTTGGCTTGATCCCAAACTATTGGCTCCAAAGGTAACACAACTAAGTTGACTTCAGCTTACCTCTTTAACTATCCATGCAGCATGTTGGCACGTGGTTGTAAGACCATAGGTTCGAGTTTTATAACCAACCAAACCCTTCAGATATCGGCCCTTTCAACATCACTTGCATGCAAGTGAAGTCTCACTCGAGGAATTTATTGGGGCTGCAGGAACCAAGTTTATGCAGGAATGAGGGGATGGGAGGCCATGATCTTATTCATTCTTACTTTTCTACTCTATGTGCATTATCATGTGTCTGGTATTCCTTGGTTACTTCATAATTGATTTTATGCAGTATCATTGTGATGCAGATTGCAACATAAATTATTCACCATAACATCCATAACTACTACACAGTGATCATATAGTAAACAGATCTAGTCTAACATGCATAAACCTACTATTCATAAACAATCACATGAATCACACACATAGATACACAAAGTTAACTTGGCTCACCCAACTTTGGGCTACGTCTACAACAGTTGGCTTCTTTATTATTCTTTTTGTAATTGTCTCAGGCTTGCACACTGCGCTTACAATAGATGTATCATGATATCTCTCTCCATCTTTCCTAGCTTCTCTATAGTGAAAGCCTCTCTCTGTAAAATTATCACTAAACCTTTATACATAGACTCTCTCTCATCCTTAGTCTATTCTCTAACATCAAAAACAATATTAGCTCTACTCCAACTCAACGTCAACAATCTATTCTACCTGGCCCGTTACATATTTATACATGGAACCTAGTGCTCAAAACCCTACTTTCTTATCCTCAAAACCCCATTACAACTCATTCTGACTCATTACAACTCATGTTGACTCATTGTTTGGGTGCGCTTTTCTTGCTTTCGCGTATGCATGTTGCTTTTGCATGCCAAATTGTTGTTATTTCTTTTCATCTGCTTTATCTTCCTACTTTATTTTCTTTCTTTATTCTCTTCCAAGTATGCTTTTACTACGCACTTCAATCATGGATGTGCCTTTACTACACACTCCACTCTTTCCTTCTCTTCTCTCTTCTGTTTCTATGCATCTCCTTTATACATATGATTTTCCTCAAAACTGTATCCAAAAATTTTGCCCAACAGGCCCCCAACACTCACATGTGGCTCATCCTGAGCCACTCAGGCCTATTGTGTCGCACGCCTCCATACCTCCATGAACTTTTGGAGGGTTTCCCTCATTATCGCAATTTCTTTTGTTACTTCTACTTCTCTTCCCAAAATTTCCTCTATGGCCTACGAATTCAGGGTCGTGAGTTTCTCCTTTCTTACTTTGTTGTGCCCTAGGCAGTGACCAATTCCCCTATTATCCTAAGTGCTTTGTTCTGCAAAGGTGCCAATTTTTGCGTAATATTCGTCTGCTCTGTCCGCATTTGCTCTACTTCATTGTATATCTATCTATTTTCAAGGATGGTCATCATTCATTCAGCAGGAGGTAGAGTGTTGATGCTTTCATTGGTTTTATGGGCTTGTTCCTATGCACTTCTTATTCTATTCTCGATCTCCTTCATCTTTGGATTCATCGTGAGTTGTGTCCAAATTTGCATACTCTCATAGCACAACCTCGCACACTCCTGGTCTAGACTCTTAATCTTTTCCACTATAGTTTTTTTTTTCCTTGACCTTTGCTCCTTTTCTTCATGAGTTGTTCCTAGAATGGTGTGTGATTCCAAGTCTTCAATATTGGTGCAGAACCTTTTAATGACTTCACCGATTCTTGAGACATGCTCTTCAATTTGGTCTCTACCACCATTGGTGCTTATGGGATCTCCTTATAGATCTTTTGGATGGTTGTTTGTATCCACTGTTCCATTTGCTCGGCCTCTTCCTTATCTTTTAGTTCTTGCTCTTCCTTTTCCTTGGCCTCATTATTATCCTTCAACGCTCTTTCAACTTTTTCTTCAACTTCTCTCTTCTCCTGCATAGCAGTTGTATACCTTTTTTGGATTTATGCCTTCTCGTCTTTCACCATGGTCAACTCTATACATGCTAGCTCTATGTGGAGCCTTATCTCCTGCATAATACCGAAGTACAATATTTGTAGTACTATTGTGGGCATCCGAGAAATGGCTACGTTCATATGAATTAGTGCTCTCACCTACTCTTTCATTTCTTGCATTGGGAACTCAACTGTATCTGACATGATCTCCAACACGTTGCGCCCTAAGGATAACTTTGACAGGAATGGAGTGGTATTCCTTTCTTCCTCAATCGAACTTGTTGACAGTCCTTCACCTGAGCCACTCTCTGGTGTTGTCCTCACTCTCTCCAATAGTTGTTGTATTTTCATCAATTGGTCATGCACCTTCTGGTGATGTTCATTTTGTTTTTGTGGTGTTTCTTCAATTTCCTCCTCTGCGGAATATCGCACTTGGTAGTTGATTGTATCCATGTCATCGTCTTTTAGAGTGTAGACATGCGGTACTTTGTGGGATTTCATATTTTTGTGTGCAACTATGGTTGGGCCCTTCCCCTTTTCTTTTCTCTTCCCTCTAATTGTTTCCTACATGTGTTATGTTGATGGTCCTATCTTTTGCATATTCCTTGCACAATTGCGTTTCTAATTACCCTGTCCCTCAATTAGTTCTTCCTCTTCATTTTCTTGTTCTTCTTCTTCATCAGGGTGCTCTATTTGTTCCCCTGGAACTTTCCAAACTTCCTCCCAGTCATTGGAAATCAGGCATACATCGTCCATTTTCAACTTGTAGCTTGTTGGCAGCCACTAGTGTGCAGGGTCTCTTTTGGATTGGATGTACATGTAGTGCATCCCTGCTTTAAAGCACGCAATATCCTGATAGTTCTCCATAGTCTAGGTAGTGATGCTCGATGTGTGCTCTATTATGTGCCTCATCATGTCGAACTAGACATAGAAGATGACATTATTGTCTTGTTGTCTCCCCTTGTGTGAAATATGCCATAATTTAACTTATCTCACCACTGCATGATCTTGACGCGATGTCTTCAAAAACTGCCACTCGTTAGGCTCCCTCCAAGCAACTAATGCTATCTGTATGAGAAGCTAGGCATAGTGAAATGTCATGCCTTTCTCCTATGCTTCAGTGCAATCTACCAAAAACAGATTGACCAAAAATGTGGCCTAATACATTTGGACCCCTTCTGTGCAATTTTCCGCAACTACAATCACTGTGGCCGACACCTCATCTTTGTGGCATTTTTTTAGTAATTTGCAGGACAATAGTTGCATTGCAAATCAAACTACATCATCGCTTATGTTGGTGACATCTAAGCCTTGCTTGCCTCTAACGGTGTTAAATTTCTCTTTCATATTTTCAGATAATGCCTTCTCCCCAACCTTATTTGCAAATAAGGTTATTGAATCCTCCCATGTTGTCAGCAAGCCCGTTATCTGCACAACTAGTTGTGTATCGATTGATACTGGTGAATCTAGAAATAATGTCCCTTCGTGGATGCAACTCAATAATCGTTTGACGTAGTCATTTATTTCCATACTTCGGCCAAAATGTGGGATTTCTAAAAAAATCAATATCCCTGATTTTTCTAGGCCTGTCACCCGGCTCTCTGGCTCGACCAGTATTGCGCTTGTCCCTGGTAGGCTTTAAGTTAATAAATATTTGTCACGTGCCAGCCCAGGAAACTTTTGTAATGTATTATGTCATGGTCTGTAAACTTCAAATCGATGACCTTTCTCGGCATACCCCCTTCGAAAATGACACCAGGTGGTATTTATGGCATAACCATCGAGTATTTGGCATCCTTAGGTAGTCTAACTTGTGGTGTGGTATTGTTTCTCAGTTGTATGTAGTCCCTTGGAAACGTTGGCTACGAGGTCGAAGCTCTGGGTCTTTCCATGAACACTGGTACAATCGGTGGTCTTTTTGTTTGCTTGCATGTTGCAGTTGTTGGTGCCCCAAATTTTGGTGGTGCCATTGTTCTCTGTGATTGATTTATTTAAATACTCTATGTTGGTTGTGGTTCATCTCTAGTTTAGATATGGTCTGGTCTATATGCTCACAGATCCTATCAAAATTGAAATAATCTTTCCCTGTCGGGCCCTTATGCACTTCTATAACCCTTCGACGGTTGTCTAATTTGCTTCCACACCCAACATAAGTGTCAAATCCGGTTAGATTATGCAATCGATAATTTCCTTATTATGGCATTAATGCCAAATCCTTTGTCGGATTCTTTCGTCGATCTGCCATTCTGTCTTGATCCTTGGTGGTGCCTTCTATTTATGACTATGTGTCTCCAGGACGTTTCATCATTACTACTTTTTAATTGTCGTTTATGTGCTTCAATTCACTTAATGGTCATGTTTTGTGCTTGACCTTTGTGCACACTTAACGACCTATGTGTTGTTTCTATTATTTGTGCAATACTCTCTTTTTTTGCGCAATACTTATTCATTTCTACCTTTTTATTTCTTCTTTTCTTTCCCCTTTTATTTGTTTTCTTCTTGTCTTTCCCCTTTTATTTGTTTTCTTATTGTATTTCCCCTTTTATTTGTTTTCTTTTGTATTTTATCTCCCTACTATAGTACAACTAATATGATACACAGCTCATATTAATGCACAGATGGTCGGCCAACTCTATAGAGTTTCATCTTACTTACATTCACTATGCCTCCCAAGTCTTCTTCATTCAATGTTTCCAACTGCACATAAATTTCCTTTGTCACATGTTGAATCACATATGGTCCTAACCAATGCATTCAAAACTTACTGTCGTACAGTAATACAGAGTCCCCTACTTGAAACTTTTTCTATTTAATGTGCCTATCATGCCATGCCTTCTCTCTTGCCTTTTGAACTTATTGATGGAACCTTGCGACAAAGCGATCTTCCTCAAGTTGTACCAAATATGAAAATATCTCCTCTATTGTGCCAGATTCCGAAAGATCAGTAATTTCTACAATGTTCAAGCTAGGCACAATAAACTCCATTGACATCACTGCTTCTTGGACATAGACCAACCTAAAAGGTCTATGTCTTGTCAACTTTTTGCTTGTAGTCTTGTATGCCCATAATACTGCAGGAACCCTTAAGTCCCAGTCATCTCTTCCTACATTGCAGATCTTTGTCAAAGCATTCTCTTAAATTTTATTAAAATCTTTTATTGTCCCATTGGCCTAAGGATGATACGGCGTGCTCCTCTAATGATGAATTTGAAATTCCTCAGTCAATGTTGTAATTGTATTTTCAGAAAGTGTGTTCCTTGATCACTGAGTAGAATGCGAGGGCATCCAAATCGTGTGACTACATTCTCAAATAGAAACCATGCAACATTCTTCATGGTGGAGTCTATGAGTGGTGTTGCTTCTGCTCATCTAGTCAAATAATTTGTCGCGGTGATTATGCACCTAACTCCTAATATTATTATTGATGGGTTGATTAGTCCAACAAATTCTATTCCCCATTGATCAAACGTTTGCAACATAACATGTGGGTGTAAGGGAATCTCATCCCTCCTGGATGTCTTTCACACCCTTTCACATACATCGCATGCCTAATAGTATTCTTTAGCATCCTTATGAAGTGTGTTACACATGATTTTGGTCATCTTGATGATGTATTAACAATAGTGTACTCAGGCTCCCAACAAGAACTTTCTCTTGAGAAAAGTGGCATTTATCTCCTTCCAGAAAACATATTTTCAAAGTGAGTTTGTAGGCTACATATGGCCTAGGGTGCGAGAATGACCCATTCTCTCAAACCACCTTCATCTAGGGTGCAAACTTCTTGCAGGTTGCTCTATACATAGGGTGCGAACTTGTTTTTAAGCTTGGAGAAGAGAAGAAGTCTCAAGGGTTCTAGAAGGGAATCTTCTAGAAAATGAGTTGGCATTTGTATGGTTGTCCTTTTACTGGCTTCTCTGATTTGGTGGGATCATTCTCATCCATGTAACCATCTCACCCTCTCTTATATATTGAAAGGATTCTCATGGAAA
>ML786166.1:180994-202827 GCA_009831015.1 Picea engelmannii | reverse complement strand
TATTGAAAGGATTCTCATGGAAAAGGTTAAGCAAGATTAATTGAAGAATTGGTGAAGGAATTGTGTGAAGAACCTAGCTTGAACAGAAGCTTGGAGACTCTAGTAGGTCTATCAAGAGGAATTGGATCTTCTTCATGCAAGGACAGAGCAAGTGTGTGTGTTGTAACCAAGAGTCACCAAAAGGAAGCTTGCGACAACAAGGCGATCAGGCTGTATCTTCTACTTTCAATTAATATGATACAGCGGCATGTCCTTTTCCCATAAATTCATTCTTACTTTATTGTGTAATTCCTTGATCATACGCATAAGTTGACGATTGAATACATTTTAATATATTCACTTTGGTTGGTTTGTGGTGTCTTGGTCTTGACCTCACGAGAGCATCAGAGCAAAGCAGGAGCAACAGAGACTTAAGGAAGCGATATAAAGGTATGTCACTTGTTCCTCCTTACTAGCTAATTCAATGGTCGTAACTTAGGGAAAGAGTCATGTCTTGTCCTATTTTGTTCTAGATCCAGGTGGATCTAGGGAGATCTGTTAGTGTCTGCACCTACCGATTAGTCCGATAACAAAATTGGCAACTCTACTGGGGAAGCAACCCATTTCTTAGTGGTTTTTGGTGTTTTTCCTTGGCCATTTTCTCTTGCCTTACCTTTCTTCATTTATATCAATCTCTGAGTCTTCAGGACACCCTGACAGAATCTTTGGGTCCAGAAGTCCCTTCAAATTTTTTGTCTTTTTCCAAAAATTTTCCTAGTTTCAGGCCTTCTCGCACTGAACCCCTCTGTGGCCTGTGAGAACCCCTTGACTTCGCACTCTACCTTTCAGTCCAGTCCGAGATTCTCGCACTCTGCTTGAAGCCAGCCTGCGAGAATGCTCCATTCTCACACTGTACATTACTGATAGTCTACGAACCCTTTTTTTAAATTTTTGGATTTAAGGTTTTGGTATGCTCAGATGCCCAGATATGTATAGTTGTCTGAAAAGAACTTCTTGGACCACTGGTTGATTGTTTCTTGACATCGGATTTTGTGCACGATCAGTCTTCACAAATCAAAGGCTCTTCTTATCCATCTTTTTGTCAACTCTCATCTCTTGACTTTTCTTAGCAAGGATATAATCTATGATCCTAGAATCGGAGTACTTGTTTGGTTAGGAGCCGGTGATCGGTTTGAAAGTTGGGATTGTTTGTCTTTCTCATTTGCTCATTACTTGGAAGATCATTGTTCTCATGCAATTGAAAAGACTAGTCTTGTCTTCTTTTCATTTTTGTCTTCATTGAAAGATTGGTTTGGGTTTTGTTTATTGCTTATTCGTTAGTTATTGGTTTTCCTTAGTTTCACCACCATGGTGGTTCTTTTTGAAAAGTAAAAAACATTTTTCTTTTTAAAATCATTTTCATTTTGAAAATATTGGAAATCAATCATTGAAATAGAACAAATAGAGAATTGTCATTGTTACGTGATTCGTTGAAGATTGCATTTTAAAGAAGATTGTATATCGTAGTTCAAGATTGTTCCGGAACACTTCTCTTTCCCTCCTGTACATAGGATTCATTGAACGAAAATTGATATATTTCATTCCTATCTATTCATTGTTGGGTTAGAGTCTCACACAACATCGGTTTCATCTCTGTTTCCTTTGAGTAACAACAACCCTTAATAATATTGCGCAATTTAAAATTTTAACTAGTAACTCTCTTCTAAGACTCTATTACACCAACAATTAGCTAGGCTAGAGCTTTGGAATAAGCAGAGAGATACACTCTCCAAAGCACAAAACACACAATAGCATCTTGTGTTAAGAAGTGTCAAATTCCATTTACAACATTTTGTCCTGGGAAGCCCTTCTCACACAAGGGTCAAACCCGAGGTCGCATTGATATTGACAGAGTTACTCACCCTGCTTTGTTGATATCGGTGTAGAGATTGCACGTATTATGAGGGTCACTTGGAGGTATACCCACAATGATGAGTGGAAGCCTCTCAAGTTAATTTCGGGCTAGATACCCTACCCTTGCATGTGGATTGGACTGTCAACTATCCCCCCAAGCTTTATTGTTGTTGGTGGTAACCTTAGTGGCCTATCTTCTTTGGGTCTTACACGAGGTGACTGTGAAGGGGCAAGTCTTCACAGTACCTTGGATCGACGTTGGCCAAACTCACTCGGGCTCCTTGGAGGGTATACCCACGATTATGTGTGGGAGCTTGCACCAGGGTGTAATTCCATTAAGCAGGTCGTCAAAGTAACTTTTCCACCCTAGCCCAGCCCCTTCTCGTCTCATTGTTGTGACGTTGGATTTCATCACCAACTAGTGACTTCGGAATTAGAAGGTCTTGTTTGCTTGGTGTTGTTTCCTAGATTTTGTTCACTAGCGCATGTTGTTTGTTCACCCAAGTTGACCATAGGGTTCTCTTCACCGGTTTTTTAATTCGTTCACAATAGACCCTCCACGTCGTTCACGTAGAATGCAGGGCTTACCCCCAGAAAATCTGAAAGGTTCTCAACCCTTGCCTACCAACCCACCAGAGGGCTCTCCTCAACAGAGTGAAGTCCAAGACGTCACCACTCCACAGCTAGAGATAATTGACTCTCTAGAACGGTTCCAAATTTCCAATTCTCGGGAGGACTTTCGACTTCACCCCACCTCGGAGAGACATATTATGCGACTGACCCCTTCTGGAGAACTAGTTGTTCAGTCTTCTAGATCACCAACTGGACCGTTTCCAGGACCCGAGGGTCAAGATCCTTTTTGGGCTACTGGTGTTTTTAGACAAGATCTCTTTGGCTCTAGAGCAGGCATTGATATAACTGTTGGGCATGAGTTCCCCAAAACCTCTGACCCAGACGCAATACCTTTTACTACTGCATATTATTTTCTTGGAACAAACACTCCGTGAGCCGACCACATCTTTACCCTCCCTTTACAAATGGTCCATTACACATATACTATGAGTATTCACATTGAGATTACCGCGGTTATTCAAGCCCCCATTGGCACACCGCTTTCACCCAATGTCACCCCGACACTTCCACCAGTATACTGTGCGTTGAATGCTTCTATTTCCACTCCCACATAGACCCCATCCTGAACTCCTGGTGGTCCCTCTTCTTCTGGGCACTCTCCTCACGGTTTCATTCTGAAACTTCCTCAACCCCCTTTTGGAGGACCTTTTCCATCCTCTATCGGTGGCACCAATCCTAGTGGAACCATTCCATTGTTCACACCAAATTACCAGATTCCTGTTAGTGGACAATTTCACCAAGGAGGTTTGACTCAACCCCCCCTTGTAGGGAAAATTCCTATTGGAACACAAATCCCAATTGGAACACAACCCCCAATTGGAACTCAACCCCTGATTGGAGGACAACCCCCACTGACCCCACCCTATGGACAAAACATACCTCCATCCTTGGCCCAGTATTGGAACCATCTGATACAACATAATCCTCAATCGACTAGGGGGCAACAGCTTCCGGCTACATCCGTTATACCCCCTAGTATAGGCCAACCATATCCAGGTACGTCCAATCTTATTTGGGGCTCAAATGCTAAAACTCACGCCCCATTTCAAGGATACAATCCCATGAGCTACTTTCCTCCACAACAACCACCGAATCTGCCTGGGTCTTCGCATTATATGCAGACTGCTTATGGTCCCACTAGTTTGCCGACGGGACTCCCTCCCCAAAGCCACCAGTACCCGCATGTGAATAGACAGTTACCCTTCTTAGCCACTTTGGATCTTCTGGATCTGTCGAGGATTTTAAATGATCTGATCCATCACTCTCCCCAATGGCCCGCTATACCTTCCAAGCTACCATCTAACATCCCTAAATTCGATGGAAAAGTGGGAGAGGACCTGAACAATCATGTCTTGACTTTTCACCTCTGGTTCTCATCCAAATCCTTGATGGATGACTCTATACGTTTACGTCTTTTTCAACAAACTCTTACAGGTTCTGTCGTGAAGTGGTATATAGAATTACCACAAGGTTTATTCACTGACTTCAACACCCTAGCCATGGTTTTCCTCACCCACTACCAGTTACTGATACGCTATGAAATGGGGACCAATATTTTGAGTTCTTTCAAACAAAACAAAGCCACTCATATATCCAACCACATTCATGAGTGGCGACGGCGACGACGTCTCATCAAACTCAAACTTCCCGATCAATTGTTGGCAAAGTGGTTCGCAAAATCATTTCTGAATGACATCAATCGTGACATCACCATGGGTGGAGTTGTCATGGAAGAACAGGCCATAAGTCGTGCTCAATACCTTGACCTCGTTTACTCACAAACAGGTACTCTTTATGACTTACTCCCTGATGCACCTCGTCCTTCCACTTTCGCCACTTCGACTACTCCAGCTACTTCTCATGCAGTCGATGGTGTGATTGGCACTTTCCATGCCCAACCACATTCTGCCTCAAGCAAAAAACCCAAACCCATTTCTTCTAATGTTCAAAATGCTCTGTCTCCTACCCCTCCCATCGGCAAGACTTCTGAGGTAAATGTGGTTCAATCTACACCAGCCGGTAAAAACAAATCCAGAAAGGGAAAGGGTAAGAATAATGAAGACAAAAATACTTCACAAGCAGAGAAAACCAAAACTCCACCTGTTGACGATAGGGATAAGCGCAAACCCTGATAATCTTGTCTTATCTGTGGTGATGATCACTACACGAAGGATTGTCCACGACATGTTGAGGTTACTAAGTTCCTTCAAGGGGCCCCGAAACCACCCACTCTGGCCGTTTTGTCCCAACCCTTTCCCTCTCAACAACAGGCCCAATTGGGCATTCATGACCAACCTTCCCCTTCTACTACGTCCTATGTATTAATGTGTACTGGCGATTCAAAGAAGAATGACATCACACTTACCACTCAAGCCAAATATTATTCACCCTCTAAGGAGAAGGTGGATGTTATACCTCCTTCAGTGGTCCAACCATCTCCCACGACTCCACCTACCAATGGTCCTCTTCATCTCAAACGACTGAGTCTCGACACAGTTCTTCGCTTTCCTCCAAAGGGTGTCGTTTGGAAATCGGCTTTCAATCCTCATGCTCGTGCTACCCAGAACTACAGCATTGTTGAAGATCTGGCCCAAGCACCTTCCGCGATGTCAGCCCTCGAAGTCCTTCAAAGTTTTCCCACACAACGGAAGGCACTGTTGAAAGATATCGATGTAATCGACCCGACGGACACGAATTTAATAATTTTTGACTTGGAAGATCACATTCCAAAGTTACCCCCTCAACTTGCATTCCAAATCCAAGTGATTGTCTCCGAAAAAAATATTTGTAGAATCGTTATCGACGAGGGTGCCTTGACGTGTGTCATGTCTGTTACCTACTGGAGAGCCATCGACTCTCCCTCTTTGACTAAATCCCATAAGACACTCAAAGCCTTCAATGGCTCTGGTTTTAAGCCTTACAGTGTCCTTCCTTCATTGCCAATCACGCTAGAAGGAAAAACGGTTCAAGTCGAAGTGGAAGTCTTTGACGCTCCTCTCAATTACAATCTTTTGCTTGGCTGTAGCTGGATCGATTCCATGCGTGCAGTTGTGTCGACTCTTTTTCATGTTGTACGTTTCTCACATCAAGGAAAGGTAATAATCGTCAACCAATTAGCCTTCTTTAACTCAGATACGCATACTAGCAACATATCGTTCATCGCCAAAACCCCACCGGATTACGAGAACGTCGGTGTTGGTCTTCTCAAAGACTCTTCGTTAATGGGTACCTTCCCCATTCCATCACCCGATGTTCCACACTCATCTATCGCTTCAATCAACATGATCTCCACCTCGATTCACGGAACCCCTATGTCTCACGACCCATGGATGGTACCTGACCCCGACGATCATCTTTGTTACGACGATGAAATGCCTTTAAGTCCAGTCGAATCCGCCTATCAGGTCATTCAATCGGCGACCCCTTCTACCCCCTCTCTTGGCGATTTATCTCCAGATCCTTTCTGCGTCATTTTTCCCATGGATGAGATGATTATGTCTGTCATGGAAGACACCCCCTGGAATGATGGCCATCACCGTTCCATCCTCTTCCTGGAACAACACACCATCGAGAGCTACCAATGGATCTCAACCCCGTCAACCATTGTCGTCATTTCGACCGTTCCCTAGTCCACACATGTTGTGTTTTCCGAAGGGAACTTAAGCAATATCTCACCCACTATTCCCCTCGACATATCCATCAAACCTAAAATTGTCGAAAATGTGCATATCGGAGCTTCATTTTCCCCTGATGAAATCGTCACCTACAAGTCACTTTTCAAATAGTTTCGTGGATACATTATTGTAGCCATAGATTATTTTACGAAATGGGTCGAGGTGATGCTGACATTTGACAATACTGGAAAGACCGCAGCATTATTCATTTTCAATCACATCATAGCTCATTTTGGTGTTCCTCGGGATATCATCACTGATCACGGTAGCCACTTTAGAAACTTCATGATGTCCGAACTCACTGAAAATTTGGGTCTTCGCCATGAAAACTCAACGCCCTATTACCCACAATCCAACAGCCAAGTCAAAGCGATTAATAAAGTTCTCATAACCATGCTTCGACGAATGATAGGGATTCACAAAACAAGTTGGCACACAATGTTGTTTTCAGCATTGTGGGCTTACAGGACATCCGTTAAGTCCGCTACTGGGTTTACACCTTTCCAGTTAGTCTATGGTCTAGAAGCCATCCTCCCGATTGAATGCGAGATACCCTCTTTAAAACTAGTCGTCGAACTTCTACCAAACACTTATGCAGAAGAAGAACATCTATTGTATCTCATGCGATTAGACGAAACTCGACGCGATGCTACCCTAGTCATAGAAGCCCATAAGAAACATGGCAAGGCCCAATATGACAAACATGTCAAGCCCCGTGTTTTCTTCGAAGGGGATCTGGTTCTCCTTTACGAACAAGATCGAGATATGCTAGGAGCTGGAAAATTCGAAGCCATGTGGCGAGGTCCTTATATCGTTAGACGAGTTTTGGAGAAAGGAGCTTACGAGTTAGTAGATTACGACGGTATCCCTTTGAGTGAACCCAGAAATGGGTTGTACTTAAAGAAGTATTATGCATAAGATCACATGTGCACAAGTTCTTGTATTTTATTGTATCATACTTCTTGTGTGTTACTGTAGTATGATTTTTTCATTATTTGGTCTATGCCCTTATGTTACGTTGTGTTTGGTTGCCATATGTCGATGTCTTTGCTACCCCACATTGGCTTCGTTGATGGTGCTAGCCGTAGTACTCAGAACCTTGCTTCTTCTATGTGGGAAATTTACGCCCCTACAAACGAACTTATCACTCTACAAGGGGTGTGCCTCGGTTGTGCGACCAACAATATTGCAGAGTATAGTGTCGTTATCGAATTGTTGATTGATGTTATCTCCCTCGGTATCTGTCACTTGGTTGTATGACTCGATTCGCAACTCATAGTACTACAGTTAAGTAATTTCTATGTTATTCGAAGTCCTACTTTGTTACAGGTATATTTACGAATTCACCTCTTGGAACGTTATTTTGATTATATTGAGTATCAGCATATTCCTAGATGTCTAAATACATTAACTGATGCATTAGCTAACTATGTATTAGAAAAACATTTGGGTCATTTATAAATCAATCACATCACAAGTATCACACAACACAAGATAAGCTGGTAGAAGCCATATGTATATATAACGATCAAAAACGTTTTTTACAAAAAAAAATTGTCCAAGGACCAAAATTTCAAAATCTGAATCTCATAGATTCTACAAAGTGACGTCATGGATTACATTCACGGTAACACATGACTGCCTGGGCAACCCTACGAAGTAGTCGGCCAACAGACTCTGACACCCCCATCGTATGACACTGATAACGTCGTGGGACCTCTCCAAGAGGCATGTCTGGAATGTCTGCAGTCAAACCCTCTAAGTTTTGTTCCACTGCCTCATAATATTCAACGTCCCATCATGGAACTGGAGCCACCTCTCCTCGTCACTGAATAGGAGAAGTACCCAGAGGTCGATAAGGCCCTACGTCTGTGTCATCAAAAAAGAATTTTTGTAATTAGACCTTGGACGAACATAAAAATATTTTCATATGATAAAATTCACAAAAACATTTAAAAAGTAAAAAATGTGTACTTCTTACCGAGACCCTCCCACTGAGCGCCCTCAGGTAGGGCCAAGTCCGGATCCCCTCGGAAGTCCAACCCGGCATAGGCATAATCATCGACCATCAGCATATGTGGTCGCAACCAGTCAAAGAAGGAATCATTGTATTTGATGATTGGTCCAGCTACATGTCGGGCCATGACGTTACACCACCTCAACATTCTCGGATCCTCTGGAGCCGGTAAATCCCACTCAACTTGCGACCTCATCAAGGGAACCCTCTCAAGAAAGAAGGACACCAACAATGACCCGTACCCGAATTGCTTCAGGTCGCCTCTCCTGCATTTGGTCAACGACCTCTTCACACTACGAAGCACTGCGTCTGACCAGTTAAAAACCCGAGGCTCAGTACACTCTATGGCATACTGAAAGTATCTCTGGAGAGCCATGTGTGGAGCAGCGCTCCCAGCCATACGAGAAATGGTGAAAAAAATAGTGTGAAGGTTCAAATCCTGGACCCCCCAAATGGCCACTTTTCCTTTGCTCCTTTTTGCCTCTGGAACACAGTACTAACGGCAATACTCACTCATAGGCAGCCCACCACCTCAGCTACCAGTCAAGATAGCATGGTACCCACCCCGTGACAGCCCTATCAGGAAATAAACATCCTTGATATCCAAGGACAATGTGTGCACCCCCACGTGGAATACTTGTTGGTCCATGTCCCACATATAAATGAGGTACTCCAACAACCTGACTTGGGCCCTCATGCCCGGGATCCGAAAGAATTTCAGGAGACCACAGTCTTGCAAAATGGAAACGGTGCCTGGGTTATTCCCAGCAATAGCATCATCTTCTTCATGCTCTCTTTCACGCCATTCCAGAACCATGGTGACAGCCAAATGCCTGCATAAGAACCATAAGAAGAAGGTCAGCAACTCTCTTCAAGACTTGGTACATTTTTCATTGAGCAAACATTAAAGAAGTTTTTCATTTTGTGGTTCTTGCAGGTTCCCCTTTGGCATAGTGCGAGGCTCTCGCAGGTGCCTTTGGGGCCACCTACGAGAATCATGCATTCTCACAGGTCCCGTGTGGCTAGCCTGCGAGAATGCCTGAGTGCAAATTTGAGCCCAAAAACAAGCTCAAAAACTTGAAATTTACCAATGAAAATTAAAAATTGAACCATGAAAAGATAGAAGACAAGGATCCTACCTCACTGCCAGAGACGGTTCACCAAATGGTTGTTCGTACCTTCCACAATCGAGCATCGAAATTCAAGGGCAAAAGAGGGGTTTTGGGCTAAAATATTGGCAAAGTTACAATGACTATGGTAAAAAGAACTTTTACCCACTTATATTTAATTTTTACCATTTTGATTGGTTTTTATAATTGTTTTATTTATCAAACCTAATTCCTAATACCCCTATGATTGTGACTTTTTGCATACATGATGACTTCAATGTCCATACGTCGGGATACGGATATTTTTTCTCTTTTTCATCGCATGTTTGAATTGTTTTTTATGGTTTTTTGCACAAAACCTCGAGCTTGGTCTTTGTCCGTTCTCATGCTCAAAAATACATGAGAATGTAATCGAGCACACTTTTATCACTTTTTCAGGCTCAACAAGGTTACACAAAAAAGGAACCCCCTGGAGTCCTCTTTAAGCTCTTTTCAGACTCTCTAAATATGAAAATATTGCCGAGCGACCTTGCTATTTTTACGCTCGTTAAAGTATTTGAAGAAAGCATTTGTTGGGTGATAATTTATCTCTTTTTCGGTCTCATCAGACTATTTTACGAAAAAGGAACTGAGAGAGTTCTCTTTTGAGTGTTTTTCCAAACTCTATAATCATGAAAAACCTTCGAGTTTTCTATCTTTGCACTCATTAAACAAACATCGAAAGACCCATAATGGGACCGAACCACTCCTTCCTAGGGTTCGTTAAACATACTCCAAAGGAATCATTCGAAGGATGAGCTTACATCAACAAGCATATGTTATCCTTCTCAAGCTTGTGTAAAAATAAAGAGGTACTCGCCAGAAATGGTGGGGGAAAATTTGGGAAAGGGATGTGTTTTCATATTCATATTATTGGCAGTAAGTGTCACTCTTGAACATGACACCCCCCTATTCATTATCTGAAGCCGGTTTGGGAAATCCATTTGTCTCTCATTCAACTTGCTACAAGGTCATATCTTGAGTCGTCTCTGAGTCAATGATGCCAAATCATTGGTCATGTCATTCATATGTTCAAGAGAAGTTCGTCTGAAACCTCTATTGATTCGTCTATCTACAGTTGTCCATTCTCTCTGTGTCGGCCTTCCCTGTGTCCAGTTCAACTTACATCATACTCTGTTCCGCCTTCAAAATATGTTACTCATTTCATGTCATTGATGGGGGATACATCAAGGCCCTCCTGTGACGATTTTTGTTTCGTCAACTCCAGCTCATTATCTGGAAACAAGACTTAGAAATTATTTGGTACCTTGGAACTTGCATGCCTCAATGGCAGGTTTCTTCTCTTTAGATAGTGGGTTTTCATCATTGACCTCTGATCGGGAGATTCTGTCGAATGTTCGACCTCAACTCATTTATTCACATTTGGTGGATTGTACTAGTGTACCTTGGGAGTCATTGACATTAATGGTGATTTCCCTCGCACTTGTTAATGGTTTCATCAATGACCGGTAATCAAGTGGTCTCTACCATGTTCGACTTCAACACATGTAATCACATGGTTAGATTTGTACTTTCAAGTGATGGGATTGAAGACACTGGGTCTCATCTCTTTGATCCAGGCTGCGATGGAATATGTATAATTTGCTGACACATAGATCCACTTTGTATGTCTCGTGGCTATGTCATTTTAATTTGAATCTTCTTGCATGGATCCACAGTGTATTCTTGGTGGCCATGCAATATTTTGATGGAATGGATCCACTGTGTATGATTGGTGGCCATGACTTATGTTTATGATGTCAATTGTCTCTAATCTGAGTATGGGAATGCCTACCTCAGGACTAGTATGATATTTTGCAGATGCTTGGTTGTTTGTAGGTTTCTGATTAGGTGCGCTCCTGGTTTCCGACACACACATGCAGTTTACAAAGTATTTCGGCTATCACCGATTCCGGTATCATACCTTGGGGGGCATTCTGTTACACATGATTTTGGTCATCTTGATGATGTATTAACAATAGTGTACTCAGGCTCCCAACAAGAACTTTCTCCTGAGAAAAGTGACATTTATCTCCTTCTAGAAAACATATTTTCAAAGTGAGTTTGCAGGCTACATATGGCCTAGGGTGTGAGAATGACCCATTCTCGCAGACCACCTTCATCTAGGGTGCGAACTTCTCATAGGTTGCTCTATACACAGGGTGCGAACTTGTTTTTAAGCTTGGAGAAGAGAGGAAATCTCGAGGGTTCTAGAAGGGAATCTTCTAGAAAATGAGTTGGCATTCATATGGTTGTCCTTTTACTGGCTTCTCTGATTTGGTGGGATCATTCTAATCCATGTAACCATCTCACCCTCTCTTATATATTGAAAGGATTCTCATGGAAAAGGTTAAGCAAGATTAATTGAAGAATTGGTGAAGGAATTGTATGAAAAACCCAGCTTGAACATAAGCTTGGAGACTCTAGTAGATCTATCAAGAGGAATTGGATCTTCTTCGTGCAAGGACAGATCAAGTGTGTGTGTTGGAACCAAGAGTCACTGAAAGGAAGCTTGCAACATCGAGGCGATCAGGTTGTATCTTTTACTTTCAATTAATATGATACAGTGGCATGTCCTTTTCCCATAAAGTCATTCTTACTTTATTGTGTAATTCCTTGATCATACGCATAAGTTGACGATTGAATACATTTTTCTATCTTCACTTTGGTTGGTTTGTGTTGTATTGGTCTTGACCTCACGAGAGCACCGGAGCGAAACGGGAGCAACAGAGACTTGAGGAAGCGATATAAAGGTATGTCACTTGTTCCTCCTTACTAGCTAATTCAATGGTCGTAACTTAGGGAAAGAGTCATGTCCTGTCCTGTTTTGTTCTAGATCCAGGTGGATCTAGGGAGATCTATTCGTGTCCACACCTACCGATTAGTCCAATAACAAAGTGTGGGCCACCAAATCCCTGCACACAAAATATTCGACATTGTCTCTTTTCCTACATAATGTCCTCCTGCAATTCCTTCATGCACTTTTGAAAGTATTGGTGGCCTTTCATGCTCTAACACACATCGTCTCAATATTCCATCTGCGCCTAACTTGTATAGGTTCCTTGCAATTAACTGATAATCTGTTGCTTTAACCACTAATTGTTTCTTCTGCACAACTCTCATGCCTAATGAGGCCATTCCTATACTTATAAACTGCATGATGTTTGTGAAGTAGTCGTCCACCATTTAAACTATAAATAATTGTGCATTCGGAAAGCTGTCATCTAGACTCCATGCATCTTCTCCTGATAGTATGTGTTATAAATGATGTGGCCCTACATTCAAATTCCCTGGTTTCACAAAAACCTCAAAATTGTATTCCTAAAACATTAGTAACCATATGCATATTCTTCCCCCCAACACTGTCTTGTTCACTAAGTATCTTAGTGTAGAATGGTTTGTATACATCTTAAAATAAGAACCTAAAATTATACATCACATATACCATTGTCAATCCTTCTCGTTCGGTGGTAGTATAATTATCTTATGCTATGGACATCTTCCTACTTGCAAAATCAATTGGGTGATATGTGTCTCCTTCCCCTGGTTGAGATAGTACTTCACCCAAAGCTATGGACGATGCATCCACATGTACGTGGAACTCCTTCTTCCAATCTAGGAAGATAAAAATTGGCGCGGTCACTAATTTTTGCTTCAATGTATCCAAACCCTTCTGAAAATCTACATTCCACTGGAACTTAGCTTCCTTATTCAACAACTTCTCCATAGGTGTTGTAATTTGTGCATAACCCTTAATGAACTTCTTGTAATATCATGTATGGCCTAGGGTTGCTCTCAACTGTCTAACTAAAGTGGGTGGTTGTAAGTCCAAAATCAATGCAATCTTGGATGGATCCACTAATAATCCTTTCTTGCATACCACATGGCCTAACAAAATGCCAAAAGGCGCACAAAAAATACATTTCTTTAAATTAAGTGAGATATAACATTGTTTACACCTATACAAAATTAACCTGAGTACTTCTATGTGATGTTTCAATAAACTAAACACAGTCCAATCATCTAAGTACACTTCAAGGAACTTATGAATAAATTCCTTAAAGGTTGCAAAAACAACTCTTGAAAAAACTACAGGTGCATTCTTCAGTCCAAAAGGCATCACTGTCTATTGATAACTTCCCCAGTCTATTGCAAAAGTATTCTTATTCTTGTCTTCCTATGCAATATTTATCTGATGGTACCCTAAGAATCCATCTGTGAAAGAATAAGCCTTCTTCCCTCCTACATTCTCTAGTACCTCATCTGTGAACAGTGTTGGAAATGGATCATGCATACATGCATCATTTAGCTTCCTTAGGTCTACATAAATCTTAATTCCTCCTATTTTATTATCACGTATCACCATTGGACTTATCCATTCTTATTCCACCACTGGTTCAATGATCCATGCTTCTAACATCCTGTCTATCTCTTCCTTCACCTTCTTCTTATATTTTGGATTTAGCCTGTAGGGTCTCTATCACACTAGCTTAGCATCTGGTTTCAAAGGGATCTTCATCTCTCCCAACTTACAAGATATCCCCTTCATCTCTGAGAATGTAGTTGGGAATATATCTTGATACTCATGTAGTAAATCTGCAATCATCTCCATCGTTTCATCATTCCAATAATGGCATATCTGCACAAAATTTGGATTTTCCTTTGTCCAAATATTCACTTTCCATGTCTTTATTGGTTGTGTATACGCAGCAAATTCAGGCTCTTTCCCTTTTACTGCATGATCCCCCTCAGTTTCAGGTACTTTCACATTCCTTGGATCTTCCTCATCCTATTCTTCTTTAGCAACATTGTAATACTCTAGTAATTCATGGACATTCATAGAAGCTCTGTGCGCACTACACACGGGTACCACCTCCATCGGCACTTCTTCTAAAAATATCTTGGTTTGAATAACTTGTAGCGCTACATATACTAATGGAGATTCATGTTCAAAAGTAAATGTTACATTGAACCTCTGTCTCAACTCATCCTAGTTTGTTGTTTCTCTGTGCATTTCTAGCTCCAAGTACCAATTATTAGGATTGTATCCAATATATGTATAAACTTGTGCATCCATTCCTTCTTTGGTATCGATCCCCATAGGTTTTTGCACTGCACAATATGATCTATTGGATCACTTCTCCCTATATACTTTGGTACAATATTCTCCACCTCGGTACCAAATCTCACTTGCATTAGTCTTCTACACTATGATCAGTATTCCATTCCCTCTTTTTGTGAAGCCCACCATCTAGCTAGAGTGGATTTTAGGAAAACATCTAGTGCCAACAGTCTTTATTGTTCAAGTACCTGCAACTCAAACACCTTTAAAAACATGCTTATATCAGTTAATCCATCATACATGGGTGGGTCACATAACTTTGTTCCAATCCAGCACAATGATTGATTTATGCATGCACATCTTCTAGTTGATACTTCATGCATCCTCTGCTACCAATGTTCCAGACCTTCCTCTAAGTCCAATGCACATGAGCTAATGCTTCTCCAATTGAGTAAAACATCTACAGTTGGGTTGACATAGTCATCCATCTGTGCAGTCATGTTATACAAATTGTCATTTTTGTTCCCTCTTGACGGCTCTATGTACCTCTTCCCTTTTGTTGGATCCAATGGTGTAGTAACCTTAAAGTCTCCTACCTAAAATATCATCTCCCTTCTCTTCATATTAATGATCAATTGATTATCAAAGTCCCATTCAAGTCCCATCAGTGCTATATATGGTTGACTATCATCCACGATCTCAATGACTTTGAAATCTGAAAAACTATGCACTCCATCTATATTCATAGGTACTCCTATCAATCGGCCAATTGGTACTATCTTGTGTTGGTTTTCCAAACTTAAATAAACAAGAGACCAAATCAACTTGGGTTTCCCCATCATTTCCCACATCTTCTTTGGTAACACATTTACATATGAACCCAAGTCTAAAATAACATTGTCCACATCATATTCCCCAATCTACACACTTAATATGAATTCTTCGTTGGTCCTCTTTTTGCACAGTACTTGATTCACTACCCTCTCTGTGATAGGAATTTCCCTTTCTTAGGTGTAGTGATCAATCATTTCACATAATACATTCAGTGTAGTTTCATCTTTCATTAACTCTACGCAAATTCTCAAAAACTCTCTTAGAGTACTTATCTTCCCAAGTGGCTTCTCTGGCATAGTATGATCACAGACAGGAGGCGCAGATGATGTTGATGCTACCCAATCTGGTCCTAGTATCTCTTTTATTTCCCTCTGATATGTCTCATTTTCTTGTTGCGAGTCAAATCTTGGCATAGGTACTACATATTTACTTACCCATTTCTCAACCTACTTCCCTCCATTCGTCACATCAGCCTATGTTTTAGTTCCTTCGTGTGCAACAGCTACTATTCTAGGTCCTTCATTGTGTTTCTCGACTAACATCTTTTGTACATTTTGATTTGGGCTCTAGTTTTGATTCCCTCTTTCCTGCTACTTTGTCAGTAGTTGAGGATGGTATTTTATCGCATGGTCCAATGTTCTACAATATCTGCAGGATGTACACGGATTCGGGTGGTCCCGAGATAAATGTCTTGGTTGATTACAATTATAGCATATTATTGGTCCTCTACCTCCTGTGTCAAAATTTCCTCTGCCATGACCTCTACCAAATCCTCCTCGGTTTCCTAGATTAAAACCTCTATGATTGTTATACTTTGGACCACCTCCTTCTGTCAAAACATTTTCCTCCTGAATTCTATACATAATGTGCGGAAATCCTTCTCTTCGTGCCCTACTGACTTGTAAAAGATGCAAAAGAAGTTCCTTGGCGTACTTTGGTATTTCTGCAGTAATGGACACTCAGTTGGATGATGCCCCTATTTCCTACATATCTCATAGTATCCCCCTCCTAGCAATGGATTTGTTGCTCTAGTCACCAAATACTACAAAAATGTTGGGCATTCGTCCTTATGGTGGCCTTCAGTCCTACATTTGGTACACCAAACTTGTTCCCACTTCTCCTTCTCTTTTGTAAGCTCTGCTAATTGAATTGTTAAGGAAGCTGGCTATGTCTGTACTTGCACCATCTCTCCATTGTCTCCTACAGAGGATTCTTCCAACCTCATTTCAATCTCCAAAGCTTCATGATGTGACAAAACCTTCTTTTGAATTAACGGCCTGCGAATGTGTGGTAGTAATCCTGCAATAAACCATTCTTGGTGTTGTTGATCAGGTATCTGGAATGTCAGTCTACCCATAAAATCCTTAAACCTTTGGTCATAATCCCAAACCAATTCCTTATGTACTTGTTTTATTTCCTTCAACTCCGTAATGTACTACAATTTAGACTTTGGCTTCTTGAACTCTTTTAACAATGCTTGTCTAAAAGTCCTTGCTTGTCCTATAGGTGTGGTACTCTGCAGTTTCATGTACCAGACTAATGTGCGACCTCTAAATGTTGTTTCCAACTGTGCAATCTTTACAACCTCATCCTGGACATTCTTTGCAACCCAAATTGTCTCACATATGAATAGATGTTGTTATGTGTCCTCCGACCCAACTCCCTGGAAATCAAGCAATCTCAGGGTGTTGTCTACCCCTTCCATGTTGTTTTGTGTAGTACCTCCCCTCAGCGATGTTGGTTGAATCTAACTCGTTGTATTGCTTCAAATGCTATGGATACTTCTACTCTGTCCTCCATTGATAACTATAATTGATTTTGAAAAATCCTCAAATGTTATTCCTGATCTAGGTGATGTACATGGGGTCATGGAATCTACACAAGATCCAATCTGAGTAGGACTTATCGACTCTTCTATTATAGGACTGAACTGAGGATTCTCTTCCTCTCCTTCTGCGTACAGTATATCTATGATTTGGAAAATTTCACAGATATCTCTCCTCTTAGGCTCACTACGTGGCTCTCCTTTCTCATCCCCAATCTTCATCCTCTTGTACCTTCTTCCACTGCACAGTACTCCAAAGTCATCTTCCTCTTCTGATACCACTTCTTTGGTTCTCTACATCCTCATTCCATTTTTTCCTTCTTCATTTATTCCTTCATTATTTCCTACCTTTACACTATCGTATTTTCATCCCCTAGTTCCCCTATGTGCGTGAAGTCCCTTAGAAATCAGACTCCATTGTCATCATGCACTTGTCTCACAACAAAATATCTATCCAAGTACCCAATGATTTCATAAACCTTCCGCGTGGACCCTTGAATAAATCCCTTTCTGCAACATTGTATGATTGGGTACAATCCACTGCAAATTTTGTAATATAACCTCCCAATATATTGTCCAACCATAAATGAACTACTTGAGAAGTGTTGTTACTTATAGAATTCAACTGCCTTACCAACTCAGGAGTCCAATTCCTAAGCACTATAGTTCGATACTTTCTAGTATTCTCCACTAATATTTCTAACCACTCAGTTAAGATAATCGTAAATTCTCCAAAGAAAAACTCATGCATCTCTATGTACACATACCTCTGCATCCATTGCTCGTCACTCATCCGAGAGTTTCTATTCTCTTTTTGAGAAAATTATCGTTTCTTCCCTTCTAGACATTATGAGATCTATTTCTTATTCGGCCTCCAAAACATTCCCTCAATCACAAATTCTAGGTCCCGACAACAGAACCATTTGTTGGCATGTGGTTGTAAGACCCCAGGTTCAAGTTTTCTAAACAACAAAACCCTTCAAATATCGACCCTTTCATCATCACCTGCATGCAAGTAAAGTCTCACCTAAGGCATCTATTAGGGATGCAAGAACCAAGTTTTTGCAGGAATGAGGGGATGGGAGGCTATGATCTTATTCATTATTACTTATATACTCTATGTGCATTATCCTGTGTCTGTTATTCCTTGGTTACTTAGTAATTGATTTTATGCAGCACCATTTTGATGTAGAGTGCAACATAAACTACTCATCATAACATCCATAACTACTACGCAGTGATCATATAGTAAACAGATCTAGTCAAACATGCAGAAACCTACTATTCATAAACAATCGCATGAATCACACACATAGAAATACAAAGTTAACGTGGTTCACCCAACTTTTGGCTACGTCCACAATGGTTGGCTTCTTTATTATTATTTTTGTAATTGTCTCAGGCTTGTGCACTACGCTTATAATAGATGTATCATGATATCTCTCTCCATCTTTCCTAGCCACTCTATAGTGCAAGCCTCTCTCTACAAAACTCTCCCTAAAATTTCAGACATAGACTCTCTCTCATCCTTAGTCTATTCTCTCAATATCAACAACAATATTAGCTTTACTCCAGCTCAATTTCAGGAGCCTATTATACCCGACCCATTACATATGTATACATGGAACCTAGGGCTCAAAACCCTACTTTCTTATCCCCAAAACCCTATTACAACTCATTCTGACTCATTACAACTCATGTTGACTCATTTTTCGGGCACGCTTTTCCTATTTTTGTGTCTACATGTTGCTTTTTCATGTTGAATTGTTGTTCTTCCTTTTCACCTTCTTTATCTTCCTTCTTTATTCTCGAACTTTATTCTCTTCCAAGTATGATTTTACTACGCACTTCAATCTGGAATGTGCCTTTACTGCGCACTCTGCTCCTACCTTCTCTTCCTTCTTTTGTTGTTGTGCATCTCCTTTATACTTAGTATTTTCCTCAAATCTGTATCCAAAATTCCTTTCCAACACAACAAACATGGAAATTCCACAAAAAAGAGATCATGCATCTCCGAATAAAGGTATCTTCATTTATATTCTTTCACCTTCCCCTGTAATCCTTGTGTCTCTTGCAGGGAAAAAGCATATTATTTTGCTTCTATCCAGTATTGAATCTCCTCCTTAGAAGGATGCCAGCTCATTTTTCCTTTCCTCCATCGATCTCAACAAGACTTTAGGTCCCAGAAACGAAACCATTTTTGGGGTTTTCCTTCGGGCCACGCTTGTGTGTGTACCGTCCTTTTTAACATAGGGGAGTTTTATACCCAGGGTTCGTCAAGAGTTGTCCAAAAATAACCCCAAAGCACTGGCATATCAATCCTTGGCCAAGGCTAAGGAAGGTTTAACCTGACATGCAGAGGATCAAAGATACCATAAGGTATTGTGACAAGGATGAAGGATTAAACATATGAAACATTACTACAATTGTCATCCATGTAACTCAAGTCTGATAATATATCTAGGTATAAGAATTAATATTGTACACATACATATTCAACTCAATCATAATAAACACGGATTATATCAGAACCACCATATATTTATTAGTATAAGTATTCCATCACATTAGAGTTATACAATGCGTTGACAACCATGGAACTTCATATCATTATTATATAAAATAGCGGAAATACAATAGAATGTGTCATGCACCTTACATTAGGACTCATACATATCAAAGACATAGGAATACATTCAAAACATTACAGGGTTATAGCGGGCTCAGAGTGGACTCGATAGTGGAAGCTAAGCTAACTCAAAAACTCTCAGACTAGTCAGATAGCCAATAAATTAACTAATCAACCAACTAGCTCTTGTTCTAAGCTTAGATCTCTCTTTTATATCTTTCACTGTTGGGGAGCACCCTCTCTTTCTACTCTTCTCCACTCACTTGTTTGATCCAACTGCCTCACACGCTTCTGGTACCTGTCAATGGTCCACATAGAGTATTTGCATCAGAGGAAATATTAATAGTCACCCCATGTCTTCCTCTGTTGTTGTCAATAATCATTCGGGGAGATTTCCCAATGATTCCTTTCTTGATTCTGGCGGGTATCTTCTTGGATTCTGGTGCAACTGTCAAAACTTGGACCGACGCGCACTTGGTAGTCTTTATACTTGGCACACTACTAACAAAAACTAGTCTGATGTGCACTTTATGGAATTCCTCATGCATTACCTTAGGTGCATCAAAAACTATGGAATGATTGTGCACAACTTCATTTATGCACAGGAACACAACTAAACCCAAAACTTTGGGTGCCAATAGATCAATTTATGAAAAAATACGGTATTCCCATGTCCCTTTTTGAGACGTCCAACACTTTAATTTTGTTTCTAGAAGATATCCCCATGTATTTTGTTCATGCATATGTTGCATGAACCCTTTTCCTTGAGCCTCTATATCTAGTCATATTCCGTCCAAGTATTTTCTCAAATGAAAAATTTTCACAAACACTGATTTGTTCCATCCCTTTAGATTTCACTTCAATGCTTTTAGTTTTTTACTACAACTTGTACATCTTAAAATGACTATGGGCTCATACATATTAAAATCACTATGGGATGAGCTGATAATCCACTAACTTTAGATTATTTACTTAAAATTAGGTTGAGTTAACCACATTGTCTCAAATCAAAAAGGGTTATTACCATTTCTTCTCTTCATTGAGATATGTGGAGGAAGACTAGTTATTTCTCCAACCCCACATCTTTGAGAGTGTTTACTTCCACTCTTGTTCCATTGTTGAAAGTGTTTTCATAACATATGAAACTGTCATGTCTCCCAACTATTATCTCTTTCCTTCCCCACCTATTATTCCATGTAAAGCAACCAGTTTTAGGAAAGATGTCCATTAATTCAAGCTCATCGATTAGTTCCTAAAGCCTAGTTCACATCACATCAATTCTTCTAACTCCATGTTTTTTTCTCAAGGGGAAACAATTGTACTAAACACCTCGCACCCACCCCCCACCCAAAATAAAAAAGTAAAAAAATGCATCGATCTCCCTCCTTTCATCCTTTAAGACTATGGAGGATTTCCTAATAAATGAGTTTTCCTTTAACATACACTTCCTTGAGTAGCTACTTGTATGAATGAACCATCCTACTATCCACCATGGTTTACTTTCAAAATCCAAGATATCAAAGGTTCTTGGATTCCACATGATTTATAAAATCCCAACAAAACCTCTCAAACTATTAACAATTCATTTTGCTTCCTTCTACATGGAGGTTAACCTTCTATTCCAATACATCTAAACTACATTGTATCTCTTGAACAAAGAAAACATCTAGTTTTCTAGTAATAGTTCCCTTTTTAATATATATGCTTACCCCGAGCATCAAGACTATATACATTCCAAGAGAGAATCTTCATTGGTTGGAGGGGTGAGGTGTTTGAAGGAAAGTTTCTTTCGAGAGACAACCATACCTTCTATTTATCTCATGTTTTTTTTCAAAGACTTATGTTCATTGTCTTATGGGTCATTTTTGAGTGATTAGGAAGAGTGGATTTAATACCCATAAAGTTTTTAGAGATTGTCACAACTCCTCGTTGTGATAGCATATTTTCTACATTACTACTTTTTCAAGGATATTGAGTTCCTCTTGTGTTAAGGTATCTAATAATTCCTTCTTGAACTTGTCTCTAAGTCTAGCTCAATCCACATCTACCATGCCAATATATTTTTTGTCTCTTTGTAGATCTCTAAATTTGGCTCATCTAGTGCTCTTGGTATCTCTT
>ML786166.1:157695-170180 GCA_009831015.1 Picea engelmannii | reverse complement strand
GACCCAGCTTTGGGGGCATCCATGGTTCCCATGGTTGATAATCCTCAAGCCGGTGTCGTTAACATAGGAGTTGGTTTGTGCCCATCTTTGATGGGTACTTTCGATTATCCACCTCCTCATGGCAATGTCAAGTTTATATCGACTCACCACAAGGCTGAGATTTTTCATGTTTCAGCGTTTCGCACGACTTACTTTCAGGATCTGTGGACTCTTCCTTCCCCATCAGCCACGATGGATGAGACAGGGCATGCTGGTATGGCCACGCCCTTGTCGGCCGCTGAAGTAGCGTACTATTTGGTCCAGCAAGCTTCAGCTACTCCTGATCCGACTCCCGCACAAGAGTTGGATCCACTTCTTGAGCCTATCTGGGCTCAGGATTCTTTTGCCAACACCGATTCGTTAGATTTAGTCTTGCCTTCTGACGAAGCAATAATCGAAGAAATGACTGGTCCGGACAAAACCTGGGAAGATCTTCATCACAGATCATATTTCCTCCCAGAGTTACACTGAATCGAGGCAGGAGAATTCACTATCGCCATGACGGGAGATCAGCCTTGTCCCATTAACCTCTTAGATACACAAGATATTTATGCTAAGGGAAATATGGCGACTATAGCTACCACAATACCTATCAATATCTCCCAAAACCCCGGCATCGTGGAGAATGTCTTCGTCGGAGCGGATCGCTCCCCCGAAGAGATTCAGATTTACACGGATCTTTTTAAAGAATTCCGCGATGTTTTTGCTTGGTCCTACGAGGAAATGCCAGGCATCAATCCGAAAATAGTTGAACACGAAATCACAACGTACCCGGACGCTAAGCCTGTTCGAAAAAAACTTCGTCCAGTTAATCCTAGGAAAGCAGCAGCTATCAAGGCTGAGGTTGAGAAATTGCTTAAGGCAGGGTTCATATACCCTATTCACTTGACTCAATGGGTGTCAAATCCCATGCCAGTCGATAAAAAACAAGGCACGATTCGTGTCTGTACCGATTTCTGTGATTTGAACAAGGCATGTCCAAAAGATAATTATCCAACCCCATTCATTGACCGGATCATTGATGAGTGCGCCGGTTGTGAAGCCTTTTCGTTCATGGATGGTTTCTCGGGCTATAACCAAATCCAAATCAAACCTGAGGACCAACACAAAACGGCATTCATTTGTCTGTGGGGTACATTCGCCTATCGAAAAATGCCTTTTGGTCTCAAGAATGCTGGAGCCACTTTCCAGCGGGCCATGTCTTTTGCGTTTCATGACCTCAAACATATAGTCGAGGCCTATCTAGAATATTTAGCATCATGCTCTCACAAGCAAAAAGATCATCCTACACACCTCAGACTCATCTTCGAACGCTGTCGCTATTTCCGGATTCGCTTGAATCCCAACAAGTGCAGCTTTTGCGTCATGTCAGGACGTTTTCTAGGTTTCATTGTTTCAACAACCGGGATCATGGTGGATCCTCTTAAGGTGGAGGCAATAGTCCAGTTGCCCCCCCCACGCACAATTTTACAACTTCAAAGTCTTCAAGGCAAGGCGAACTTCTTACAACGCTTCATCGCCAACTATGCCGAAATCACCAAGGGCTTCATGCGTTTACTGAAGAAAGACGTTCCTTTTCTCTGGGACGAAGCAGCGCAGTGCTCTTTCGACGCATTGAAACACGCCCTTACAACCACACCTCTGCTACGGCCACTGAATTATAACAAGGATTTCCTATTATATCCGGCTGCCACAGAGTCAACCATAGGCATGGTTTTAGTTCAGGAAGATGATTCATTTTCTGAATACGTGATCTATTACCTGATCTGAGGCCTCGTAGGACTGGAACTTAATTATACACCTCTCGAAAAACTTGCGTTGGCAGCAGTCCATGTTGTTCAACGGTTTTTTCACTATGTTATGTTTCGTAAGACCACCGTCGTAGCTGTCGTAAATCCATTTCAGTACATGTTGACACGACGGGTTATCGGCGGAAAAATCAGTAGATGGATGGTCATCCTCCAATAATTTGACTTAGACTTCGTTTCAGCGAAGTCCAAGAAGTCGTTGGTCTTCGCAGAACTTATTTTGGAACTTCCGGTTGAGTCAGGTGACGTTGTCCCTGAGGAATCGCCTATCCGGGGGGATATGTTTTTGATTGAATCGTCAAACCCCCTGGTATGGAGATATATTGATCTATCTCCAGACTTTGAAGTGTCCTACCTGTTCTTCTCGTGATGAGTGTCGGCGGATACGCCATCAGGCCAAGAACTATCTTATACTCAAGGATACTTTGTATCGGAGAGGTGTCGATTGTATCTTGCGTCGATGTCTCACTCATGAGGAGGTCGTCATAGTGCTCAATGATTGTCATACAGGAGCTTGTGGCGGTCACTTGTCTGGGTTGGAAACAGCCCAAAAGATATTACGAGCAAGTTACTTCTGGCCCACACTTATAAAATATTGTATCGAGTCGGTCAAGAAGTGCCATCCGTGCCAAATCTTCTCACGGAAGATGAGGGCACATCCAGCTCCCATGTTTCTTGTTATCACCGTCGGTCCCTTCACTAAGTGGGGGATTGATTACACTACTTGCAACCCCCCGTCAGCCAGGGGGCACCGCTATATCATTGTGGCTGTCGACTACTTCACCAAGTGGGTCGAAGTTATGCCGACGTTCAAAGATGATGGTGAGACTGCAGCTCTCTTCTTATTTAACCAAATTATAGCACGGTTCGGCGTCCTAAGAGAGATTGTCACTGACCATGGCAGTCACTTTCAGAATCAAATGATGTCTGAGTTAACATCAAAGCTTGGGTTACGGAAAGAACACTCATCACCTTACTACCCCCAAGCCAATGGGCAAGTGGAAGCTGTTAACAAAACGCTTAAGACAATGCTACAGCGAACCATCAACTCAGCCAAGTCAAACTAGCATTTGATGTTATACTCGGCATTATGGGTTTACCGAACATCAGTTAAGACTGCAACCGGTTTCTCACCTTTCCAACTCATTTACAGGCTGGAGGTAGTCTTGCCCATCGAATGTCAAATTCCATCTCTGAAATTGGCAGTGCAGTTATTGCCAGACACTTCTCCACTTGAAGAACGGTTAGTACAACTAGAGCAGCTTGATGAGCAGCGTCGTGATGCGGCACTGGCCAACGAGGCTCATAAGCATAAGGTTAAGTGTCAATATGATAGGTCCGTTCGTCCTCAGGTTTTCTTTGAGGGTGACCTTGTCCTGGTTTATGACCAAGATAAGGACCCCCTGGGGGCAGGAAATTTCAAACCCATGTGGTTCGAACCCTTCATTGTGAAGGACGTGTTAAAGAAGGGCGCTTATTGTTTGGTCGATTTTGAAGGGAATGCTTTGGCGGAGCCTAGGAATGGGCTCTACCTCAAGAAGTACTACTCATAGGGTCACTGTGGGTAACTTTTTGTAACATATGTATAGTCTTTGTGCTATTACTTTTTTACATTTCTTTTGAAAAACGTGTCATGGATGTGTCATTAATGTTGTCTTTCGTCACTATGGCAGATTTCAAGTGAGTCCGAGGTGTTCATTGGGTATGCGGACAATGTTAGTCGACACGCACGGAGGCTTGCCTCTGCAGCTTGGGTAATATTTACACCACAGGGTCAGTTGTTATCTTCCGGAGGGATATGCTTAGGTGACACCACAAACAATGTTGTTGAGTATAGCGCAATTATTGAGTTGCTTCGTGACGCTTTGTCATTGGGTATCTCTCGTCTCTGGGTCTATCTAGATGCTCAACTGGTTGTGTCGCAGCTAAACAGAATATACCGGGTGCATGACCCAACTTTACACCGACGATTCCTTAGGGTATGTCTCTTGGAACGCAACTTTGATTATATTACATATTTTCATGTTCCTAGGAGTCTAAATCAAATCACAGATACTCTAGCTAATCACATTTTAGATTGGCATCTTGCTCACACATAACAAGATCATGATCATACACATGTAAATACATTTTTGCACACATAATCCATAAAGACACAGAAAAGAAATAAAAACCATATATAAACTTCATAAAATCCTCAGAGTACATAGGTGGGCGCAAGCGCCTCAAAAAATGGGAACCATAACGAGTCACTGGGGCTTATGCCCTCAAAAAATATATACATGTCAGTGCTCGTGGCACATAAAAGTATACAAGTCTGTTCAGGGCCTGTGGGCCCTGTTATACTCAAAAACAGCCTGACCTAAACGTCTAAACAAACGGACCCATGTCTGAGGTACCCCCACAATATGAGTCTGCAAAGAGGGTGGCAAGTCCTCTATCTCCGCCATGGGAACTGTGCGAGTGAGCGCAGTGAAGTTCCGCTCAATCCGCCTAAGAACTCTCTCGGCGTCTCCTGCTGGGAGGTTCCCTGCCACTGCTGCTCCCCCGGCGGCGGCAGCTGCGGCCTCTGGCCGTGGGCGGCGCCGGTTCCGTGCATAATCGGCTGGTCGCATGGGTCCCACGTCTGCACGCAACACAATATTCACCCATCAAAAACTTTGTTATACAAAAACATGATATATATCAAAAAGACATAAAAATTACATATACAAACAAAAAAAAACTGTACAGGTGGAGACTTACCCATCTCCCCTCGCTCCTCACCAGGAGGCATTGGTATCGCTGGATCTCTGGAAAATTCTATCCCTGCATATGGGTAATCCTCGATAGCTGGGATCTATCGCGACAGCCACGCAAAAAAGTCATCGTTGAAGGCCTCTGTGGTCCTTCCACCACCCTGTCGCGGCAGCAATGCTGCCCATCTGCACACTACATGGAACGTTGCTAGATGTCCTCGTACCGTCAGCCGAGGACTGAAACATGGAACTCTCTCAAAAAAGAATGAATACAAGATGGTCCCAAACCCGAAGTTCCTGTGTGTCCGTTGTCTGCAAGATGTCAACTGACCTGTCATGCTTGCCAGTAGTGTGGTACTCCAGTCAAAAATTTGTGCATTCATGCACTGAATTGCACAGTTCATCTGTGCGCGCGACGCTTGATGCACGGCTGCGGAGCTGGTAATTCGCCCAATGAGCAATAAGATAGTCTGAAGAGTCAGGCTGGTAATACTGCTAACAGGTATCGAGGAAGTCCTCTGATTGGTCCCAGCCACACAATATTCCTCTATCAACTCCGAGACTTTGCTCGGCCCCACAGGAAAGGTCTGAAAGTTGACGGGTTCCCCTCTCATTGAGAGGCCCGTCAAAAAATAGATATCCTCGGTGGTGGGCACCAAGGATTTCCCCTCTATCATAAATGCCTCTACATCTGGGTGCCAATAGTCAACCAAGGCATTCAGTAGCCTAGGTTGAGCGCGCATGAATGGACACAGGAAAAACTTTACCAAGCCACACTGCGACAACACGGCCATAACATTCGGATCTGCAGCCACTGCCTCATTGGCAACCTCATGCTCCCTCTCTCTCCACTGGACATACATCCTGCCAGACACACATAGGAAAAAGAGGGAGTTTAGTCTTCATTTCATCACAATTTCCATCATGCAGGAGTAGCCCACGGGCTGTCGAGGAGACAGTCGCGGGTACCCGCGCGCAGCTTTAGCCCTGCGCGCGGGTACCCGCGGGCTGTACCTGGACAGCCCACGTTTTGCTAGGGCCGGCCTCTTAGAGGTCGACGGCCACCCCCAAAAACAACTTAAAAGACATAAATTAAGTATTGAAATGCAAGATTAGGGAGTTTGTACTTACTTGGTCCGAGCATAAGTTTGTTTCGTCCACTGTAGCTCCCGGAATCACGATCTCTGGCAAAGGGGGTCTTTTGGCTCTAGAGTCAATTTCCAAATCAGCAATGGTGATAATGAGCTGCCGGCTTCTATTTATAGACTTTTTGGCCTCTTTTTGTCACTCTTTTGGCCCCTTTTATCAGTTTCTTTATACCAAAAACCATTTTGAGTGGTTCCGGAGTTATATGGGAGGGATTTGAGTAGGTATTGGGACATTTTTCATTGAGTTTCAAAAAATAAAAAAAATACATATAGACGGTCCATAAAAAAATTTCAAAAATCAACTCGAGCATATAGGGTAGGATTTCATCCCCACTGTTGCATCTCGTTGCCCTTTTTTTTTTACGATATAGGATCGATCCCACCCGGTTGTGACATGGAACCGTCATATCTGCTCTAGAAGTGTCACAACTTGGTGGTAGAGCTTGCCAAAACATGGATGCCCTAGGTAGTTCCTGGTTGCATTATGGTGTCCATGCCGTTTCTCACAACACTGTAGGCTCGGGAGTCCGTATAGTCTTTCCTGAATACGAGTTTGAGCCTCATTTGCATGGGTCTTTTTCACTCTTTGTCTTACCCTCTGGACTCCCAAAAACATCATGGGTCTCCTTTTAAGCCCATTTCATACCCTCTAAACATGAAACGATTGTCGAGCAATCTTGTGACCTTTCACGCTCGTTAAACTGAAATTTGAAGTCATGTCTGTCCGGTGGTAGTTTACCCCTTTTTCGGTCCGGACGGTCAACTGTACAAACAAAGGAATACTCTATTGAATTCCAATTCTTTATAAGAGTATCCTCAGGTATAATTTTATTCCTTTTTTGGGACTGAGGGACTAAATTTACGAAAAAGAAACACCCCCGGAGTCCATAGTTAAGCTCTTTTCAGACTCCCTAAAATTGAAAACATTGTCGAGTGACCTTCTTCTTTCACACTCGTTAAAATGGTCCAAAAGAATATTCCTGACGGAGTCCATAGTTAAGTTTTTTTCAGACTCTTTAAAATTGAAAAAATAGTCGAGTGATCTTGTCCTTGTCACACTCGTTAAAATGGTTTTGAATTGACGTCTAATCGGTGCTAGTTTACCCCTTTTTCGAACCAACTAGACTATCCTCGAAAAAGGTACCCCAATGGAGTTTCATTTTATGCTTTTTCAGACTCTCTAAACATGAAAAATCACCGAGCTTCCCTTCTTTGGGCTCGTTAAACTTACATCGAAGGACGTTACCATTGTGTGTTCTATCAACCGCATTTGCATCCTTTACCCTTCAACCTAGTAACAGTTTGCCTTTGCGTTTTAACACCTTTGGCCACTGGAGGATTTTTCCCGAGTATCATTTCCTTAGAACATCAGTCTTGTCCTTGTGCCTTGAACTTGTATGTTTGCCATACTCGTTCCTCCCTTGTAACGTAATATTCCTTTATTCTTTTTCAAAATCATCAAAAAGAACAAAAAAAAAAAAAAAAAAATCAAATATATCACAAAAAGAGGATGGGAAAAGTCTTTTCTTTATTGGCAGCATCATGAGTCACCCTTGGATAAAGCACATTTGTCCATTTGATTCATCAGACTTTTGGATGTAGTACGACCTTAGGACGCTTTGCTCGCTATATTGAGTGGTGTCCTCCACCGTTTGGTTACTCTTCCAAACATATGGAGAGTTTGCGTTGCCTCCTGCCTCGTAGACTTATGATTAACAGATATGATGCCTAAGTCTTATCACTTGTCGTGCTATTGTCCAAGGGAAGTTTGTTACTTAGCCTGAGTCGGCCCCTCTGTAATATGTCTCTTGTCCGCATACCCGGCCATCATGAACGTCCAATCAAGTCTTTGTTCGAAATCATTGAAGCCTTCAGTCCGATCATCAAGATTATCAAGTCCATGACCGACGAGCCGTCGAAGACCTCTGGGTAGTGCAGTCGTACACTCATATAAAACTCCTACCCGAGTTTAGAAGATTTTGAAGTTGTTGCTTGAGCTCTGAAGTACAGCCATCAGGCCGAATCAGCTTCTGGGAGATGGATACTTTATATGTATATCTTTCTGATTTCGAGATGTAGCTCTGCTGTGTATTTTTCGCGGCTACTCTTCCTAGTTATTTGACATGGATCTACAGTGTATTTGATTGGTAGCCATGGTTCTATTTTATCCCGAGCATGGGTATGCCCGCCTCGGTGAGACATTTAATATTTTTTGTAGATGGCACATCCTGATTCCTGATTCCTGGGATCACTCATTCAGCATATCAGTACAGATTGGTAAAGAATTGGTAATGTATTTCGGCCATCAAATGCTCTTCTGACCTCACACATTAGGGGGCATCTGTTATAACCCTAAATTGCACTATCCATGCTTACCTGGCATCAGGCCAACTCATTGCCCTTCATTGCCAAAGCCATGCTGAACATACTCTTTAAAAACCTCTTAAACCAAGTAACCCATGCCCTAACCCACTGTTGGGCGCATTGGAACACTGGCAGGCCTTATACTACACGCGTTGGAACGCGTGCTGGCCCACTACAGCCAGCGTTTACCTAACAAAGAAAAAAATCAAGAAAGTTGTCGACGGAACGAAAAGCTTTGGGTCAGTTAACTGGAACTCCCAGCCATGCATGGCCGAGAGTTCGCCTAAAACCCTAGCTCCTTCTAGCCTATAAAAGAAGGGGTAGGGGTACTATTCAAGGGACGAAAATCATAGCAAAGAAACTCTGCCCAATTGCCGAATCCGTTTTGTCCCAACCCTTTAGCCTTTCCTCAAGCTTTAGGATAATTCAAGCAAATCAGTTGGAGGACAAAGAAGAGGAGGAGCCCAGGATCAGGATCAAGGAACGGTGGCCGATCTCTATAATCATTGTAAGTTGATTCATCTTGAGATTAATAAAAAGATACTTTTCCTGTCCCAAATGCACGAGTCTTATGTGTTTCATTTGATTTATGTTTAAACTCTAACCCTCTAGTAGAACAATAGCATGCATGCGTAGTTTTGTCTTGATTGCAGGATCGCTTTTTGGAAGGAGCAGCAGGAGCAAGGGGATAAAGCACAATGGAGGATCTACACCAACCGTCGATAAAAAGGTTAGTTGGTTCTTTCCATGTTTGTATGTGAAAAAGGGTTTAGGTTTGGGGTAGAAGGTTAAAAGTAATTTCTTAAGGGTCATGATCTGCATGCAAGTTTAAGCCCTATCTTGTTAGTCCGTAGGGTAGAATTTCCCCACAACAATTGGAAACCTCTTCTGGGGTATGTTCCTGTGATCCTACACCTCACAAAACGTTGGATGGGATTCATTTGAAAATCCCCAGAGGATGCCTCAATATTGTTAAACAACTTTTGGGTTCTGGGAGGCAGCAGTTTAATGTTAAAGAGGTGGAGGGTAGCCTTTGACCCCCAGACCGAGAATTTCCAACAAAGGCATTTGTGGGTATTATTACCGGGCCTCCCTATTCATTTTTGGAATGAGGGAGCATTGAAGGCTATTGGTAATTCCTTAGGTCATTTTATCAAGCTGGACGATTCCTTCCTGGTAAACTCATATAGGAAAGTTGGAAGGATTTTTGTGGAAGTTGACATTCATAATGGGCTTCCGGAGCTACTAGATATCAACTGGCAAGGTCGTCACATAAAACAAGGGCTATATTATGAAGGTATAACGTTCAGGTGTAGTTTGTGCAGATGCACATGACATATCTGTCGCGAATGTAAGGGTAAGACTGCATAAGAGAAGTTTGAGGACTCTATCCTTCATGACGATCCACCGGATTATATGCCTGAAGTGAACTCCTTTGGAGATGCACCCTTTCCTTTCTCTTCTGAGGTTGAATCATCTATCGAAGAGGCAACCACGCAATCGGGTAAGTTAAAGCTTTTTTGTCCTTCCCTTTTTTCCTCATTGTCTCATTGGGAAAAGGAAGCCTTAGAAAATTCCAGGTGGTTACAGTCTACTACTTCTATAGCAAGGGATCTAGAAGGGGTCAAGAAATTAAACTTTGGTTTAAAAGGTGCATCCAATACTCTTCCGCTCCCTTCACCTTGTCCTGGTTCAACCTGTCTCCCTACAGACTTACCTGTTTTTCCTTCTAGTACTCTCCCTACTTCTCCTCAGTGTTATCTGTCCCAACAGTCCACTGATCCGGGTATGGGGGTCCCTTTTTCATCTGATCCCATTGTGGAGCCAGGGTTTAGAGAGCCCAGGGAGGATGAGTCTTCCCTCTACTCGGTCCTTGAATCAATGGTCCCTTTCTGTCAAGATAAGAAGGCTACTTTCAAGATGCCTATCTATCGAGGGAAAGAACTCCTTGATCCCCCTACACAGCCAGAATCTTCCTCTTCAAAACCTCCCTCAACTAAGGAGGGGAAGGACTATGCATGGTCAAGGGGTTTAGGGATTGAACTTTACCCCTTAAAAGCCCGTAGTGGCAGGAAATTACTGGCACAAAAAACTCTTTAGATCCATGAGTCAGATACTTCTACCACTGAAAGTGGGCCTCTTAGAGTGATGAAAGCCCTGGCGAGAGAAAATTGATGTTAATACTCTTTCTCAATGTAAGAGGGGTAGGATGCGCCCTCAAAATCGCCTCAGTCTGTAGACTCTTGGATAATAAGCGACCGAAGATCATTTTTTTTCAAGAAACCTGTTAAATGAGTAGAAAGCCAGGTATTTTGTCCATCTTTTACGCCCATCTTGGGTTTCTAGTTCAGTCATCTCTATGGGTACTTATGGAGGTATGATATTTGCTTGGGACCCAATTTTATTTGTTCTGACTCTGTTTCTCACTGTTGGTGGTATTTTATTAACTGGACGTAGTTTAATAAACAAACGGGAAATTGCTTTGTTAAATAGATATGGTCCTTGCAAGGACCGAATTCACTTCTAGAATACTTTGGATGAGAGTGGCCTTCTTTCGATCAATCATCTTATCCTAGGGGGAGATTTAAACATCATTCTCTCTCTTGAAGAGGCTTGGGGTGGAGTTCTAGAAAATGGTTTTTTTGGGGATCATTACAGAGAGCTCTTTTATAAAAACAATTTGATAGAGATCAAGCCGGACAAGTTCATCCCGACTTGGAGGAATGGTCGCATTGGGCAGGGAGCAGTAGCCCATAGACTAGATATATTTTTGGTGGTTGAAGACCTTCTAACTGAGATTGGACTCTACAAGTCTTGGGTAGAGTTTCCATATATTTCATATCATATGTCGATCTTTCTTCAGCTGGAATTACCTCATGTTTATAAACTTTACCCTTTAAAATTTAATGCACGATGGCTTCACGAAAAATAATTTGTGGATATCGTCAAGAAGGTGTGGAGCGATCCTTTTTTCCTTTCTGAAGGAAGCAGACAGCTCAGGATCGTACGCAAATTAAAAGAATTGAAAGAGCAAACAAAATCTTGGCATAAGGAGTATCAAATCAAGATAAAAGCAAATTTGGTGTCATTGGAATATGAAATAAAAGGAACTATAAAATTTCTGGACAAAGACCCATCTAATCTGGCAACGACTACAAATCTTTGGCTATTAGAATAGGAAAGAAACGGCATATTAAAAGCAGAGGAGGATCAGTGGCGTTTACGAAGTAGAGCACTATGGATGTCCAGCGGGGACAAAAATACAAAATACTTTCATAAGCTAGCATGTCAAAATAGAATCAGGAAACATATCTGGGGAATTAAAAGTGAAAATGGAGACCTATTATCTGAGCAGGAAAACTTAAAGGAATAAGTCGTCAACTATTTCAAAGGATTCTACAAAGCACAAATTAAACATATTTCAGCTAATCAATATAAACTTATTGAGTCTTTTCTGCAGATGATAAATGCAAAGGAATCGGTCTCTTTGTTCTCCCATGTTACCTTGGCTGAATAAAAAGAAGTGTTGATACACTTTAAGATAGAAAAAAGTACGGGTCCGGACGGGTGGACCTCGGAGTTTTTTATTTTTTTCTTTGAACTAGTCGAGAAGACCTCCTTGCTATGGTGGAGGAGACTAGAAGGCTTGGCGATGTAGCAGGTGGTTTAAATGCAATGTTCCTGACTTTAATTCCTAAGGCAAATAATGCAACAACTTTTGATGAGTACCAACTGATCTCGTTGTGCAACCTATGCTACAAGGTAATTTCTAAAATAATTGCAAATCAATTAAAACCCTTTCTTTCGAGATCTAAAACTTGACTTAAGAAAAGCCTATGATTCTATTGACTGGGATCATTTGAGATTGATTTTACTAAAAATTGGTGTGGGTATTCAAATGACAAACTGGATAATGTCATGTGTTACTTCCCCTTCATATGTTGTGTTAATTAATGGGTAAGCCACAGAGTTTTTTAGGAGTGGTAGGGGAACTAGGCAAGGTTGCCCTCTTTCGCCCTTACTTTTCATTTTAGTAATGGAAGGTCCTAGCTTGTCTCTGAAAAATGGCCTGGAGGTAGGCTCTTGATCTAGGTGGATATTGGTGGCCACCCACCTTTTCCAAATGGCTCAAAACAATTTTCTGGCCATTTTGGCAATTTACTATTTTTAGCAGGTTTTAACTTCTGGGGCCATTTTGAGGGCCTAAATGAACATTTTTCGAGATCAAGGTTCTCAATGATAGCTAAAGGAATGATTGAGCCCCCAAAATGAATCTCCTCGACGATACCTTTCCAACGAGCTATCACACACCTAAAACGGAGATCGTATGCAAAAGTTACGACCCCGGGAAGTTGATGCACCAACTTACCCAAACGGGGCCCACATGA
>ML786166.1:113002-155836 GCA_009831015.1 Picea engelmannii | reverse complement strand
CAACGCAATGGATACCATTGCTTCCTAAGGAGGGAGGATTTATCCAGGTGGATATCGGTGGCCACCCACCTTTTCCAAATGGCTCAAAACAATTTTCTGGCCATTTTGGCAATTTACTATTTTTAGCAGGTTTTAACTTCCGGGGCCATTTTGAGGGCCTAAATGAAGGCTTTTTGAGATTGAGGTTCTCAATGATAGTCGAAGGCATGATTGAGCCCCCAAAATGAATATCCTCGATGATTCCTTTCCAACGAGCTATCACACGCCTAAAACAGAGATCGTATGCAAAAGTTACGACCCCGGGAAGTTGATGTACAAACTTACCCAAACGGGGCCCACATGACTTTTGGCGCTTCATCTCCTAGGGTTAGGTTTTTGGATGTCTAGGACTTTTGGAATTCCCGATTATTTTAAAAAGGCCTCAAGAGCCTCATTGTAACCATCTTCTTGCGAATGCGAGTAGCCGTCACATCTCTTCTCAGAGATAAGCTGCCACCATTCTAGCGAGTCTTCCACTCTGTATTTTTACAGTCTCTGTACATTTCTTTCATTAATAGAAATCGTGTATTACTGTATCTCTGTGTTTATGGTTGCATCTCTGATATATTTCTGTTATATTACTAGATATACGTGATATCTCTGTGCATTTCTTTATTATATCTCCACTCTCATTTCGTGTCGAAAATACATTTCTTTATTATATCTCCACTCTCATTTCATGCCGAAAATAATCCGGATCAGCTCTATCTTTGGTATAAAAGTCTCAAGAATGATTAAATTTCTTCATATCTTGTTTGTTGATGATGTAATCATTATGTCAAAGTAAAGCTTAGTCGAGTGGAAGGAGATTTTCAGTCTTATAATCATTTTCTGTAATGCTTCCGGTCTCACGGTTAATCTTACAAAGACTACAATTCATTATGAAGGCCTCTCGGAGGCAGAACTATTCTCGTTCAAATCTTTCCTCCCTTTTAAGTTTGGTTCTCTTTCGAGTGGCTTTAAGTATCTGGGGTACTTTCTCAAGACAGGGTCCCATAGAGCTTCAGATTGGGATTGGCTTGTGTCTAAACTTTCAAATAAAATTGGCATGTGGTGTCACCGGTGGTTATCGATGGGAGGAAGATATATTTTGATCAAGTCAGTGCTAGAAATCCAGGCAGTATACTGGATGTCAATGGAAGCATTACCAAGGAGTATTTTATCAAAGATTAGGAAAATGATGTTCAATTTTCTTTGGAATGGCCATTCAAAGTCTCAGTGATACCACCTCTGCAGCTGGGAGACACTCTCCAGACCTAAAAAGAATGGAGGATGGGGATTTTGAAACCTATTCCATTTTAACACAACCTTAAATACAAATACTTTGTGGAGGGTCCTTAATCAAGATAGCCTTTGGCATCGGGTTATACTAGATAATACCTTCAAAACGCAACTTTATTCAACTGGCTTAGAAAGAAGTCACACTTCATCAAATCGGCCTCTAGAATCTCGTCAAGTCGATTACGCGCTATTCCCATTATCCTTCACTGGAATAGGTGGTGGCCGAGGGGAGGACATCATATTAATGTGGGGAGAGATCGGATCTTGAGTATCGACGACAATTCCTTCTTACACCCTGAAACTATTTCACTTTTAAATCAAAATACAGTCATTGTGCTAGCTCAAGCGAAGTCGGATAGAGACTCGAACACTTTGGCGGAGATATGGAAGAACAACACCGAATTGGGATTGACAGGTTTCCATGCGGCCGACTGGGAAAGATTTACCTCAGAATTAAATATAGCCGAAGTTACTCTCAGCTCAAATGTAGAAGACACCTTGCTCTGGTCGGGTGGTGATTCATCGGGAGTCATTACTGTTAAAAATGTCTACGCTGCCATTTTATCAACACAGGCGCTCCTTATTTATCAAGGATGGCGAGTTCAAATATGGAAATGGAATATTCCTTTAAAGGTAATTATGTTTTTCTGTTTGGCTGTGCAGAACAGGATTCTAACATGGGACACACTTCAATTGAAAGTATGGGTTGGCACAAGCCTGTGTTCTCTTTTTAAACAAAATGGTGAAGGAATCCCCCATTTATTCATTGACTGTACCTATATAAAGTCGGTCTAGGCGAATCTCGAATACATTACAAATTCGAAATATAATTGGGGAGGTCGGTCACTCACTGAATGCATGAATTCTTGGACAGCGACTAAGAATTTTTCAAAAAGATTATCGGTTTTGATGTGTTGGCATATCTGGAATCAATGCAATTTTTCTCTCTTTGAAGATAAACTGCCCTCAACCTGGGTAGCAGTGTACAAAGTGATAGGAGGTCTAAACAGAAATACATCAGTACAAAAGATTTAGAAGCTAAGGTAAAATCCGATTTGGAAGGTTAGTGGATACTCATTAGCCTTTTTTGATGGAGCTTTTATCAATGGGGGGTTAATTTTTGGTGTTGGTGGAACCATTAACTGATTTAACACTCAGGGTATCAAATCGTATTTCAACGGGGGAGCTGGAAAAAATACAAAAGTTGAAGCCTGGGCTACCCTTACTATTGCAAGACTAATGGATATCCAATATATTCAAGTCTTGGGGGACTCCAAAGTAATTATTCATTGGCTTAACCATAAAGGGAAACTTAATGCTATTAATATAGAAGGATGGAAACAAAAACTTAGGGACTTGGTTAGCACTTTCAAGGGTATTATTTTTCATCACATTTTCAGGGAATTAAATGAGGAAGCAGACCATTTGTCAAAGTTAGCCCTATTGGAGACAAAAGGAAGATTAACTTACTTTTCTTGGGATGGAGCAACTTTTGGGCATCTCCACCATGTTGATATCTTCTAACATTCAAGCTTCCATTTTTTGTTGTCAAAGCCGAGTTTCATAGAAGGTTTCTTCAGATCTTTGTCCAAATTTCTCGGGGTTATTTACTTATATAAATCATTAAGTAGGCTAAATGATAAGAAAAGTATAATTTTAATGGGCATAATAGCATTGATATATATCATTTTTGGGGATTAATTATGAGTATTTAAAGTTATTCACATATGACTCATCTCTATGTCATTTGGTGGTGATCAATTTTTATGAGTTTGAATAGTCTACTTAACATTGATTCCATTAGGATATGATTAGAAGGATGAAGAAGTGAGATCGAAATATGTGAAATATATCACATAGCATCAATCATCACCTCTAGGAGTCCTGGATTAATACTTCATAAAACATAACACTTGCTAAGGTTTTGCAAATGGGATAGCAAGTTATGTGGACTTTACCATGGGGAAAACTCCATGGTTATGTGCACTTGAGCTACAAGAGCCTTAGGATGGGTGATCTTCTTTAGAAGTTTGGGTTACCATATGCAAGTCCCAAAGGTCACAATTAATTCTATATGATTCTTTTCGTTGGTAGTTCAATCCCATCTCTTCCCCCACATGAACATTCTGTGATGCAATGAGTGGGAAGTGGACTATTCAAGGGAGTCGTCTAATTATAGAAAACAATACTCTCTGTCCAACAACTTCATGGAATTAGGTAGTAAAAAATCATGATTTTAACAATAAAACTCTATAATTTTACAAACTTCGACATTGTAATGGATTTCTATACCTCCATTTTCATAGAAATATTCCATACTTCAATTTTGGCAATTTAAGCTTGTAAATCAAAAAATTTCATTGAAAAACTTATCAAATTTATAAGAATCAAACATTATAAAAAAACTTCATTAATTAAAAAACTACTTTATTCCCTTTTTCAAATAAATGAAATTAATCATTATTAAATAATGTTCATAAAAAAAAATAGAACATGTATAAATAATTTTATATGTTTTATTAAAAAAAATCATAATTAATATTATAAAGAAAATTCCTTAATTATGTTCAAACAATGAACACCTTCCTTAAAAGTCTTACTGCTCACAACTCTATGACCTAATAAAAACACCATTTACATCAACTTATTTTTTAGTCCATGTCGAAACCCCTAGGATTATAGCAATGAGTTTTTGTGTTGATTGTGTTTTTGTTTTTACGTTGACCAAAAATTTCACGGTGTTTTCCAAAGTTTAACTTTGTTGCGAACAATTATTAGTCCTTGTCGAAGGCCCTAGGACTATAGCAATGTGTTTTTGCGTTGAATGTGTTTTTGTTTTCGCACTGACCAAAAATTTCACGGTGTTTTCCAAAGTTTAACATTGTTGAAAATAATTAAATTTTTTTCATGTGTTGTGATTGGTCCTTCAAATGAACATCTTATTGTAGAGGTGACGGCGGGAATTTAAGATACAATTTAATTATGTATGTTTAGTGGATGATTGAAACGGGTGCATGTACGAGTCTCAAAGTTTCGAGACCATCTCGGTTTTCGAAGCTTGATACTATGTCATTTGGTAATTGGGAACATTTAAAGTTGTGGGCCAGACGATTTGTTTCCATTTTTATTGTTGATTTTTTATGTTTGTAAATTTATAATATATATATAAATACAATATGCATATATATTTATTATAATATATATATATATATATATATATATATCACTTTTGATTTTTCATTAAATTTAGTATGGTTCATAAATTTTGAACAGTTTTTTTGTGTACTGTATGACATGATTTTGTGCAAGAACTTTTATGGATTACAACGAGTTTTAATTGAATTTTTTTATTCTAATTAATTGTAGTGGGTGGATTTAGATTTGAGAGTCAATTTTCTAGGAGCGTAATTTTATTGTTCGAGAATTCATTGAAATAGCATGACTGCAACAATGAATGGAATAAATTGGACTATGATTTTATAGTTGGTATGTGGCGATGCTAAATTGAACATCATTGTTTTTTCATTTGATCATGATATATCCTCCTATAAGTCAGAAAGACGAGGTTGTTCCCAAGTTTCAAGTGTTGTGACTGGCGACTTGCAAGACTTTTGGTTTTGGGCTTCTACAAATCTATGTCAGAGGGTAAGAAATCATGTGCATCTAGCATCTTGCTTTTAACCAATGAGTTTCCATATTAATTTATGTATTTCAGACATGTGCAATTAGTTTCTCTAGTTTTTATTTGATAGGGTATGCCTCATGCATAATGAAGTTACCTATACTCTATTACTAGCTCAAATGGTGGAGTGGAATATTTTTTTGTATATTGTATATGCCAACTAGAATTGGAACCTGATTATTATTTGTTTTTTCATAAAAAGGTTGAGTCGGTCAAGGGCTATTTCAGAAATTATGTAGGTTGGAAACAATCAAAGGTGAACAAAAAAAAGAAGGTGTGTTGTTTTGAGATTGTATTGTACTTTTAATTTTGAGGTTGCTTAATGATATGGACATATTTCAAGGTTGATTTGAATTACATAGATTAAAACGTGGCAAAGAAAATAGATGTTAAAATATATAAAGCCAAGGAGCAGTGCATTGTGCATGGAATTATTCACCATGTGCTATATAGCAATGGTCTTTTTAGGTTGGATGCACTTTCATATAGTCCTGGGGATTGTGTATTTGATGCATTCCACATCCTGTTGCATTGGTCTTTCTGTTTTTTACTACCATATAATATGTTAGCTCAATTTTCAAGTGTTGTGACTCGCGACTTGTGGGACTTCTAATGTTGGGCTTCTACAGATCTATGTCAGAAGGTAAGAAAGCATCTGCATTGTGTACTATATGCCAAAGAGAATTAGAACCTAATTGTTATTTTTCCTTTTCATAATTAATTTTAAGTCATTCAAGGGCTATTTTAGAAAGAATCAAAGTTAAACAATAACAAAAAGAAGGTGTGTTTTTTTTGACCCTGTATTGTTCTTTCTATTTTGTAATTGCTTGATGCTATGGAGATATCCTAGGGATGGTTTGAATGACATAAATTAAAAGGTGGTAGAGAGAACAAATATTGAAAGATATAAAGCTAGGAAAAAATGCAGTATTTACCATGTACTATAACGCAGTGGTGTTTTTAGGTTGGATGCATTTTCATATAGTCTTGGGGTTTGTTTAGTTGATCCATTCCACATCGTGTTACATGTGTTCTTTTTGTGTTTGATTATGATATAAGATGTTATAGTTCCGAAAGACAAGGGTCATCTCAATTTTCAAGTGTTGTGAATCGTGATTTGCAAGAGTTCTAGTTTTGGGGTTATACAAATCTATGTCAGAAAGTAAGAAATCATGTGCCTTGTGTAGTATTGTTTTCATGTTGTGATGTTTTGTTAGAATGAATAGTTTTTATTGCTTGTTTATTTGTAGTAAATAGGACGAGGATCAGAAAAGTTGAAAACTCTTGGATGGAAATGAGTTTAATTTATAGCCATAATTTTGATTATATAATTATTTAAATTGGGCAATAGATTGGTTCAATTATTCTTTAAGCAGTAGAAAAATTTGTCTGTAACTTATGTTTGCAAAGTATCTGCAATACTTGTTTAACATGTTGAAGGTGTTCATCTAGTATCTTTCTTTTGACCAATGGTCTATGATATTAATTTGTCTTTCATAGACAGGTGAAACTAGTTTCTCTGCTTGGTGTTTAATAGTGTATGCTTCATGCATAGTGAAGCTATTGTGTTTTATTGGAGTTTTTTCTAGTGTTTTATTTAACCATTTTGTTGTTTATCGTATGAAAAATGTATGTCCCCATAGTGCTCTTTCATTTTCACTTACATTTGAAGATGCAGACAACTTCATTTTTTAAATATATATGTTAATGTCGTGAATCTGATGCAATTCATGCAAGAAATGGGATCCCAGTTCATATCCATATGACTCTGATGCGTCTATATCTATGTTGTCTAAAAAACCCAAGAATTGATCTATTAATCCATTCCCAATTCAATGGAAGAGTAACAAAAATTCAATGGGATGTGGAATGTATCAAACAAACAATGTGCAGGAGTATAAGAAAAATGCATCCAATCTAAAAAGACGAGTGTTATGTAGCAAATGGTCAATATTTCCATGTACAATGCATTGTTGCTTATGTGTGGAGCCTTTTGCTTTGACCATTTCTCTACATTCCGCAAATCTATATCTTTTGTACTGTGCACAAGTGTTTCCCTGACATAATCAACATCTGGTCTATTTTCAACTCTTGTGCAGAGAATTCATACTAATCCTCCCACACCTCTGCATTGTAGTGCTTCTACACATCTAAACTTGCAATAATTATGCACCACTGATTGTGGAAATCCGTGTGATTCGCATGGTACCCGAGTCATTTATGGCACGTTGAGTTGCTCGGATTTACGAGGAAAGGGAAAATATTTAGAAATAATGCAAAGCAAATGTCATGCTTTTGTATGGGTTGGCTAATGGTTTCTATTTATGATTAGTTGTATTATGAAGGTAATTCATGTGTGTGGAAAAGAAATTTTAGTAAATATGGGTCATGAATTGAGCCTTGAAGCAATTCGAACTCGGTAATGTATTTATGTTTACAAAATTTCCTAGCCAAAAGCCTTTTTTACAAGGGCATTGTTCAAGTTGTCCAAAGGCTTTTTCTATGAACATATGTCCACACTCAACACAGTTATGTATTTTGCCTCTCCGCAGTCCATAGAGGTATATTGCTAGCACAGCCAACACTTGTGTAGATAATTCATACCAATTATCATCGTGCAATTTTGCACCTCCGCACTTCTAATAGTTTTGAACTATGGATTGTGACAAGCCATGTAATTTGCATGATATCTAAGTCATTTGTAGCACATGGATTTGCTCGTATTTACAAGGAAAGGGCAGTGATTTAGAACTAATGTGAAGTAAATGTCACGCTTTTATATGGGCTAGCTAGTGCCTTCTATTTATAATTATGTGTATTATGAAGGTAATTCATGTGTGGAAAGGAGATTTTAGAAAATATGCGTCATGCACTTGGGCTTAAAGCAATTCGAGCTCTGTACTATATTTATCTTTCCAAAATTTCTTTCTCAAAAGAATTTTTACTTTAGTTATTTTTCAGGTTGTGCAGAGGCTTTTGCTATGACCATATCTCTACAGTCTGCATAGCTATGTCTTTCGCACCTCCTCACTTAGCACAGGTATATCACCCGCACAGGGAACACTTAGTCTATTTTTTATTGTTATGCAGAAGATCCATGCCACTCATTCTCTCAGGCTCCCGTGCTTCCACATGTATGCATTTGCAATAGTTATGCACCACGGGTTGTGACAAGCTAGGTAATTTGGAGGATGAACGATTCATTTATGACACGTTGATTTGCTCAGATTTAGGAGGAAAGGGCAGAGATTTAGAACTCATGCAAAGTAAATGTCCCACTTTTCTATGGGTTTCCTAGTGGTTTTTGTTTATGATTACATGTGTTCTGAAGGTAATTCATGTGTGTGGAAAGACACTTTAGTAAATATGAGTCATGTACATGGCCTTCAAGCAATTCAAGCTCTATGATTTATTTATGTTTCGAAAATTTTGTAGTGAAAAGCCTTTATACTTAGTGATTTTTTAGGTTGTGTTGAAGCTTTTGCACAAGAACATGCCCCGAAAAGAGAATGCTTACTCTATTTTCAATCCTTGTGTGAATAATTCATACTTTCAACCCTTGTGTTGAGAATTCATACTTTCAACATTTGCGCTAAGAATTCATACCACTTATGCTCTAGCATTGTCGCACTTTAGTGCCTCAGTACTTCTATAGTTCGTACAGCTATATCATTTGCACCTTCACACTCGAAATAGGTCTATGCCCCGCAAATCCAACACTTGGTTTATTTTCAAACCTTCTGCAGAGAACTCACACGACTCATCCTCTTGCATTGCCGCACTTACACACCTCCGCACTTCCAATAGTTCCACTTCAGGGATTGTGACAAGCGACGTAATTTGCATGATAATTGATTCATTTATGGCACATTGATTTGCTTCCATTTATGAAGAAAGGGTGGGGATTTAGAAGTAATTCGGAAAAAAAATCCATGCTTATATGTGAGTTGCTCAATGGTTTATATTTATGATTACCCATATTCAAAAGGTAATTGATATATATGGAAAATACATTCTAGCATATTTGCATCGTGCTCTTGGCCTTAGGACAATCTCAGCTCCGTGATCTATTTATCTTTCGACAATTTCCTAGTCAAAATCATTTTTATTTAACCATTTTTTAGGTTGGGATAAATCTTTTGCTATGGCCATATTTGCGTTCTTCGCACAGCTATGTCTCCCACACAATCAACACTTGTTCTCTTTTCAACCCATGTGCAAAGAATTCATGCCACCTAGACTTCTCCACTTCCGCACTCCGGCAACAATAGTTGTTGGAGATGATAAAAGTGTTCATCTAATATCTTGTTTTTATCCCATGGCATGCCATATTAATTTATGCAGTTGACAAACGTGTGCAACTAGTTTCTTTGTTTGTTTTTTTATATGCCTCGTGTCCATAGACATAGTTGAATCTAATACATAGAAAATATCCTAATCTTGACATATGACATCCTGATTCCTATGTGTTCCAAAATAGTCCATTCTTATTTTCTAATAATGTGTGCCTCGTGCATAGTGCAACTACTTTGTTTCATTAAAATTTGCATTGGCATTGGTGTAATGTTTAAGCAAACCAGTTCTCTTTTTTCTGTTGTATTACCCAATCAAATGGTAAATGAAATATTTTTTGGGTGTATCATATATGTCAAGAAAATTAGTACTTTCTTATTATTTTTCTTTTTCAGGGGTAAGTTAAATTGGTCAAGGACTTTCAGAAACTATATAGATAAAAAAGAATCAAAGTTAAACATAAACAAAAATAAGGTATGTTGTTTTGAGATTGTATTTTTGTTTTTGTTTTTCGGTCACTTAATGTTATAGACATAGATTAAGCATCATCTAAATGACATAAAATAAAACATGGAAGAGGCAATAGATGTTTAAAACTATCAAAGAAAGGAGCAGTGCATTGTGCATAGCAATATTGACCACATGTTGCATAGGAATGGTCTTTTTAGATTGGATGCATTTTCATATAGTCTAAGGGATTGTTTGTTTGATGCATTGCATGTCATGTTGCATTTTCGTTACTCTTCCATTGAATTGTGAATTGGATTGATATAACATTGATTGGTTTGTTTGGACAATGGAGATATAGAGGCATTTGAATCATATGAGCTTGAGCTAGGATATGATTTGTTGTATGAATTGCATGGGATTCATGACATTAATGTATATATGTCGAAAATGTGGTTGTCTACATATTCAAATGTAAATGAAAATGAGAGAATGGTTATGGGAAGACACATTTTGCATACGATGGTTAGCAAAATGGTTAAGTATAACGATTGTTGTTTGGTCACTAATGAGAAAAACAAAGTATTTGAATTTCAACATAAATGCAAATACGGATCCATATTGCATTTTGTTTCATGATGCAAATCCTATTATTGGTCATTACAAACCATTGCTTTACAAAAAACTATCTAGATGAAATATTGAACTATCTAATACTTACTTGTCACCAATGTGCAAAAACCCTAAATACTATTGGAAATGTAATATGGATAAGATGGACTCCTATGGAATGAGCAAAGCAATACCTGGCATATCTAATTGTGGTGATATTTTGTTCCAAGAAATTTGTTATTTGATAGCTACAGACTTATATGTACAATCCTTGAGACTTTGTATTGTCCAATCCTTTTGCAATGCAATGACAAGTAGCGACCAGAATGCATTGCATTTCTTGCATGAATATCTACGACCTGGTGCTATACATAATACAACAATGATTGCAAATTGGCAAGAGTATCTTGTAAACATGGTAATTCCATATGAAAAAGGGAAGACAGAGGGTGGGGGATTATGTTTGCAATGGATATAATTCATTTTCAATGTAAATATTCAAGTCCGGTCCCTCCATGGCAACAATATTGTCAACTTGTATTTTGCTAACTCGAACTGTGATAAAACAGTCGGTGTGTTATCATTTGAAATAGATACATTTCATGTTCACTATGAGCCATTGCTAAGAGAAAAGTACAGTGATGTATGCAATTAGTGTTGTGACCAATGGATAATGGGTCTAGTCAATACACATGGAATCAATTACAATAGAGATACAGTATTGGCATTCACAAAAATTATGGGTTATAATGTATTTGTTCTTAAACATGTACTAGGAAAATGCCGACATAGATGTCATGTACATGGTGGGGATAAAATTACATTAGAAAATAGCATTGCAGCTTCTGAAATGGCTTGTCATAAAGCAAAGATAATTACAGTAGAGAATAATAGACTTAGTTAGCATAGACTAAAAAAGATGATACGTGAAAAAACAAATGCAATCGTGCATTCCCCATTGAGCATGCTATCATTACTACATATTCAAAATTTTGTGACGAAAGTAGCCTTTTGTCGCAAAAATGAAGATAAAGATTTAAATATATCTATGTTTTTTAATCCAGCCTGCGTTCGTCACCCATGTGACGAACTCTGCCTTTCGTTGCAAGTGAAAGAGCGATGAAAGGCAGATTTTGTCGCATGGGCGATGATACAAAGGTTATCATTTCCTAGTTCAAACAGTCACTGAACTATTTGATAAAGTCAACATTTACTCGGTCAATGTTCGTCGGAATTGCAACGAAACAAAATATATAAATATTTTGCAAATTAGAGATGTTGCGACAATCTTGCTATAACAACGATGGTTCAGAAAGATTATTTTTGTACGAAAGAATGACGGAGAATATTAGAGGTGGGAAAAAAAGTATAGAGGGTGAAAAGGGTGACAGTATATGTTATTGCCTTTGCAAAAAATGTTATTTTACACGTCCCATAAGAATTTTAATAAAAACAACTAAAAACTATTGTAGGAAATATGGGCACACTGATGGGGGATCAAATGAATATCATCCCATGGTAATTAGCTATATATATATTGTTTGAATATTTGTTATACACACTAATTTTGCATGATTGTTTGTAATTATAAAGTTAGAGTTTCCCCCCTAACTTTCTGTAGAATGTTGCACCAGGTAGTAGTAGAAATGATGTTGTACAAGTTGAGGAACATGACGCAAATAAGGATATCACAGAAGAAGATGATGGGAAAAATCAAGTTAATGATCCCATGGAAGAAGATGATGGGACAAATCAAATGATCCAATACTTTTTTGCTTAGTCGGATGAGGATGGGGACAGTGATGGTATTTATGACGGACCTCTATTAGAAAAGGCAAATAAATGACTTTATAAAGGCTCAAGAGTGAATCTTCTCTCTGCTACATTATTGTTGGTGAACTTAAAGGTTATGAATCATTTGTCGAACACTTGTATGACACAAATCCTAAGGTATGTAATATGTTTCATCTCATATAAATAAATGTTGACTTTTTCTATTTTTTCTAGTGTTAATTAATGTGTAAAATAAGAATGCAATATTTACAATTAATATTCTTTACATTAACTAGTTATTTTTTATGTTGTAGATTGTTAGGTGAATTTTTGTTACCATCGTCAAATATTTTACCTTGCACATATCGAGATTTTCATGCCATTATGAAAGACATTGGAATGGAGTATCAAACTATAGATGCATGTACTAATGATCATATTATATATTATGGAAAACATGCATCAAAAACAGAATGCTCGCAATGTCTTATCAGTATATATCGAACTGATCAAGTAACAAAAAAAGGTGTCTCAAAAGGTTCTTTGTCATATTCCCATAATTCCACGTTTGCAGCGATTGTTCAGGTGTGAAAGCATAGCACAATTTATGGATTACCATGCACGAAACAGAAGTGGAGATGGCATTCTTCGAATGCCTGCAGATGGTTATGCATTTAGGGAAATTGAGGAAAATTGGGCAAATTTCAAAGATGAATCTTGTAATGTTAGACTTTCATTGGTAGTTGACGGTGTTAATCCATTCAAAGAGATTATACCTATTTACTCAGTGTGGCATGTTTTTGTTATAAACAATAACATTCCTCCTTGGATGTCAATAAAGAGGGAGCACATAATGTTGACAATGATTGTTCCAGGAATTTGTTTACATTAATTTTTTTAATGTAACATTTTCATTTGTTTCGTTTTTTGCATAATATCTTTTGTTTATTTATTTACTTATATATACATATCATGGTAATAATTATGTGTAATTTAAAACAATTGGGTAAGTACCAAGTTAAATATATGAATGTATATGTCAAGCCTCTTATCGACGAGCTACTAAAGTTATGGGTTGGCTTCACTATGTATGACATCTGTAAACCAATCGGGGAGAAGAAATTTCAATTCCGTGGAATAATTCTATGGACAATTCATGATGCCTCGGGACTAACACATTTTTGTGGTATGTAGCATTCTGTTGCAATTTAATACTATATAATTTTTTAAAGATATCATGCATGTTTTTTAAATAATCTCATCATATAATTGACATTAATCCATCTATTGGAGGTCTTCAAACAAAGGGTAAATTTGCATGTCCAGTTTGTGGTCCTAAGATGAAGTATCACCATTCAAAAAGTTTAGGAAAGGTGGTGTTTGCTAAGTATAGGAACCTCCTCCCTAAGAACCATAGGTATCATACTACTGAAAAACATCTTTTCAATGGGAAAGAAGAGACTGGACTAAAACCACAAAGAATGACACCTCACCTATGGAGGTTGGAATATAATAGAAATCATCAAGGTACGCAATTTCTTTATGTATCGTATATGTAATGTTTTGAATTTTTATTTTAATTATTGAGTTTATTTTACTATATTTGAATTGTTGTGATTTCTTTTATGCTTCATGAAGGCCACCATCATGAAGGTATTAATAATGGGCTTCCACGAGGAATGAAATTTTATCCCACTCAATTCATGAGGTTTCCTTATTATGAGCTAAAAATAGCTCATTTGTTTGATACAATGCATATCAGGAAGAATGTGACAAAAACGTTATGGCGAATCATAGATGGTAGGAGGGATAAAGAAAAAAATGTCAAAATTTGTACTAACATTCAAGAAGCCAATCATGTAATGTGAAGTGTGATCCGATCAAATAGCGATGGAGACCGAAATAACCTTCCATGGTTATTAACGGAGCAACAAAGTAATGATGTAAAAGAGGTCATTCAAAGAATTAAAATTCCCACAAGTTTTTCTTCAAACATAAATAATATCTTAATGAAGAAAGGTGAATTTCGTGGGGTAAAAACACATGATTGGCATACCTTCATTAAGGTAATTTTTTGGTATACATAATTATATATTGGCCATATACATATTTTAATATTTTTATTTTATTTTGTCTACTTTGGTCGAAACAAATAACGATTCATTTTTTTTGTTACATTATGTTCTACCGCTATCTCTCCCAAACGACTTCGACAACAATGGCAAACATGTTATATATGATCTTGGCAAATACATGAGGTAAGTAGTTGTGATATATATGAAAAATGTTCTTTCAATTTGTTGTTGTACTTAATGACATGTTTTTTACTTGTAATGTAATATATATTATGTTATAATGTTGAAACATGTTATTTTCTTGTGTCGTGATATGTAGATGGTTATGATTGAAAGAAATCCATGAAGATGATATAAAGTATTGGAAGAGATAAATTCATCGGCTAATGTGTGAAATGAAAAAGTATCTACCTCCAACATTTTTCAATGCACAAGAACACTACCTCATACACCAAGTTGAGGAGATTGAAATGTGTGGACCTGTACACACAAGGTCAATGTAGATGGTGGAGAGGCACTTGACATCATTGAAGGATTTGGTTAGACAAAGAGCATGTCTTGATGGTTCTATGGTGGAGGGATATATTGTTAAGAGCCAAATATCAAAATAGCATAAAAAACCTCAGAATAAGTACTCAACGCTTTGACAAAGAGAGAAATTTAGATAATAAGCCTCTTCGAGGGGGAAACCTCCTTATACACCACATAAATTTCCAAATACAATATGATTCCAAATGAAAAGGTATCCTTGGTATATATAGGAGACTAGGAGGTACAATTACAACTAATGGACATGTTATCCCCTAGCCTAGGGAAAACTAAGTAGATCACATCTCGAGGCCCACAGGTCCTAGACATGGAGTACCGAGAGTTGAATGACTTAAGCATGGCCCCGGAGTGCCCTTGTTTTCTTTAGTGCAGTCCATTTGTCAACAGTAGTGGTATCCATCCCACCAGCCTGGTCCTAAAGTGGCGGTGAGTCTTGCTCCATGAGGTAATGAGTATGGGTATCATGGTATGCATCACTCCAATTTTTGAAGCACTTGAATATGTTGTATTGAATCCTTCTTCATTTCATGATGTTTTCTTGGAAATTATGCTCTTTACCTCGTTCATACCTGGAAAGGTGACATGGTTCCCTAGTAAGTTGATTTCCCTTTAGGATGGGTTGTCACTTGATGGATCTGTGAAAAGTCATCGTTTTTTCCCTCCATACTTACCACTTTCCATCTTTATTCCTCTCATCTCCCCTACCCTTGTTTGGGCATTGGGATTGGCTACACTAGGAAGGGTTGTACCTTACCTCGTGGGAAGAAGGGGCTAAAAAACAAGAGGGTAAAAGTAGCTAGAAAGAGTTAAAATCCAATGTTGAAACCCTTGAGATGCTTTGCTTAGGGATCCCCAAGAAAGTGGTGAAAAACTTATCAGTAAGAAAAGAGGACCCATAAGATACATAAACACTCAAGGTACCAGTTGATGGATAAGACGTATCATAACAAGCCGACCTATTATGACCATAGGAATTTAGCGGTATGACACTACCACCTGTCTGGTCACCAAACTTGGGTAGTGGCTCTTGGTGGCATATCTAAGAGAAAGGGGGTCTCATCATGAGACAACCTTCTCATCTCCATGAAATGTTTGTGGATAACGTTGTCACCTCTAGTCATCAAGCCAGGACAGTGGTCCTCAACTATTCCCTTGAAGCACAGGAGAAAAAGATCAAAATAAATAAAGCTAAGAATAAAAGGGTATGAATGGGTTAGGAAAAAATTGCATTTATGGCAAGGTGCAACTCGCCCCTCTACAAAGTCACCCACATGTAAGACTTTACATTTCCCTATTATCACATGCACCGCATGCCCAAATGCTTACCCCATGCCAGCTCATACACTTACATCACTTGGATTAGATCCCACCTGAGAAGCACCCAAAAATTAAGGGAGGTTAGCCCAATAGGACACCCTGAGACCTTCTCCAAACCTAACTTGTCAAATTGCATAACGTCTTTGAGAATTTTTCTGGGTTAAAGGGGGGTTTGATGCACATGTTTGGGTAATTTAATTATTGGATGTGACTTACATGCTATGATCCCTGTGACTTATGAACCCCTAGAGGGTGTACTTATTGTTGCTGCAAGACCTTTCCCAGTGGACAGGTACACATGAGGGAATGATTAGCTTGAACCTTCATGGGGGCTTAAATCCCACAAATGGATGTTGTAACCCCAGCCAGGGGTAAGAAGAGATTGAATATTTTCACCAGGAAGAAATAAGGATGTTGCCTTTGGAGGCACCCCGGTAGACCTATGCCTAGGGGGATCTTGCTCTTCCATGCGGAAGTTGGCCCTCAAATGCCATGGATGTCACCATCATGAACCTGGACGTCATCCAAAGCTAGGGTTTTTGTTTTGGAGGCATTTATGAGCCTAGTGGCATGTGTGGGCTTCATCTGGGGCCTCTAGAGGCCAAGTGCCCTACATTTTAGGCTCAACGTTCCACCTTAGGGCCTCAACATCACCTTAGAAGGGCATGACGTCACCCTTGGAGGTGTCTTTAGATGCTAATTAATTTTATTTATGTCAAAATTGATTTTTATTGTAAATTGGCCAGGGCAACCTTACTTTTGACCTAAAATTAATTAAGGGTCAAAGTTTTGTATAAATAAGCATAAAGTACATTCATTTTACACATCATAACTCCTCACACAAGAGGGGAGGTCTGAAATCTTCACCCTAGTGAGTGTTATTGGCTGAAATTGTGAGGTGCACTCTTGTATAAGGCTAATTTTTGTAAGTTGGATCAATCTTGGAAGCGTTTATGGTGATCTTGTATGATATTTGCATGATTATTCTTGGTGCAAGTAAGTAAAATCTGCATTTATTGTCATCTATTGAATGGTTTTTGTATGGTTTTATTTTCCCATACAATATTATGAAATTGCCTAGTATACTTAATTCTTGAATTAAGGAACTTAAATTGCTACTTTCTTACTTTAAAATTGCCAATTTTTTCATTAAATTGATATAGTGACTAGTGAAACCCTAGAGCCCTAAATTGCTAGCACTCTAAGGATTTTGACCTAGTTATCTTTTCTTAATTTTAATCCCATAAAAATCCTAAGGAGAGCAAGGTGTTAGGGCCTAGAATTGCCTACACCCCAGCATCTTCTCTCTTGAGGTCAATGCATAGGGGGACTTAAGTTACTACTTCTCCTATGCATTTTTCCTCTTAGACTTTTGTGCATTATCAAAATTGATTTGCAGCCTCAGAAGAAGCTATCCACTTGACTCCATAAGCCCTAGAAGGCACTAGTTATATCATCTCTCTTGTTGAAGGATTGATTAAACACTCAAACACTCTTCTCCTAAGCTTCTACTAACCATCTCTAACCCTATTTTAGCCTAGATCACTAACCTATTTGTTGTTGTTATAAATGATTACTACAACCATCTAATTGCAACAAATTTTCTGCAAAATTGACTTTTATTTCTAGCTAAACACTTCATAAATTGCTTATGACATTTGATTATCATTCTGCTTAGTAAATGTTATCTTTTTACTATATTTTCAAGCAATTATGAGGAGTATTTGTTGCAGTTGTTACAATTTATCAATTGTTGTTGCAAACTTACTAATTACTGCAAATTTATATCAGCCAGCACTTATTGTCATTGTCCATTGTCTATTGAGGTGTTATTATCATATTTGTACTTGGAATTATTGTATATGCATGCTATATTGTCTTGTTTCGAGAAGGTACAACAAGCACTTCATTAACCTCATCTTTGGGACACGGATCTAGTGACTTTGGTAACTAGTGAGAGGGGGGAATATATCTTGAACATAATCCTAATTTTCCATCCCTTTAGGTTACTAGGGACTCCTCCCCTAGGTTAGACCTTTCTTATCCCTAGAAAGTGGGGGATTTCCTATTAAGGTGGAAGTGATAGGATATCATGTTTGTTACACCAATCTCCCTTACTTTCCTTGGGCTTTGGGAAAGTACAGATTGTGCGATAATAGGACCCAAGCGGACATAAATAAAATAACATTACTAATGTAATATTCCCCAATTAAGGGGTAATGTGCCACTATTTAGGGCTTAGTGTGCCCCTCCCCTTGAGATAAGTGTTGTTCGCAACGCTTGAGTAATTCTAGATGTTTATGTATAAAAGACTCATCTTCCCAAGTGGAATCTTCAGCAGGTAGTTTCCTCCACTTAATGAGATACTCTAAAATGGATCTATTCCTCAGCTGACGAATTCTTGTGTCAGTGATATCTTCAAGCTCCAATATGATTTTTCCTTCCTCATCAAGTTTTGGAAATATAGTTTGAACTTGGATCTTGTCACCTATAACCTTCTTTAAGCATGAAACATGGAAAATTGGGTGTATTCGGGCGTGTTCGAAGAGACCACGGTATTGTCAATGGATTGTCGACGTTTCGAATCCATATCAGGATCCATCATCGGGACAAGAAGCCTGGGTTTTAATTGGAGAGAAGAGTTGGTTAAATACTAATACTAAGTGTGCGGGGAGAATTATGTGTCGGATGGAGTTTTTTGGTGAGGATTAGATTAGGTTTAATTTAGGTTTATTTAGGGTTTTTTTTTAAAATTGTTTAAAATTGTATTAAAGTTTTTAATTAAATCAATTAATTGAAGGTGTATGAGTAAGTATGGATCAAATAATTGAAGGTTTATTAAGGTTTATTTAGGGGTTTTCCTAGGAATTATTTAAAGTTTTATTAAAATCTTTTAATTTAAATTTTTTGTTTAATTATTTGATTGAAGGTGGTTTTGTTGTTTTAGGTTTTATTGGTGAGGAAAGGTTTTCTAGGTTAAAGGTAAAGTTAAGTTTTTATATAGTTAAAGTTGTGTTAGAATTAATTTAGTGTTTTTAGGTGTGTTTGTTTATTTGATTATGTTTTGTTTTTTTTTTGGTAAATAAAAAGAAGGACCATAACAGGTGGCTCCAAGCGTTGATGTGTCTACCATGGCTGAAAAATGTTTTACAAAAATTGTGCAGAGGACTGATAGTTTCTACAGGAACCCTATTCCATCTAACTAGCCTAGGGTTGGCCTCATTCAGAGCCGCCATAACTAAGAGAATTACACAACCAGAAAAAAGAGTGAAAACTATCTTATCATTGTCCATTCTAAATCTGTAATTAACAAAAAACATTGGGACCTGGGGTGAGCCACGTTAAGCCATTGGAGAACCTGGATATCCATGAGAGGTGTATGTCGGGGTGAATTTCTGCTTGCAAGTTGGGTAGTGGGCTTGCATTGGGGCTTCTGTGAATGCCTCAAACAGCAAGTCCAGTTGTTGATTGATGATCCCTTGGTCATGCACTTGTTCATCCTATCGTTGTCGGATGTCGAAGAGGAGCTCAAGATGCTCCTCTACCAGATGATAGGCAAGGTGCGAGCTCTCCTCTCCTTTTTCCATGCATGTTTCGTCCACTACAGTTGAATCCTTCCTTGAATCTTTCAATTGCCAACTTGGGTGGATTTCCTCCTCCACGATACAACTTTCGTCCCCGTAGTAAGGCTCTCCTGGCTTGAGAATTGGGGGGGAAAGAAGGCTAGTGGTAATGGGGAGGCGCGCCTCTAAGGGTGGCACTGTCACGTTCATCAAGCTCGGACCTAGATGCAAAACTGGAGGTGGCACCTCCTCTTTGATGGTGTTGAGGCCGAAGTGTGGAGGTGCCTCTTCCTTCGAAGTGATAATTTGAAAATGCAAAGGCGACGGTGGAGAATGCATTGGGGAAGACGAGGTCTCCATTTTTGGAGTGCGCGGGGAAGTTTGAGTCTAAAACGAGGGGGATGGGGTCTCCATTTTTGGAGCACGCGGGATCGTTTGAGTGATCCTAGAGTGGCTATGGGGGTGGCCAAAATGAGAAATTAGAGTTCGTTGAGAGGTTGTAAGTTTGGTGGCTTAGGTGAGGGCATTTATTTTTTTGGTGCCACGCCTGGGCTTTCCCCTCTCTCGAGGCATGGTGGGAGGAACCAAGGGGTGGAGGGGATGAGAGTGCATAGTGGGGGAGTGGTAATGGTAGAAGGAGGATAGGAGGACACACAGAATGTAAGTTATGCAGCCAGGAGGGTCGAGGATCTCTGTGCAATGGTCATAGCAGGTATAAACCAGTAAGATATGTGAGCCAGGGTTACTGTTAACGTTATGAGGATCCATAGAAGTCTCTCCCATCGCCATTGAAGGTCGATGGGACTGTTGTGTGCAATCGGTACTGGTGGTCTGGCTGGATCGCTCATCCAAGAGCTCCGCCAGGTGCACTGAATTAACTCTCCTCCTGGTGTGTGCCATTGGGAGTTAATATGTCGGGGGTGGTGGCTTGGGATAATAACTCCCCCAGCCATCTGTTCCTACCATCTGTCCCCCTCCTGTTGCCAAGTGGCACCCCATCCGGGTGTATTTGATTATGTTGTTAATAAGGTAAGTAAAATAAATTAATGTCTTTTAAAAGTTATGAGTATTAAGTTTTAATAGATAAAGTTGTATGGGGTTGGATTAGTGTTTAAGGTTTTTGCTGGTGCTAATAATAGATTAAGGTTAGGATTTTTTTTTATTAATGGTTTTAATTAGGTAAAATGTTTAATATTAAATCCTAATATGGATTCGAAACATCGACAATCCATTGACAATAATGTGGTCTCTCCGAACACGCCTGAAAACACTCCTCACCACAGAAATCTTATCAAATTGGGTGTACTCACGAAGATGGAGGCAATTTTGGACACACCTACCACACTTAGAGGGGGGGTGAATGAGTGTGGGACTCTTTTCTCAAAAACTTCCCTCTTACATAAAACTCATTAGTTAGCATTCAACATTTACTCATTACTCATTGTTGTCATTTATAACCAATTAGATGTGAACATATATCAGTAGCATATATCAGCAACATATATCATCAATAAGTTATCACCACAAGGAACACAAAGAACACAAGATGTATGTACAATTTTATTTTTATTACGGACTACAATCTTTGGGGTTTATTAGCAACAACTGAATAAAGTACAACTCTACAAGAGCACCAGCTCTATATGCAATACTCAGCTTACATCCTCAGCACCAACTGAGATGAGGCAACAATCCTCCACAGATATCAATCTGTCACAGGTACGTGACCTGTCAGTAGTGAAACCCACGCGTGTACATTTCCTAGCTCACTACAACCTGCATATGTATGCGGCCAATCTATAATGTAGCATGTGTATACTTCTAAGCAACTAGGGTTTTTCTTTGCTTCACATGCTCAGATCCTCTACAACCAGCAATTACATTCTCTTTTATCTTTCACTGTCCAAACTGACCACCAACCAATCACAACACATCCAATATGTCCAATAGCTTATTCATGCTTCTCAATCATACAATATGAATGCCACTCAAACATGTGTAAACAACCAGTATACTACAGCCATAATATCAATATTGAATCATAAGAGTGTTGCTCACTCCATCAACCAACTCAAACCACATCATAACAGTTATACCAAGAATGCCCTAAGCATTCACAACACAACAAGCACTAGTATCCATCAAGACAATAATATAACCATACCAGAGTCTCACTGACAAATCTGAGTCCATAGAATGCAGATCTGGAACCTGCTTTAGTCTTCAACAGCCAGTCATCAGCTCAAACACGCATATCTGTGATTTTATCCACTATATGTGCTCTGTCCTCATACAGCCTACGTGTGTACGCGCCCTGGCCCATTACAGCCCGTGTATACCTCAGAAACTAGGGTTTCTAAAGCTCCGAGACTTTTTCTATCAAGATCTCAGACATTTTTGAAACTTTGATGCGTCCATGAGATCCTCCTCACGCTCTCTTTCTCAGAATAGATCTTCAATCATGCTCAAGAAATACACACAAAAGATACACAAGAGATACTCCCAAAAATATACTTTTCACAAGAGACCCTAGCCTCTTATTTATACTCTTCATCTTTTATATCACTTAACCCACTTCTAGGTCACTTAACCCATTTCTAGGTCACTTAACCTATTTTCCTCATTTTAGGGTTAACCACTTTCCATAAATAGAAAGTTCTCCATTACTTTATCATTTAAATATTCCTCCTCGATTTTGTCACCTTACTTTAATATTTAAATAATCATTCTTGATTTTGTCACTTCACTTTATCATTTAAATAATAATTTCTTCTTCTCAAGCACTTTGACTTCTTTGACCTTATGGGGCTTCAAGCCATCATATCGAGGTCCTTCAACTTCCTAAGGCCATAACTCTCAAACCGTGAGGAGTTATGTGACATTCCACATACCACCGGAAATGGCATGACAAGAAATATCCATATAGGATAGTTTCACCGAAAAAATCATTGATCTTCATCTCATTATTCCACATACAAGCATGGGTTCTCTCAACCACAACTCAACCACAAAGGGTCTTCCCGCGAGGGCTTTCACCATAAGGGGGCCACTTTGGAGTTCATCCATTTGTACTTCTTATCAACCATGACAACAAAATAATGAGTCATCTTTACATCAAACAAACTATGATTCATATATCAAAGAATCCATCTTCATCATGTATCAATGACAACTCATTGATCCATCTTCATCTATGCATCATATCAATGATAACTTATTGATCCATCTTCATCGATTGGTTTCCAGTTGACATCTATCATTCTCCTCAAGGACAATACATATACATTGTTCATCAATCATCAATCAATCAAGCCTATCAATCAATCCATTGGCATCAATAAATCACTTAATCACTTGACATCAATCAATCAAACCATTGGCATCAATGACAATGTGATCTAACAATCTCCTCCTTTGGCATTGATGGCAATACCAACATTGATTTCAACACCAATCATTGATGTCAACATGTAGACAAGGCATGTTCTACATCAATAGTCATCAATCATATTAATATGACTATCTCTCCCCATTACGAAACATCAATCACATCAATGTGACCATCTCTCCCCCTTTGACATCAATGGAAAAGGGTTATTCTCCTCTTGGGGTTGCTCCCCCTATCTGAATGCCTTTGATATTCTTCTGAATAATCTCTCCCCTTTTGAATAAAGGATATCACTCTGATGCAATGTTGAAGATAAATTTCTCATACTCCCCCTGTGACCATCACTCCCCCTGGAATTATGCCTTTGTGCTCTTTCTTAAAATATATGGCTCTTTTCTAGGTATGCATCTGATAAATATCTCCTCCTAGAATCATGCTCAAGAATGACTCCCCCTATGGGTATGTATCCCCCTATATTCTCTGCAAGATGAACAATATGCTACCATATGACGATCCTTGGACTTGTTTATGCATCAAACTCATGCCATACCAACCATCATGAAACAAAATAGATGTCAACAATAAAATAAAGAATCATGAGTAGAACATCACCCAAGTACTTCGTGTACAAATTGTGTGCCCATCATGCACAACGACCATGTCCATCGATACCATACAATGTGCCATAAGATCTCATCAATGGAATGTATCAACCATATGCCAACATCTGCATCTCCCAATATGCCAACCATGTGCATCTATCAATATGTCTCCAAGTGTCATAACCATGTATCTCAAACAAATACCAATTGTTGTGTTGATCAAGTAATACCAATGGTGCACTATCATCAAGAATATGCAATCTATGAGTGTACCAAACATGCATATCAACATGTATCACCACATATACCAAGCAAGTACATCCACCATGCACCAATACCACAACATGATGAATCCTCATACATGTATGCCAAATCCTCCATAAATATGTGTCAATCAAACTGCTAGTAGGTGCCTCTACCAATGTACCAATCATGCATCAACTATAGATCAATCCATGACTCATCAATGATGTACAACATGATCACCTCATAAACTCACCAACTACATGTCCCAATATGTAGCCCATTCATATGCCAAATGCATGCACCAAAATATCCAACAAGTATGCCTCCAATAAATCAATAACATCTCTAGCTAGCATCATCATGATATATCATATAACCAAGGTGTCATAACTTCACTACAATAACCAGCATTGTTCTTCAACGGAAAATGCCTCAATCCATACTCATGGGTTAGTGCCATGCATCCAAGATAGCATTTCATTATTTTTATCATCACATTACATCATCTAATATAGGATCATGAAAACCTGTAGCAAATAGTGTCAGAACCTACAACAAACCATGTCAGACCCTGCAACACAAAGTTATACCATCACATCAAGCTACAACCCAAGTGCATTGACTTTTTCCCAAGGCTTTACCCCATATACGCGAACTACTGCATAGACATCTCGCTTATGTACATGACTGTTACCATTGTCACCTGCGTATGCCTCTAAAGATGACACATTTGAGCATCCCTTAAGGTTTCCATTATGCTCTGGATGTTCAGTCTTCTTCACTCACTTCTGAAGGTGTCTCTGCTTCTTATAACTTGCAATCTGAGCTTCCATATTTTCAAAAATGTCTCCCTTCCTTACTTCACTCCTTCTTCTAGTTATGCCATATGAAGTCCTCATCATGGACTTTCTTCTTGTGTTCCAGCAGTCCTGGGATTTGTGACCAAATCCACTACAATTGTAGCATCTTATGTTGTGACAATGAACAATAATGTGTCCTACTTGATCACATCTCCAACACCTCATGGTGTTATAAAATATTCCATTATATCGCCTTTCATAAGATCTACATTCAAAATCTTTGTGACCATATCCATTACATGAATAACAATGCCCATGAAAAATTCTTTCATACCTTTGCTTCGGTGTCCCAAGGATAGCTTCTTGATGTCTTCCTTGCTTTGTTCTTTTGAAATTTTCTTTGCCTTGTGTAGATGGTTTATTTGCAACATTTTATTCATCCTTTGAGGGACTTACCTCATGCTTCTTTGAGGTGCTTGCTTCAGCATGTGTAGCTTCTTTCTTGTATCCAATACCTGATTTATCATATGGTGATCTTTGACTTTCCAAGATATCATTCAAGATTAGTGAGATATTCAAGAATTTGTTTGACTTCTCCACTTTCTTTCTAAGATCAACAATTCCAGCTTCTAACTTACAACATGACTCTTCCTTTTCATTTATTTGATTCTTCAATAGTTCCTCTATCCTTTTGGCTTCTTCAATTTGGGTCTTGAGATGGACAATAGTTTCAAAAAAATTTCTAATCTCATCATCTACCTCCCTTTCTTATTTTTCATTCTTTAGTCTTGTCGTCTCTTCTTCCTTTTCATCTACTTGAGTCTTATTACTCTCATTTTGTTCCTTGAGCATTTCCTTTAACTTCAAGATGTGCTTTTGACTCTTCTTAAGAAACTTTTTAGTGTTATCCGAAAGATATCTATAGTCTATATAATAATGGTCATTGCTATATTCATATAAACCATCTTCAACCTTCTTTTGAAGTTCTAATAGATTTTCTTCTATTCTCTCCATGGGATAACTACCATCAATCTCTACACAAACTATTTCTAGATTTTCTTCTTCATGTGTAGATAAAAATTTAACATCATCATTGCAATCAAGGGTTTTTGAGGGTTCTTTACCTTCATCTGAAATATCTTCACGATCTTCCTTTTTGCCAACATCAACACATGATTCTTTGCCTTCATTTGGAATGTCTTCAATATCTTCCATTTTGCCAACATCACATTTAGAAATAATGCAATCAAGAGTTTTTGGAGATTCTCTACCTTCATTATTCTTGATGGACTTGTCTTCAAGGTCTTCCTTTTTTCTTTGATATGTATCCTCTATCTTTAGCCATAGATCCTTGGTGGAAGTGCATTTTCAAATGCTCTCTTTGATAGGGCTTGAAAGTCCACTAAAAATGGTCTTGAGAGGCAATGCATCATTCTTCTTTCCTTCCCTTTGAGCTGCAAACTTTGACTTGTTCTTCAATGAAACTGATCCACCAATGGTTGCCTTCCAAATACCTATTCCCATTTCCATCAAATGTACTATCATTTCTATTCTCCAAGTATAATAGTTTTCCTCATCAAGGATTGGAACTTCATCATCCATTTGTGTGTCCATGGATCTCCTCCAAAGTTTTTTAAGGCTTATAGTGAAGGCTTGCTCTGATACCAATTGTTGGACACACCTACCACACTTAGAGGGGGGTGAATGAGCGTGGGGATCTTTTCTCAAAAACTTCCCTCTTACACATAACTCATTAGTTAGCATTCAACATTTACTCATTACTCATTGTTGTCATTTATAACCAGTTAGATGTGAACATATATCAGCAACATATATCATCAATAATTTATCACCACAAGGAACACAAAGAACACAAGATGTATGTACAATTTTCTTTTTATTATAGACTACAATCCTTAGGGTTTATCAGCAACAACTGAATAAAGTAAAACTCTACAAGAGCACCAGCTCTATATGCAAGACTCATCTTACATCCTTATCACCAACTGAGATGAGGCAACAATCCTCCACAGATATCAATCTGTCACAGGTACGCGACCTGTCAGTAGTGCATCACGCATGTGTACGCGTCGTGGCTCACTACAGCCCGCGTATGTATGCGGCCAGTCTATAATGCAGCATGTGTATCCTTCTTAGCAACTAGGGTTTTTCTTTGCTTCACATGCTCAGATCCTCTGCAACCAGCAATTACATTATCTTCTGTCTTTCACTATCCAAACTGACCACCACCCAATCACAACACATCCAAGCTCTCCAATAGCTTATTCATGCTTCTCAATCATACAATATGAATGCCATGCAAACATGTGTAAAAAACCAGTATACTATAGCCATCATATCAATAATGAATCACAAGAGTGTTTCTCACTCCATTAACCAACTCTAACCACAGCATAACAGTCATACCAAGAATTCCCGAAGAATCGACAAAACAACAAGCATTGGTATCCATAAAGACAATAATATAACCATACCAAAGTCTCAGTGACAGATCTAAGTCCATAGAATGCAGATCTGGAACCTACTTTAGTCTTCAACAGCCAATCATTAGCTCAAACACAAATCTCCATGATTGTATCCATTGTGCGCGCCCTGTCCTCATACAGCCCGCGTGTGTATGTGCCCTGGCCCATTATAGCCTGCGTATACCTCAGAAACTAGGGTTTCTGAATCTCCGAGACTTTTGTCTTCAAGATCTCATACATTGTCGAAACTTTGATGCATCCATGAGATCCTCCTCACGCTCTCTTTCTCAGAATAGATCTTCAATCATGCTCAAGAGATACACACAAAAGATACACAAGAGATACTCCCAAAAATATACTTTTCACAAGAGACCCTAGCCTCTTATTTATACTCTTCATCTTCTAGATCACTTAACCCACTTCTAGGTCACTTAACCCATTTCTAGGTCACTTAACCTATTTTCCTCATTTTAGGGTTAACCACTTTCCATAAATGGAAATTTCTCCATTACTTTATCATTTAAATATTCCTCCTCGGTTTTTTCACCTTACTTTAATATTTAAATAATCATTCTTGATTTTGTCACTTCACTTTATCATTTAAATAATAATTTCTTCTTCTCAAGAACTTTGACTTCTTTGACCTTATGGGGCTTCAAGCCATCATATCAGGGTCCTTCAACTTCGTAGGGCCATAACTCTCAAACCGTGAGGAGTTATGTGACATTCCACATACCACTGGAAATGGCATGACAAGAAATATCCATCTAGGATATTTTAACCAACAAAATCATTGATCTTCATCTCAGTATTCCACATACAAGCATGGGTTCTCTCAACAACAACTCAACCGCAAAGCGTCTTCCCGTGAGGGATTTCACCATAAGGGGACCACTTTGGAGTTCATCCATTTGTACTTCTTATCAACCATGACAAGAAAATAATGAGTCATATTTACATCAAACAAACTATGCATCATATATCAAATAATCCATCTTCATCATGTATCAATGACAACTCATTGATCCATCTTCATCTATGCATCATATCAATGATAACTTATTGATCCATCTTCATCGATTGATTTCCACTTGACATCTATCATTCTCATTGAGGACAATACATATACATTGTTCATCAATCATCAATCAATCGATCCATTGACATCAATCAATAACTTAATCACTTGACATCAATCAATCAAACCATTGACATCAATGACAACATGATCCAACAGGCAATTCCAATTTGTATGCCACATAGTACCAATGTTTTGCAACACCTTATAAGGGTCATAATACTTTGATGATGATTTATTATCCATCTTAGCTTGCTTGAGGGACATATGTTTGTATGGTTGCAGTCTTAAAAATACCCGATCCCCTACTTCAAAACATATTTCACTATGATGTTGATATTCTTGTTGTTTCATGTGATTTTGTGCCATGGTCAGGTTGTCCTTTAAGAGTTGGAGAACTTGTTGTTGATGCTTGATATGATATTCCACTTCTTGAACCTTAGATTTTTATTTTAGAGAAGAATTGATGGAAGGTGGGTGATATCCATAGAGTGTTATAAGTGGTGTCATTTTTGTTGTAGTATAAAAGGAAGTGTTATACAACCATTCTGCCAACATTAACCATTTGAACCATTGTGTTTGTTTATGAGAGACAAAGCAATGAAGGTAGCCTTCTAGACATTTGTTCACTAACTCGGTTTGTCCATCAGATTGAGGATGATAAGATGAGCTATGATCCAATTGAGTACCCAAACAAAAAAATAATTTTGTCCAAAAATGTTCAGTGAATATGGGATCTATGTCACTTACAATAATTTTTGGGCTTCCATGTAGCTTTTGAACTGTCTCCATCAATGCAGTGGCAACTATATTAGCTTTGAAAGGATGAGAAAGTGCACAAAAGTGTGCGTACTTTGTCATTCTATCAACAATCACCATGATGGCACTCTTTCCTTCAGACTTCGATAACCCTGTGATGAAATCCTTGGAAACCTCCTCCCAGAGCTGACTTTGTATGGATAATGGTTGTAAAAGACCTGGGGTCTTAATTGTTTCCACCTTATTTTGTTAGCAAACCAAACATTCTTCCACAAACCTTTGAACATCAGTTTTAAGGCCATCCCAAAAATAATCCTTCTTAACATGGATGATTTTCGGGGCTAAATTTCGCTCATGGGCTAATTTTCCATGGTTTTCCCAAAAAAAGATTCGTTATTCTCAAAATGATTCGCCCAAATTCTACAGAATAAAATTATTTTATTTTAAAAATCTCCAAAAAATTATACAAACTATATAAAATCCTTAGAAATTATAATATTTTTACAAAAATATCACCAAAAATTTTATAGTTGGCATATGAAGGATTAGTAAGGTTCACCAAGGTTTCTACATTTTAAAATAAATTTCCATCCTTCAAATCATCCATGCTTCTTAACCCTATGGTAGGTTTTCAAAAATCCCAAGTTCCCTCCTACCGAAGAGGTTTGCAATTCCAAGAGTACCTTTTGTTTGAGTTGGGAGTTCTTACATAAATATAAGTGATCTTTGTACCATAGTGAATCATTTTTCCATGTAAATGTATATGATCATTGTACCATAGTGTTTCATTCTTCCATTCATCCCTCGCTTCTATTATCCAATTGGGTTGGATGATCGAGATAGCATAGAGAAAGGCCTCAACATATTCATCTTTTCTTGAGAGTGCATCTGCCACAACATTTTTCTTCTCTTTTTTGTAGATGATTACAAAATCATAGCCCAACATCTTGGTCACCCATTTGTGTTGTTCTTCTGAAGATAGTATTTGTTCCAAGAAGTATTTAAGACTATCGTGATTTGTTTTGAGCTTAAAGTGCCTACCTATTACGTAAGGGCGCCATTTCTTCAATGCATGTAGTATTGCCATAATTTCCTTCTCATAAATGGGTTTGTGTAAGTCCTTTCCCTTGAGTGGCTGAATTTCAAAAGCAAGGGGCCCTCCTTCTTGGATTAGAACAACACCAATGCCATTTCCTGAGGCATCGCATTCCACAATAAATGTTTTTGTGAAGTCTGGTGTGGTCAATACAGGAGCTTTGCACATCGCCTCTTTAAGTTGTTCAAAAGCTTGAGTTTCCTCTAGAGTCCATGAAAATGCATCCTTCTTAGTTAATGTCGTTAAAGGTGCTACTATTCTTCCATAGTTTCGAAAAAACTTGCGGTAGTAACCTGTCAAACCCAAAAATCCTCTAAGATTCTTCAATGTTTTGGGAATTAGCCAGTCCATCATGGTCTTAATATTGTTAGGGTCTACCTTGACACCTTCATGAGATACAATATGACCCAAATACTCTACCTCCTTCACCCCAAAGAAACATTTGGATGGTTTGGCATATAGTTGTTGCTCCTTTAGTAGTTGTAGCACCTTGTCAACATGTCGAACATGATCCTCCCAAGAATTGATATAGATTAGTATATCATCAAAAACTACTAACACAAATTTTCGAAGGAAGGGCTTGAAAATGGAATTCATCAACCCTTGGAATGTGGAAGGTGTATTCGTAAGGCCAAAAGGCATGACCAAAAATTCATAATTACCTTCATGAGTTCGGAATGTTGTTTTTAGGATATCTTCTTCCTTCATTCTAATCTAGTGATACTTTGAACAGAGATCCAAATTTGTGAAATAGATTTCTCCATGTAGTTCATCTAACAATTCATCAATGACGGGAATGGGAAACTTATCTTTAATAGTGATCTTGTTGAGCTCTCTATAATCTGGACACATACACCATGAACCCTCTTTCTTGAGTACCATTACCATTGGTGTAGAGTAACAACTTTGGTTAGGTCTAATAATGCTAGCCTCTAACATTTCTTCAACCATACGCTCATTTTCACTTTTCTAGGCATAAGGGTATTTGTAAGGCCTGATGTTAGGAGGAATACTCCCACGAATTAGGTGAATAGCATGATCATGATTTCAAGTGGGCGGAAGAACTCTGGGAATATCTTCAAATACTTTGGAATGATTATCAATAATCCCTTGGAGATCTAGAGGAATAGATGGCTTAGAAGTTTGCACATCTAGTGAGTATAGTTGTACATTTACACCCTGATACCCCTTTTTCAATAATTTTTTCATGCCATTAGAGATTATCACCATATTGGGTTTCCATGTGATACCCCTTAACTCAATTTTCTTTCCTTCCAATGAAAATTTCATGAAAAGTTCTTGAAAATTAAAAGTCATTGTTCCCAATGATTGTAACCATTGGATTCCTAGTACGACATCAGCACCACCCATGGGTATAGAAATCATTGGACTATTCATTACATATTCCCCCATAGTAAGATTTATCTTATGGAATTTTCCTAAGAAATTGATAGTTCCTCCATTTGCAATCATTACTTGAAACTCTGGCGCTGAATATATAAAGCAATTGAGGGCTTTGAATAATTTATAGTGAATGGAATTATGAGTACTACCAGAATCAATTAGGACTGTTACCTTTTTATTTTTGATATATCCTTCAATCTTGAAGGTTTGAGGAGTGATAATTCCAGCCAATGCATTACATGATATCGTGGGAGTCAACTCTTCAAAAGAAATCTCTTCTACATTTTCATCTTGAGATGGTTCGTGTTCTTGTTCTTGTTCTTCTTCCTCTTCACAATCTATGTAGAATAAATTCTTCTAATCACACTTATGTCCCTTACTGTACTTGTTGTCACAATTAAAGCATAAACCTTTTGCTTTTCTTTCCTCCAATTGTTGAGGTGTCAACCTTGTAGGTTGAGGTGTTTTAGAAGAAGGAACATTATTCTCTCGATAGATGTTAGGAGTGGTCCTTCTAGTAGCCATAGCCATATTTTTACTTTCAACATTTCTTGCCACCCTGAACGCATTCTCCAATGATTTGGGTTCCCAAAGGCGAACCTCATGTTGAATGTTATCATTTAAAGTTCCTATGAATACATCAATCAGGTGCTCATCTGGAATATATGTTACCTTTATATTCAATCTTTGGAATTTCTCAATCTGCTCCGCAACTGAACCCTTTTGCTTGAGATTTATCAATTGGCTAAAGAAGGTATTGCTCCTTGTATCCTCATAGTGTGTTATCATTTCTTCCGTGAAAATTGTCCAAGTGACAAGTGATTTGTGAGAACAAAGCCATCGATACAACACAAATTGATTGGGTTCTAAATATAAAGAAGCAATCTGTACCTTTTGTGTATGTGGCACATCATGTAGATCAAAGAACTGCTCCATATGAAGTATCCATGTGATTGTATCCTTTCCATCGAACGTCCTCATATCGATCTTAGGAAAGTGGTTGGTCTTCAACCCAAAGTTGGAGTTTCTCCGGTCTTGATTCATCTTCCTTGTGTCCTCATCATGAATTTCATGGGATACATTTTCACTTTCAGGTGGCCTCTCTATTAGGAAATTTTTCAATCATTCCAAGATCTGCCTTTTTAAACCATACATCTTAGTATCCATTATTGCCTCCAACTTAGCTTCATTTTAATCCATCATCCCTTGTAGTTCATCTTTTGTTACTGTCTTCTTTTGTAAATCATTTATGTCCCTATGCATTTCTTCACCTTCATCAAGAGTCCAAGTAGGATTTTCTAGAGGCTTATTTGGTGTATAAGTTCCCTTTTTTGGTGGCATGTTGGACAAGTATCACTTTTAAACCTTGATTTCGAGGCGGTTCTTCTAGACGATCTTTCTTCTGTTGTATCTCCAAAATTTATGCCCTTCTAAATCTGAAAATTTTGTTTTGTAATTATTTGATACGTCTTCTATGTAATGCCATGGGTTTGATCAAAATTGGATGTGCCAAGTGGAATTTATGTTAACTTCCCCACACCTTGCTTATTTTTTCCCTTCTAGGAGAGTGTACTTGTAAAGCATGCCAAGAGCATAATATATGATATTTGATTCTAAAACTTGCACCAGAAATACTACAGACTATCCATTGTCCAATGCAACTGGTCTCACTTAATTTGGATACTCACTAAAGAAGATATCATTGTTTTATCCATAACACTTGTTTGAGACTAGTTAATATGACTAGTGAGATATCCTATCTTACATAGGGTGTTTCTAAAAACGTAGGATGTCCCAGAAGCTGAAATTTTTATCACATATACCTTGATAATTTATATGAATATCCTCCTGGTTTCATGGTCTAAAACATCACATAAAAAAATTTACAGCGAAACTTATGTCATGATTAAATTCAAAATGATTCCAGAGCTCTATCTTACACAGGATATATCTCTGAAAGTATAAGGCCTCGGGAGATGAAATTTGAGCCCCACGTACCTTTATCTGTCTAATAAATATCCTCCAAGGGGTTCCTTCTGAAACGTCGAATAAAAAAAGTTATAGTGAAAATTCCAAGGTGTCTTAGATGCAGCAGTGAAACCCCAAGACCTTGAGCTCTGAAACCAAATGTTAAGAACCAAATATCAAAATAGCATAAAAAAAACCTAAGAATAAGTACTCAACTCCTAGACAAAGAGATAAATTTAGATAATAAGCATGTTCGAGTGGGTAACCTCCTTATACACCACATAAATTTCCAAATACAAGATTATTCCAAATGAAAAGGTCTCCTTGGTATATATAGGAGACTAGGAGGTACAATTACAACTTATGTACCCAAGCTGACATAAATAAAATAACATTACTAATGTAATATGCCCCATTTAAGGGGTAATGTGCCATTATTTAGGGCTTAACATATATGGTATATCAATCCATGGTGTATATTAGTCAATATCTTCTAAAATTAGCAGTGCCAGCTATGCATGCAGCGAATCGCATTTGGGATGTGAACTCCATCAAAAATTTGAAGATCAAGAGCACCTATTGGGGAAAGGTAGAATGAAAAAACTAAGAGGTAATATATTAATAATTGTGGAGATTTATATTAATACATATAAATTTTTATTTTTTGTGTATATGATCGTACTCATTAATATATTAATATATATTATTTCATCAATTATTAATACTTACCATGGTTATAACTAATATTTAATATTGGTGAATTATGATTTTTTGATTCATTTGCCCAAGATTGGGATGCATTGCATTTATACATTGCAAACAATCTTGATTGGATGAATGTATGGATTGAAAGATGTAAACAACATCATGGCGGTAGGTTATCATGGAAACAACTGTCTGAATTGGTTAGAGAATCTCGTCGTAATAGTGATGCTAATGCCATGCAGAGGGAAATTGATTTATCATATGGTTTGAAAGATGGAAAGGAAAGAAAATTCACCCATTTTATTCAGTTATTTTATATTATATTAATGTGACTGTAGATATGTCTTTTTCAGATACTTTCCAAGTTATATAAATATGTTTATTAATTGACAATGCATCTTTTACATGTCTGACATATTGTAGTTGAAACACCACAAGGCTATGCGGTGCAATGGCCATAAATTTCTCATCAAACTGTTGGATGAAACTAGGAAAACTTATGATAGTGGGATAACTGCAGTATTCTAGGTCATTGATGTTTCCTCTAGGAGTGACAAACATCCCCGAGAATCTGAAAATAGATACTATGGGAATTTGAATGATATACATGAGTGTGACTTTAATTCCTTCAAATTAGTTATGTTCGACATCAAATGGTATAGGTTATGAATGCATGAACGCGATGAGGAAAGAACTGTTATTCAGCATGCCAATGGATTTCCGATGATTAAAACAAAAGTGTTTGAAAGAGGACGTGATCGCTATGTTTTTCCAAGCCAATGTGAACAGGTCTTTTACTCAAAGGTTCCAGGTGAGAGGGATTGGTCATTTGTTGTTATATATGATCCAAGAGGAAGGCCAGTTAAGTATACTCATGTACATGAAGAAGATGATATTGAAGAAGAAGATGAAGCACTAGATCAAACAGAGTCAAAAGATCATGGATCGACGGACGAAGAAGATGGAGAAGATGAACCAGGCGTAGGAGACAATGCAGTTGATCTTGATCATGATGTCGATGAAAATATGCTCGAAAATGACATTGATGACGATGAGGATATCATCAATCCTTTCAACATCATTTCTGAACCGAATGATGATACATATGTCGAGTTCGATGAAGAAGAAGATTCAGAATAAGGATTATACAAATGTTGAGTTGGATCAGGTACATAACTATATATTTTAATTTGTATGAATTATTCTCTTAAAATAGGGTTAATTAATTGTTTTTAAGTTTTATGCGACTTTTTTATATCCTATGTTACATGTTGTTTAATTATTATGTGAAACCTGAAAATAGTTGCCATACTAGAGTATGTGGTAAACAAATTAAAAATATCGTTTACAAAGACATAATTTCATTTGCCTTCATTAATTTTTGTTTTGGTAGTTTTTATGCATGAATCTTACTATGTTGCTTTCGATTATTTTCTATTTTATACATTGGGTATTGGAGAATTGAGACTAATGTGAGGGGGAGGAGAGGAGGCATATGAGATTCCACCTTTATGTGGTTGGCCTTGTTCAGTAGAGGATAAATTATTTTCAAAACCAAGAGAATATTATTCATCTTTATACCATGATCATGATCGTAAATGTCATCATTGTTGTCATAGTATTGCATCAACAAAGTTTCAATGAACATGTTTTTCATTGTTATAGGCGCATCTTCATTGAAATTGTTTGAAAACATGGGACTTTGGCCCATATTGCATGTGTCTGCATGAAGAAATCATCTTCCCATGCCACTTCTTCTACTTGTAGGTTCTTCCATTTGATAGGGTACTCAATAATTGCTCAATTTCACAGCGTCTTAATCCCTATTTCAAAGATTGTTTCCAATTCTAGTATGATTTTCCCTTTTGCATTAATTTACAATAAAATAGTTTGCATTGGGTTCTTGTCACTGATTATCTTCTTTAATCAATAAACATGGAAGATGGGATTTACACTTCCTGGTCGCAGATGAATAGCATGGTCATGATCTTGATCTTGATAGTGTGTTTTGGGGATTCAAGATGCTTTGATATCATCTTATGTTGTTGGATATAATGATACTTCGACTACAACTTATAAGATCAATATTCCAACACAATGGGAGATTGTGCTGAGTAGAGTACTTGTGAAGTGTGAATGTGATATCTTCTAGTTTTAAGGTCACTAGTACTTGTTTATTGACGTTACTACATGTCCTTGTAGTACTAGATGTGGGAACGTGTGTGTCAAACGAATTTTAAAGGGAACAACAAAAAGACATTGTAATAGGACTAGACATGGGCAATGTCAGTGACCTATCATGAAAGGGGCCAATGTTGAAATTTTCACAAACTGTGTCTGTATGCACTAAAATTTGACATGGATAGACTATTTTCATGCCTTAACATATGGGAGGGTTTCCAGACTCAAATATTACTCACACACCCATTTGTTTCCATCGTCAATTCATCATGTAAACCATAAACCCTATTTTTCTTTCAAAGTACACAAGTTGGGTGACACAAGTTCAATGTCTTAACAGTTCACTTCTATCCCATAGAAGATTTAGGGTTTTGAAAATACAATAAAATCACACTCTTTACTCTTATTCATGCTAAGAATAGATGTTAATGGCCTATTAGAATTAAATCTGCAAACCACCAGTTTCCATATTCTTCAATCTTTGTTGGGTGGAGCTTATTTTCTCTAACAATTGCATCCCAAACTGGACCTTTGTCTTTCATAGCCTTGGCAAGACTAAAACCCTTTTTAGTATTAACACATGGAACTCCCAAAAATATACCCATCATCATGGTCATGCTCTTGGCTATAATGTGTTCACTTGAGTAACCAATGGCAATTTTCATGGGTTTTCTAGAACAACCACTTGGGTATGTGTTGTGCCTTTCATTGTGAACTAGGGGGGAATTTATATGATTCTCTGGTAACTTCCATCTACCTGTAACTTTCTTTAGAAAATCCCATGGAAATGAAGGCCAATAAATACTATAGTTACAAGGATAGCTCCATAAGTTCATTAGTTGACAAAGGCCAAGGATGAACCTAATAAGGATCTTGATGAAGGAAGAAGAGAATTCAATGAAGGAAAATGGTTATATTGGTTAGGGTTTAGGTTAACAGTGGTTATAGTGGATAAGGATAATATGTTTTTAGGGGCTATGTAATATAGGTTTCAGGTGTTAAGGATTATAAGGTTTAGTTAGGGATTATATTAATTAGGGTGTTATGGGATAATTAGTATATAAATTAGTTTAAGTTGTGGGTTAAATTTCTTAGGGGTTATAGATAATATAAGGAGTAGGTCTCATGGTTAATAATTAGGGTTTTAGGGATACATGTTTGAGGGGCATTGTTGATCATAAGGATCAAGGAATCTATGTTATAAAGGTAATTTTGTGTGAGACAATCCATTTCTCCACTCATGGGACATGTGAGACCATTAATTTTCCTAGAAAGTTATATCGATGAAGGAAACAATATAGGACAAGGGAAGCTAAAAAAACCTTATAGATTGTTGTAGTAGAGAGAAAATTGGCTTCTTAGTAAGTGAGTGAATAATGAACCTAAAAAAAAATTGTAGTTGGTGACATATAATTGACGAATTTAGGAAAATAATAGATGGGGTGTATCATGGACTTACCTTGACCGGTCTCCCAAGGGTGCCTATTCCCCTTTTTAAAGGTGAACCTAATTCCATAGAAAGCCTTGAAAGTCTGGCAGGGATTAGGATTCATCAGAAACATCAAATGAAAATCCCTAGGAGGTAGAAAATTTGTGGGACTTAGTAGATTAAGGGGGTTGTACCTTCCTCCTTCTTCCTATGAATTTTTACATTATAAAAATGGCATAGATAAAGAACACAAATTTAGGAAGAATCGACACTTATTGCTTATGAATTCGGATACCCAGTGGAACATATAAGAGACAAATTTTCAAAGTTTAGTGTTTTAAGTCATAGAATAGAGTTATATATTATAAATGTAGATCTATTATAAGGAATTAGACAGACAATGAAATCTTGGAAAACACTCAAATCCATAAACTAAATCTTTTCAACACTTGGTCCCATAAAAGTAGGAAATTTTGGTACTTTCATCTTTCAAATTGGTCTCCATTTGTAAAATTATTACAAAAGTATTATAACTACTATTTTAAATAGGTTAATGCCCCTCGTGAAATTTATCATTAAGAGAAACTAGGAGGTTCCATGATAGGATGAAATATTGCAAACAACCTAATTCCTACTAAAGAAGCTATATACTCAACAAAACTAAGAAAAAATAAAATCATTATTCTCATATTAGATCTGGTATTCTTCTCCAATTCTTCATCCTAAAGGAGAGATCTAAATTGGAGGAAACTAATTATTACTAGGGAGTCTCCAATAATGGTCAAATGACGAACTTGTCGTTGAATGGCTATTATCAGGCCTTGGTAGACAACATACGCTTCAGATTTATTATTGGTCATCTTCCTAAGATTCCAAGAGTAACTTACTTATTGATGTCGCCACCAGGTCCAAGAAGGACCCCTCCCACACCTGCCTCCCATTCCCAACATCTAAATCTTATAACCATAACCATTATCCCTTATAACCATTCATGTAACCTTTATTTTCATCATCATAATCAACATAGTCATCTTGCTCCTCCTCATCATCATCATAATCATCATTCTCATTGTCGTCATCGTCGTCGTCGTCATCATCATCTTCATCATCATCGTCATCATCTTCATCACCATAATCATCATCATTGTCATCATCATAATCATAATTCTCATTGTCAACGTCGTTGTCATACTATAACTATAACCCCTTATCCTTTTAAACTTATCACCCTTATAACTATATAACCCCTTACGTTATAACATTATAATATATTTATTATATTACTGTATGTATAATATTTATTAATTTTATATTATATTAATAATTATTAATATATATAAATATATTATATAATATATATTAAATATAATATAATGAAATATCAAAAAAAATGTTAAAACAATCATAAAACAAAGAAAAAAAGCCATAAGCCCACGATCAAGTCGTGTGAAGTTATTCGAGTCGGCCACTAGTCAAAACAAAACCCTAAATAAAACCTTGTTTGCCTGCATATACTAGAGTCCTGAGACAAGGAGGGGACAGTGTGAGCCCACTAGCGAGGATTCCCACCTGAAACAAAACCCTGGTCACATGAAGATATTGGAGCTGGTCTCCTGAGACAAGGAGGGGACAGTGTGAGCCCACTAGCATTGGAGTCGGTCGCATGAGAGAAGGAGGGGACAATGTGAGCCCACTAGCATTGGCGTTGACCACCTGAGATAAGGAGGGGACAGTGTGGACCTACTAGCATTGGAGTCAGTAGCCTGAGACAAGGAGGGGACAGTGTGAGCACATTGGAGATAAATACATCCTTGATCGACTACTAGAGATAAATACAAATGATATGCACTCAACGGACAAGCATTGCCACGAAAATGGTAAGCACCTATGCAATTTAATTTTTGTAGGGTTATTTTTTATGTCAAGATGGACGTTTATTTATGCCTGGGATTGAACCCACGACTTCATCATGGATCTTGTGACAAAAACCCCATGTTATTTAAATTCTTGTAATTTTGGGTGATCTTGTGTTGTTTTTATTTCCTTATTGTTCAGTTCCATGGGTGTAGAGTACTAATAGTAGAAATAACTAGTTGTGGTTTTAATAAACATAAAAGAATAAAAACAACAATAATATTTGAAACACCGTTACAAATTCTTGTAAGATCCATTGTGATGATCCATGCATTTGGATACTCAGGTCAAATTACATGGAATACCTAAATCTATTGTGATTGATCATGATCCCACCTTCACCAACAATTTCTATAAAGAGTTGTTTTGGCTTCAAGGTACCCAATTGAATCTTAGCATAGCATATCACCCCCAAACCAATGGCCATTATATGGAAGAACTCAACAAATGTTTGGAAGCTTATTTATATTATTCTTATTTAGAATAGAAATCCAAATGGATCTAGTGGTTACCCCTATCCAAATGGTGGCACAATGCTACCTATCATGGTGCTACTAAAATGACCCCCTTCGAGGAATTCTATGGACAACCACCCCTGTCAATGATCTTGTACTTGTTGATCCTCTCTAAGGTTCAAGAGGTGGATAAAAACTTGACATCCTATGCTAACATTGTTTGTATCCTCAAATACAATTTGGTGTTGGCTCAAAATCACATGAAGCGATGAGCTAAACAACATCACTCCAAATGTCTGATTGATGAAGGGGATCAATTGTTCTTGCATATCCAGCCCTATAAGGAGACCTCACTCAAAGATAGTAGCCACCAAAATTTATATTCTAAGTTTTGAGGACCCTATATTGTACTAAAAAATATAGATCCAATGGTTTACAAAATGGCTCTTCCTAGCCATTATAAGCTCCACTTAATTTTCCATGTGCCCTACTTGAAGAAAGTGCTTAGGTTCAATTGTAGAGTAACACATTGCTTTGTATACATCACTAAGTTTTGTATAGATTGTTGTAACCTCAATCCTCAACAATTCTAGTATATATCAATGCAAGAGTAACACATTGATACACTCCCTAATTCCTATGACTAGGAGAAACCCCATATTCTTCCTCGTAAACACATAGAAAACATGGAATCAAAAATGGTTTGTCTATTAGAACTCAAACTAATAGAAATTGCTAGTCCACTTTACTCTATGCATGCCTATATGGTGAGCAAACATTAAAATAAGAAATATGGACATGAGAGTCTCATTGTCTATTATTCCTCTCTTAATAAAATCACCATTCCTTTTCATTATCTCGTCCCTCATAAAGATCATCTAATGCAAAGAATTGCTCAAATTCAAGTTTAGTCTAAATTTGATTGCAATGGTGGTTTCTACCAATTCCGCGCATTCTTGGACAATATTCCCAAAACTACTTTATTTGTCCCTCAAGGACAATACCAATGTTTAGTTATGTCATTTGGCCTCCCCAATTCCCCCAGCTATTTTCTATAAACTATTGATGTATTAGAGTTAAGGTTAGTTGTAAGGTAACTTGAGATTGCCACTTTAGTATTGTTGATATTTGATAGTGCTTGGGGTATTATAAGCTTACTGTTAAATGAACCTATTATATCATTTGGAAAAGTTTAGGAGTAGTCTAAGATACCTCTTTTTTTTCCTTGAAAATATCTCTCGATAATACAATAGTTGTAGCATAAAAAAATAAAGTGATGGATCGAGACTAGTGCCTATCCAAATTGGGAAAATGGAGTCAATAAAGGAATCATGAGGGTTGAAAGTAGATGAATGGGAGTGGTGAAAAGTGTTGTTACAACATGCCAGACCTCACCATGAATGCTTGATTAAATTGTTGGAAATTAACAAAGTGGAGACCCTTACAAAGGTGCTCTACGTATGCACATGCTATGCAACAAAGAGTGATTTTATCACAAGTTCGGATGCAAAATGAAACTTTTCACTAAAATGACATGGAAATAAAAACAACAAATAAATGAATAGGTAGAACCTCATTTGATCATTTTCCTCATACAGCTGGCTTCCCCACTATAAGATCCTTATTGCAACGGAATTATTATATGTTTCTAGCACATAAAATTAGCAAGATAAATGTAAATGGAAGCCACACATACATAGAAACCCTTATAGTCGTATTCACCTTCAAAAGATATTCAATTAGGCTCAAGAGAGTTCTCCCACAAATCCAACCATGTCAAATGAAGGAGAGAGATACTCTTTAAATAGAATATAGCTCCATCTCCTTTTACAATAAAATATGGTATGCTCTCCTAGATCCACTAATCTCTCGAAGAACAATAATAAAATAAGTTTTGAGTCTTCTAGATCCATGCTTTTCTCCAAAGAAAATAATAAAATACTAAGGTCTCATAACCAAGTCAAATGGCAAGTCAAACAATGCATAAAGTAATGAACAATAAGTGGTGGCTATGCTACATGTCCTAAGACAAGAGCCTTATGGTTTTATCCGCATGACTATTGTTTGCTTTCAATGCAAATTTCCATTTTAATATTTTTGTATTTTAATAGTATTTTTTATTACTTTGTATCAAAATAAAATGGGTTGAAATATCTTGCAAGATTGCTTCCATTTATCTAGATAATTAGCTCATACTTTTTGTCATTAGCAGTTCACACATAGTACTCAATCAAGAAATTATTTCTTTGCTTGAAATCTCTTGCTCCTTCCCATAGCTAGTTTTCATCGAATTTGAAATTATTGCATTTCATTTTCCTCTTGCATGGTTTAAAGAGTCGAGTCAAAACGCCATCAATTTCATGACCACTCCTTTGAGTAACAACAACCTAAAATTAAGCACTAATTAAAATTTATCTATCAACTTTTCTAGGGCTCTTCAAACCCATCTTAGCTTAGGTGTAGAGCTTTGGAATAGGATTGTCAGAATAACTTTCCAAACTTTGGGAATACCTTCTAACACAAGGGTCAAGCACGAGGTCGCATTGGGGTCGGCAAAGTAATCAACCCTGCTTTTTTGGTCTTGGTGTAGTGGTTGCACGTATTGTTGGACACACCTACCACACTTAGAGGGGGGGTGAATGAGTGTGGGGCTCTTTTTCCCAAAACTTCCCTCTTGCACAAAAACTCATCA
>ML786166.1:61050-107378 GCA_009831015.1 Picea engelmannii | reverse complement strand
ATCAATGACAACTCATTGATCCATCTTCATCTATGCATTCTCATCAAGGACAATACATATTATATTACATCAATCATCAATCAATCAATCCTTTGACATCAATCAATCAAACCATTGGCATCAATGACAACATGATCCAACACGTATTACGAGGATCAATTGGAAACAACCCCTCTCTGTGAGGAATATCTAAAAATGGTTTAAAGCTTAGTTACCCTACCCTTGCATGTAAACCAGACTCTCGATTGTCCCCCATCTGCTTTGGTATAGTAGGTGTTACCATAGAGGCCATAATCTTTTAGATTTCCTACCTAAGGTGATAGCATAAGGAAGGTGGTGTTTTACCTGGGATCGACGTTGGCTAGACTCACTCGGACTCCTTGGAGGGTTTCCCACTGGTCGATGAGGCAACTTGCACTAGAGCATAAGTTCATTAAGCAGGCTGTCAATGTAACTTTCCCACCCGCTAAAACTCAACCCCTTCATGCATCAATCCTGGGATGTTGGATTCCATCACCAACTAGCGCATCTTTGTGAGAAGGTTTGTTTGCATTCTTGACTCCTAGATTAATTAGTGAGTGTTGCTTGTTCTCCTTAGTAGGCCTTAAGATTGATTATATGTCTAATGGCATCAGTTTCTGGGTCTTCCAACCAGCATCGTATGTTCAAATTAAGGTAATCATATCACATGTATGTATGCAAGGTAATTGTATGCTCAAAGCTTGGCTTTGTGCCTTAATTTTTTTACCGTTTCGCCTCATCCTCCTTCCAAGTGACTAGTGTGTGTTTCAATTACTAATTTTGAGGTCTCAATGGCTCATACCTTGTTATGAGACTTTGAATAACGAAGGTAACATAAAATTAAACACACATAATAAGGCTTGTCAATGTTTAGGAATTTGGATTTCTTTGCTTCAGGAAAAAGAATTAGATTATTGTTGAGTGCTCAACACACCCTAAAAGTTCTGTGACCATTTCCTTTTGGGTACCACCTTGTTTTCCACCTTTGATTGTTCTCGCCTTGGTCTAAAACTGATAATCCGCTTATCAGTATATGTTTCATGTCTTAAATTTCTCTTGAACATACAACAAAGAACCATCTTAAGAGACACAACGACTACTCAATGAATCAATGACCTGAAATTTTCCCGACTCCCTAGAGAAGTTCAGCATTGACGAAAGCTTAAGGTGGTGAAAATCACTTTGAGAAGTCAAAGTAGCCGAGTACCGACCTTCGTCGGCGTCAGATGATAGTAGTGTTTCTTTCTTACGAACAGCCTCCAAAAAGATTTCGCCAAAGGTCGATCCTTTCGATTTCGACAGAAAAGTGTAATCATGAGCGCTGCACAAAAGAAGAGTTCCACCGCCGACCACCGACACCCGAAACACTCCCTTAATAATCAATCCAATTGTCATCGGTATCGAGAGTTTTATCAAGAAGATAGTAGTATGGATAAACCATCTAAATAGTAGTCGATCCCTGATCTTTATGAAGGTAAGACGTGATGTGATGTTTAACCCCCAGTTGTGTCAAGTACTCCGCATTCAAAGCTTTAGTTAATTCATAGATCGCGCATTATTTACTAGCTCGTGTGCGAATCAAAAGGGAACCGTTAAACTCCCCAATACAATGCATCTCCATCCGTGCCTTCGTCATCAACCAGTTAAGTTTCAGCGGCAGAAATCTGATAGCATTTTATTTTGAAATATGCATTGATCACCCATATTAACTAATTTATATGACTAGCAGTATCTCCCAGTTATATTCTTTTGAGTCTTTTTATGTGATCCCACTCTGCGCAGCAAGGAATTCGGAACAAATAGGAGAACAAAGCCACCAGTCCAAAAGAAGCATTCGAATTCCAGTGAGTATTAAACAGTTATCTTAGCAAGCATTATAGGTATGGGTTCGCATGTGGTTTTACGCTTCATTTGTACACATTCCCACCTGAAGCTACTCTGTATACGTGTTCTAAGGGTGGCTTTGATTGCAGGGACAATGCTTCCAAAGAAGCCATCCACCAGGAAATCACCACGGGCGTCAAAGCTGCAAGAGTCGAAAATAGGAGAAGGCTCCTCCCCAGCAGTCGCAAGACAATTAGAGTTCGCTCCTAAGTCGGTGTCCATCATCAAGGCGATCACCAAGGAGCCCTTTGTCCAGCCCCCAACTTTCGGAGACACGGAGACAAGCATTAGAGCAAAGACAACTTTTCCTCGCTGGGAAGAAGTCTTCAAGAAGATTAAGAAATAAGAACCCCTCAAATATACTCCACATAGCGACCCTGATACAAGGAAGTTGTAACACACCCACTATCGTAATTTAAAATTTTTGAGTTTATCTCCCACGAATGAGGAATCTCCAGAAACCTGCATTAGCGAAATGCCAATCCCTGGTTCAATATCGGGATTTGGGGTTTCGGAGGTTGCAGTGTCGAGGTTCTCTGTCCTCTCGAACCCCCGATCACCGATGGAACCAATTTCCGACGCGCCCCCTTTTTCCCAGCCCCCTCTAGCGTACTACTGGTACACGTGACCTACGTTCATATGACCACAGTCACCTGCTCCTGTCGGGGTTTCTTCTATCGGGGTTTTGACACCCACGATGTCTTGGCAACTGCAATCATCGATCTCCGATCTCCGATTCACTCCTTGGTTGCCTCAGCCCCGCTTCGCTAAGCCTTTGGTCCACACGACCGGTTCCTATATGACCATAGCGACAAATTCTCATCGGGGTTTGGCGCCTTTCAATGTCATGACACACAAGTCCCTTGGACTCTCGACGCGCCTTTACACTGGCTAGCCCCCTTAGCTATACAATGGTCCATGTGACCACTTACCATATGACTGCAGCCGTATAACCTTCCATCAGGGTTTCATCATTTGTGATGACACAAAACACATATACCCGGGACTCGTGATATCCCGATTCCCGATTCTCTCCAGATGCTCGACACGCGTCCCTTGGATCAATGGCTCATGATGGTGTTGGAAATTTGCATATCGCAGTTTCGTAATGCAAGGGTTTCGTGTCCTCGAAATCCCTGATACCTCGATTCCCGATATGTCGATAGGGCCTATCGTTGACGGTTATGGATGGTTGCCACATGTCCCCCAGATGGACGGCCTTGATTGTATCGGGAAATCGTGAATCACGATTCCATTGTGTAAGAGTTTCATGACTCTTGAAACTTCGATATGCTGAACTCCGACTTTCTGGGATCTCTCGCCACGTGTCCTCGCTGATGGACGATGTTGATCCTGTTGGGAAATTGCGGATCACGATTTCCTATTGCGAGCGTTCCATGTCCTCAGAAACTCTGATTTTCCGATGCGTCAAACTCCGATGGCGTCTTGATCTCCGACACATGTCCCTCAGATGGACGGCTCAGATTAACTCTCGGGATTTTGGGACTTTCGAAGTCTCGGTTCTCATGACCTCGAGAACTCCGATTTCCCGATCTATGACTTTCGTCTGATCCCTGACACCTGTCCCGTGTGAACGGATGGCTCAGATCTCGTCGGAGTTTTCACTTGGATTTCCCCGACCACTTGTCCACGGAAATGTCGATTTCCCGATGGCTAATATTCTGACCCACTCTAGATCTCCTGACACCTGTCCTATCCAGATGGACGGCTCAGATTAACTCTCGAGATTTCGAGACTTTCGAAGTCTCGGTTCTCATGCCCTCGAGAACTCTGATTTCCCGATCTACGACTTCCGTCCGATCCCTGACACCTGTCCCGTGTGAACGGACACCTCAGATCTCGTCGTTATATCGGATATCGCGAAATCGCGATTTCTAATGCAACAATTCCTTTGTCTTTGGAAATCCCGAAGTGTCGAACCCTGACTCCTAGGGATCCTATGACACACGTCACACTGTTTGGACGGCTCCGATCCTATCGGAAAATCATGAATCGCGATTTCCTTATGCAACGGTTCTACACTTCTAAAATCTCCGATGGTAAAATTCCGATGTCTCCCCAGAACGCTGACACGTGTCCCGCCAAGCTCAACGACTAGGATCCGTTCTCGGGATTTTGAGAACCACAAGGCCTCGATTCTCAAACTTAACAAAACCCCGACGACCCTGATATCCCGATGACTTCTCCAGGATGCTAACACGTGTCCTGCTGAGATCAATGGCTAGGATTCCTTCTCTGCACACTAGGGTTTAACTCCGGCGCAACTTCTCGAGATCTGACGGCTGACGGGATTTTGTCAATCTTCTCTGTAAGATCTCGACCGTCGATTTCTTCCTCGTTGAAGACCTTCTCGAGAATGGCTAAGTATCCCTTCTACAAGAGGGAATCTCTACTAGAGATCTATTCCAGGGCTTTTCTGGAGACGGATAGGGGAAAATAGCTTCCCGAGGACAGTTGGGTGCCTAGTTTAGCTAAATCTAAGCATAACTAGACTTGTTTATCGACGTAAGTCGTGCGTGGTATCCTCTATGATAAGCATATATCAACTTATTCATATCAAACATTACGCGGACACTCTCATGCTGCAATCCTTTACAATTTCACAGTTCTATGAGCTAATATCTACTCCTTATCATCAATTACTACACAGACATTCTTACACAAGAAAGCATTCACAATTCCACAGGTCTATGAGCATATATGACAACATATAACTTTCAAGATGCCATATGAACAAAATACTTATCAGAAATAACTTCAGGAATGGGTACAACTGCTGAGAGGGGTGCTCGTTTCCACCCAATCGTAGGCGTAGCGACTCCTACTGGATTTACCACTAGCCACCCCCGAGCTGAGACCACGATGTCCTGAGACCTGTGTCTCTCTGTCTGCCAGTGCCCAGGAGCAAAGGTTGCAGTCCTTCCTCTCTGCGATCACTCACTCTGCGTAGAATTGCCAGAGTTCCCCTCGCGTCCCCCTTCAATCGCTTCTGACATACACCTTATCCTCTCACGAGGTTGCGTGTGGCATGATTACCCTCGCGTTGGTCAGTCATGATGGCTCTACGGATAGGCGGTTCACCTCCCCATCCCTCATCAAGCCATCAACCTACCAGTCTGCAAGGCATTGATTTCAGGGCTAGCGAGCCGCTTTTGGTTCTCCGGGCCAGTGGAGTCCAAATACAGTATTTAATTCTTGGTGGAATTTAACGCCCCTTTTCCAGGTGCCCTCCACCACCATCGTGGTCTCTTTTTTGCACATCCCCTCTCAGCAGTTCTGCAATAAATTCAACTGTTATTTACATTCATTGACCTCTTCCTGCAGGTCCATTTACATCACATATTCATACTTATGAGTTTTTCCATAGTCCTTGTCTAGTTCAGTTATATTTACAATCTGGGGGAAACAAGGTGTTACATAATCTCGATGACGAGGTCCTCCCAAATATTCGAAGGGCTTATCTGCACATGGTGGCAAGCCGATCTCCAGTTTTCCCTTGTGTCGAGCTCTTAAAGTGGCTCATTGATCACAGTGATGCACAGAAATGTTTGATAATGATAACAATGGCGAATGTGTCAGGGTTTTCCTGCCATCAGAAGTTCAGAAATACTACAAACTCAATGAGTTTGGAGAAAAGTTGAGCACTAATTTCATGCTGAGTTTCTATGCCTCTCATGACACTAGCAAAATCATGGCATCCTGGTGGAGGGAAGACAAGAAATTCATGAATTGAAGTTATGGCTAGTACCCGACAGTCAATCTCAGGGAACCATACGCCTATCTCATGGCCCTTCTCTGTAGATTGCATGGGGAGAAAGACTGCTCTCGGTTCTCAGAAGCTTGGATGCCTCTGGCTTTTACAATCGCCATTTCAGGCACCGGATTCAATTGGGGTGCTATCATTTCTAAACAGTTGAGCACCTGCATAAAACAGGCCCAGGCGCCAAAGGAGGGAAATATCCCCACCTTCTACATGGATTCGTATCTACTAGACGTCATCTGCGCCAAGAACGCTTTTGTCAGGATGAACTTGAATTGGCACCCTTTGGAGCTCGCAATCCATGTATACTACAGCATCTTGTGGGAAAACAAGTACAAGAAATCCTACGATGTTATATGTGATCAGTTTATTGCACCCATTTACTTCTTGCTTTTTAAGAAAGAATTCCATAGATTATCAGACAAAGAAAAGAAAGTCATAGTTAAATTTGCTCAAATTATTTGGATGAACGAGAAACCTACATCAGGATTTCCAAAGCCACAGGGGCACCACATTGATTGCCCATTTATGTTCTCGACCGGCTAGTGTTAGGAGAAATCTTCTATCAAACCATCATACAAGGATACAATGCAACTTTAGTAAAAGACAAGAAGCGGGCTTTCATACAATATGGGTTTCATATCAGCTTCTGCATGGTCAAAGACACTACGCATGCTAAACAACTTGGGCTAGGTCAATTGGAATTTTGGTTCCAAACTGGCCTATTTCACAAACACAATCCCAAGGGATTGGTCATACAGCATGCGTCACAGGTATCATCATGTTTGCCTTATGCCCATGATCGGTTTGAGGATGAAATTTTTACCGAGAACGCTCAAGACTGGGATATGGTGACAGCCAGGAAGGTTAATCCTAGAGGAACTAGGTTTAGAGCTATGAGCTTTGAAGAGAAGGACACATTTTTGGAGCAAGCAGTTCAAGGACTTGGTCGACACCTTGAAGCATCAGTAGCATATGAATTGGAGGAAGAAACAAATGATCCCCAAGAAGACATTGAGATCATAGAATCTCATTAGGGATCCCCGGTACAAATCAGAGATTTCCCTGAAGATCAAACGGCTCAAGAGAGTGGCGCACTTTTACACTAGCAAGCTCAGCTATTAATGAAACGGATGCAGGATAACCTGCATCTTGCCATAAGTCCCAGGATTTCAACTACCATCTGAAGCACCCCGACAGAACCAAGCTATCCTAGTCTCACAGTCGTCGATGGCACCAATGGGTCAGGCAATCCTGAATCTATGATATCTCCAATTGATCCCTTGGGAGAAGGAGCAAATCAACCAGAGACAGGTTGGGTGTCGATAGAAACACAAGCGCCCAACCCCTTGAGCATGCTTATACACATATACAGCGACGACGAGAGCACGGAGCCCTCTCATGGCACCTCGGTGCACGTCCAAGAAGAAGAATATCCCAAAAAGACCCCTTCACCAAGTCCTGAAAAGGTCTCTTCTGATGGGCCCGGGGTTCAGGACCAGGGAGTCCCACATAAGGAAGTTGAAGTTGAAGGTAATCTCAATACAGGAAAGTTCGATGAACCGGAAATAGATGTCATCCCGAGTGACAAACCTCTGCAGAAGGAAATCAACAGTTCAACGATCGACGAGCAAGTAAGTGACAAGTCTATGCCCGACACCTCTATCCTGCCCAATACCTAGACCCTCGGTGAACAACAAGTAGAAGTTGGATCTTCAAGGCAGAACAAAGAAGTTTGAGAGCCCACTCTCAAACAAATATACACTGCGAGAAGCTTGGGAAACAATCTCACATGGGGCAATCAGTAAATACACCACCCGGTAGATGAGGTCGCAAACATCTATGCGATCTCCTATGATCAAAAGAGAAAGGCTATCATACAGAGGACTGCAATGAAGAGAAGAATCACCCTGGATCAGTCCATCATAGTCGTCACTGAGGAGAAGTTAATCGATACAGCAAACGCTCGTACATCAAAGCTGATTAGTGTGGGAAAATCCCTCTCAGAGGTCACCCAGGACAGAGCCAGGAGATATGAAAAGGAACTTGTCGCCGCCTAAAAGGAGCTTGAACACTTCCACAATCTTTTTGATTACTATAAGGGTGCTACACAGACAGTTGTGTATTTAAAAGATGAGGTTGATAAATTTTACGATGAGTTCAAGAAGGAAAGACACCTGTTAATCTCGAATATAGCCAAATTCCAGGAAGACACTCTCATGGCACTCACGACATGCAAGGAAATGGAGCGATGGTATGAGAAGGTGCAGCGGGCAGTGGAGAGGCTCGAGTTTATTGAGGCAATCTAGAAAGGCTGAGAAAAGGAAGATCACGGCATTCGGCTAGTAAGTAAAAGCAGTCTCAATCACATGAAGCGATCAGCCGAATACTAGACCAAAATGCCTCGAATCCCACACGAAGAAATCCAAGAACAATGGGCCAGGTGTCAGAAGCACTGGGATAAAATCAATCAAATAATGAAAGACATCGGACTCCTCGAATATGGTACCCCCGATATGTTTATCAACCTAAATGAAATAATCAAGTTGTGCGTCGAACAAGATGAAAAGCCAGGGCAAGTACAACAGTTCGTTGGACATCCAATCAAAGCCAGAACCATGCTTCAGAAATTGAACTTCAGCCTTGCAAAGTATCGGGCGCACGTAGCAGACATAAGGGGAATATATGCGGCTCCAATGGAACAGCACGGATTTCCATGGGCCAACACCTGTGAAGAACTCTTTATCATATGGTCTGATTATGAAAGAGCCCACCCTTTTCAAGAAACAACTCGGGTGGGCTATTGAAATATTGTTAGATGATAACGCCACATGGCGATTTTTTATTAGCTTAAATTGTATTTTACCATTAATTATTGTTAAGACTTTATATTATAAATAGGGACATCGACCGATGGCCAACGGTTGATGGTTGTTGTAAGAATGCTTTTTCTTTTGGTTGTTGATAATTATTTTGAGACTGCTATGAATTAAGAAGCCCTTATGGACCAAAGAGGAGTTGTTTTTCATCAGATGTATGTGATTGGAGTTGGAGGAGAATTACTTCCTTTCTTGTTCCATGAATGTTGCAGTGAATGAGTAAGAGAAATTAATTCTATTGTCAAGGTATCTGGTGCAATGTTTTGATTTTCTTTTCTTTAAATGATGAAAGTAAATCGGTGTGCTTCTATGTGATGAATGTCCTGGTAGATGAATTATTTTGCTTACTGTGATCTTGGTTACATATGTGTTTCTTTTTCTTTATGTTAAGTAGTTTACCTCAGCTGTGTGAAGAGCTTCTTGGTAGATGAATTATTTTGCTTGCCATGATCTTGATTACATATACGTTTTTCTTTATGTTAAGTAGTTTTCTCAGATAGTAGTCGGATGCTCGTTCGGTTAAAGTATTAGTACTAGGCCCTCTGGCATAAGATCGTTGTCTGCATGCTCGAGCAGCGGGTTATCCCAAGCTCGACCCCTTCCCAATAGTTACAAATTTTGTCCTGTCTTTGTCAAGTTGGTTTATATTGGCTTGCATATCTCCTACCAGCCCCCCATCTAAGAGAGGATACACAGAAGAACTATCCCAAGTGAAGGAAGAGCCTTCACCCGAAAACACAAAAGCTCGTCGATAATTTGGCCAGATCGTAAGATCTGGAGAACCAATCCACTCCAAACGTTGTAGAGTCTAATTAGGCCTCGGTGGTGGGTTTGGTTCCTGTTGTTGAGTCAGGGGATTTAGGCCCCATCAACATAATTGGAGCTAGAAGGAGGGCCTGAGAATGAATGGTTGGATATGAAAGTTTCCTGACATTTCGAACAGCCTATAGATTCATAACGGCCCACATGCATGGCTAGTCATCCAACAAATAGCCCACCTTTACTGAGTACTCCCGAAGTGGATAACACACCCCACGCCGAGGAAGGATATCTTCACCCTGAAATACCTTACACCCTCCCTCAAGAGAAAGTGAATCGGTTTAGAAGGAATACCAGAGCCTACGCCCGGAAAATCGACGCGTTACCCTTCACCCCCATCCTCCCTCGAAGAAAACAACAAAGCAGACTAGTAGTCATCACTCCCGATGAAGTTTTCGTACATTCCATTAAAGACTTAATAGATTTCGCGATCACCAAAATCCAAGAACCTCTTGACCTCATACCCAAAACACCAGCAGTCGACATCTCTGAACCTAATGACCTTTCAGAAGAGAAAGAGCCTGACTCCGACTCCGAAGATATGGAAGGGAACAATGGTCATGAGGAGGAGAGAGAAGTTCCACTTCAAGACAACCAACCTTGGTTGACCGGAGATTTCGTGGCCATCCCGGGACAAGCACACAATCTCCCTTGGCACCTGGAAAAGTTTCTCCCCAAGCATGATCCTGAAACCTCAACACTGCCCGAAGATCATATCAAGAAATTCATACTTGCGATCAGGCTTATGAATGTTCAACATGGAGACCTAGTATGCAGACTTCTCCCCTACACGTTTGAGAACTCGGCTTCCACATGGTATTTTAATCTGCCAGTAGGATCCATAACCAATTGGACTAAGTTCCAAAAGGATTACCTAAACAAATTCTCCGAAGAAACTACCACAGGAGCCCTTATGGATGAATTATTCGTATCCACCATGACCCCAAAAGAAAGGGTTAAATATTTCAATCAAAGATTCATGACTATCCTAAACAAATTTCAGCCCACGGCGAAACCTACTCAAGAGTTGCAAATCGAGGTCTATGCCAATGCGCTTTTGGCCCCTATTTCAATGTTCATTAAGAGAGCCACTAAGAAAACCCTCGCAGAGAATTTCGAAGAGGCCAAGACAATAGAGTTCCAGATGAAAGGATGTAAAGAAGGCCAAGCCTCTCTAGCGAGAAAAGAAAGCCACCCCCCTCCTAGGAGAAGACTCCTCTTGACTAGACCATCGGGGGAGCCGGATGAAACAACTCCCGATAAAGGTAATCGGGAGATAGAATACCTGCAACGCATGGTCAAGAAACTATCAAATGAGATTATAGATATGAAAAGAAATGTGGGTGAGGGAAACCAAAACCAAAGACCCTATAAGCCTTTCTTTAAAAGAAACCAGTCGTTCAGAGCAATTGAACCTCCCCCAACCAACCTAAACATTGATCTAGGGAATGTCACGTCTGATTCTTTCTGTACTTACCACCAAAAGAACCAATCAGAAAGGGAATGCCCTCAGTGGGTCCATGCCATGAATTTAATGGTCAATCGTTTTCTAGACAAAGTTTCTCTGACCGAACCATCCAACAGTTTGGCCTTTAATATTGCCGATCAGAAAGAGGTTGACCCACCACAAGACACGGCCATGCTGATATGGGATCTCGATGTGATCGCGTCTTCGGATGATCTGTTTAAATCTCAGGGACCACTCGCAGATATATCGGTGATACATACACGTAGTAAGGGTCAACCCTGCCCAAAAGATATCGATGCCACCCGTGCCTCACAAAGTAAATTAACTCCCGATCGCCCGAGAATACCTTTCGCTCCCGGTAACAAACCTATAAGTATCCATACTCATGATTCTCCTAAATTAGATTACAATGTAGTAGAAGATTTGAAGAAGATGAAAGAAAATGTATTGGTTATGGACATATGTAGAATCCCGCAGCAGAAAGACCTTATGTTGCAAGCTCTAAGTTCGGTAAAAAACCCGACCATCGGCGATGGTCAGGAGAAGAATCTGCCCCCTACAGATTTGGCAAGCAAACCAATGATAAACACATACTCAGAAGGCGAGAAGGAGAGGACTTTTGTACCACCTTTCCTTTTAACGTTCGAAGTCTTCAACAGGAATCTCCACAATTTTCTAGTAGACTCTGGGGCATCTTCTAATGTCATGCCCTTGGTTGTTTGTAACAAATTAGGTGGTGTCCCTCTAAAAAGTGATAAGCATGTCATACAACTAGACAGGACCCAGGTCAAGGTCATGGGGTAAATCAAAGAGGTGATGATCAGGATAGCCACTCATCCTAATTTCGTACAGGTGATTGACATCATTGTGGTGGACACCCCTAAGGCATATGGGATATTATTGAGCCAAGGTTGGTCCGAAAAACTAAACGGATACTTTAGCACATACTGGGCACACCTTTGGCTACCGCTGAAGGGATACAAAAACATGATCAGAATCGATAGGGAAAGATACCTGAAACATACGGTCACTGACCTGGAAACCCCGAACGAACCAGCCTCTACCGATTTTCCCATACTAGGGAACTATTCTTGTGATTCTCACTATGGAAATTCTTCTCCTCTCCTATCTGATGTTTCGCTTACTCAAAACTCTGAAATGACCTTTCAAGAAGAATTCCCAATGCCAATGGAAGATTCTCTCTTTTGTCAAAACCTAGTGTTAAGTCTTCCGAAAGAAAAGATCGAAGAGCAGAACACTGATTGGGATAGAAATCGTCGCTCGCGAATTTGGACCCTTTATTTTGATGGATCCAAGTCACAAGAGGGTTCGGGAGCAGGGTGCATCCTCATCGATCAAAAAGGTAAACGCCATTTCTTGTCTTGTAGACTAGAATTCGAGTGTACCAACAACACTGTCGAGTATGAAGCCCTGGTACAAGGGTTAAATAAATCCATAGATCTTAATGTCAAGGAATTAAAGGTGTTCAGAGACTAAGAAATCATCATTAGACAAGTGAGAAACACTATACATTGCAACTCCCCTCATCTTAAGAACTACCAGCGGGAGGTGTAGAGGCTGATAGAATGCTTTGAAGCTTTCAATATCACCGCGATCCCCAGAGCGAAGAATATCCTCGCTGACTCCTTAGCCACCGCTGCTTCAAGACTCTCGCCTTTAGAAGATTACGAAGCCTCCCGATTCACTATATAACTTCTCTACAAGCCATTGGTACCTAATAATATTTCTAATTGGAAAGTCTTTGAGGGGGATGAATAGATCATGAGCTTCTTGACTAATCAAGACAACTTCAGAGACCTCGCTATAGACGATGAAGAGTTCCAATAACAACTAATGGAAACCAATCCTCGGGAGTTTCAACACGCGGATAAATCAAAAGCTCACACAATTCCAAAAGGGATAGCGAATCTAGAGAATTTGTTTGATCTAAAGGAATGATTCAAAGGACCTAAAAACGCAAAGACTGGTAGCTCCTATCCCCTCCACGAAACTGTAAATATTGGAACCCCAGACAACCCAAAGTATGTGAATCTTGGCAAAACGATATCTAAAGAGGAGAGGAAAGCCTACCTCAAATTATTCAAACAATACCAGGATGTGTTTGCTTGGTCCTATAAAGATTTGAAAACGTATGATACCTGCATCATTCAACACACCATCTCGTTGAAACCCGAAATCAAACCTTTTCAACAAAATCTCTAGAAGTACCACCCATCCTGGGAACCCCGCATGTATCAAGAGTTAAGGAAGCTTTTAGATGCGAAGATAATTTTCCAAGTTAGACATTTTGCCTGGGTAGCAAACCTTGTTCCAGTAAGGAAAAAGTTAGGAGAAATGTGATTATGCGTAGACTTTTGAAATCTCAACAGAGCTTCAGAAAAGGACAATTATCTCGTCCCACCGATGGATCAACTCCTATAAACCATGTCGAGCTCATAAATTTTCTCCCTTCTAGATGATTTCTTAGGATATAACCAAGTGTTGGCTTCATAGGAAGAATGATTAAAAATTACCTTCCAGACCAAATGGGGAACCTTCACTTATAAATGCATGCCTTTCGGCTTGATTAACGTAGGAGCAACCTTTCAAAGGGCAATGGACGTGGTGTTTCGGGGACTTATAAGTAAGTGTGTGGTAGTATATTTAGATGACGTAATGGTGTATTCGAAGAATAGAGAAGAACACATCCAACACTTAACTCAGATTTTTGAAAGATGCCAAAAATACGGTATATCACTCAATCCTAAGAAAACTATCTTCGGTGTTGAAGAAGGTAAGTTGTTAGGTCATATTATATCTCAAGCGGGAATTTGCATAGACCCCGAAAGGATTAAAGCCATAGCTCAACTCCCGCTACCCCATAACAAGAAAGCTATGCAGTCTTTTTTCAGGAAAATTAATTTCGTAAGGAAATTCACCCCGACTTCGCCGAAATCATCAAACCCTTACAAAAAATGATTCGCAAAGATTCCAAGTTTAAGTGGGATAATGAACGAAAAGATGCTTTCAGCAATATTAAAGCTGCCATATCCCGGGCCCCGGTATTGCAAATTCTCGATTTCAATAGAGACTTTAACCTGTATACTTTCGCCTCTGACCAATTGCTAGTTGTGGTTTTAACTCAAAAGGACGACGACAACAATGAATCCCCAGTGTCATTTATGAGCACCAACCTTCAAGGAGTTGAGCTCAATTACCCTTCCATAGACAAGCAGACCTACGCAGTCTATAAAGTAGTAAAACATTTTAGGTCGTACATCCTCAAGAATCACACCAAGGTGATTGTGCCACACCCCGCAGTCTGATCCTTGTTTACCCAACAATAAATGGGAGAAAGAAGAGGGAACTAGATGGTGGTAGTCTAGGAATTTGATCTAGATATAAAACCCACCAAGTTAGCAAAAGGACAAGGTTTGTGCAAGCTCGCAGTCAAAGCTCAAGATCAAGAAAACTAAGATCTGGGGTGGGATAATGAAATAGCACTATGGTGTGGTGAAGCAGCATACATTTCCCCAGGATCAGACTCCTGGTACGAGGATTTGGCTCATTTATTACATCACGGGACTTTTCCCGAAAACCTCAACCCCGGAGAAAGGAGAGCCCTTCGATTAAAATCCGCACAATATCGCCTCATAAATTCGGTACTCTTCTGTATCCACTATGATGGGCTATTACTGAGGTGTCTCGAATGCGAAGATGCATATAAAGTGTTGAAAGAACTTCATGATGGCCCCGTTGGGGGACATTTTGCAGGAAACACCACTGCTCATAAGGTTCTGAGAGTCGATTATTATTGGCCTACTTTGTTCAAAGACGCTCATGCTTGCGCTAGGAATTGTAAGACTTGTCAAATAAGTGTTGGCAAGGAGAGAAGGGAAGCAATCCCACTTCAGCCTGTAACCGTCTCTAGACCTTTTGAGAAGTGGGGGTTGGATATCATAGGAGAAATTATGCCCAACTCTTCAAAATTGCACAAGTATATTCTTACTGCCACCGACTATTTCACAAAGTGGGCAGAAGCCATTCCTCTGACCCATGTAAATGAGAAAATTGTCATTCAATTTATAGAACAATAGCTAATTACAAGGTTTGGCATTCCTTTTGTTCAGGTATTTGATAATGCAGCCTACTTCTCCTCTACCCTGTTGGCAGAGTTTTCCCTGGACAAAGGAATCATAATCAAGTACTCTGCAAATTATTACCCGCAGGGAAACAGTGTGGCAGAATCAACCAATAAGAACATGGTAAGGATACTAAAGAAGATGGTTGCGGATAACCATAGAAATTGGCATAACCAACTCCATAATTCCCTATGGACTGATAGGGTCACACCCAAAGAATCTATAGGGAATTCCACGTACTTTATGTTCTACGGACAAGAAGCCATCCTCCCAAACGGGTTTTATTTTCCATCTCTCCAATTGGCCCAAGATTCTAACGAAGAACCATCCTCGGCCATGCAACAAAGAATCAACACCCTGCTTATGTTGGAAGAAGATAGAGAAAAGGCTAAGTCAAAATTTTGGGCTCATCAACATATAGTGAAAAGATGGTTTGATAAGCATAAAGCTAAGGAAAAGAACTTTGAAGTAGGAGAATTAGTCTTGAAGTGGGACAGGGCAAATGAACCCAAAGGAAAACATTCCAAGTTTCAGAACCCATGGCTTAGACCTTTCCAGGTGGCGGAGAAGATTGGGGTAGGTACTTACCGGTTGCAAAATATGAGGGGGGAACCCGATACTCTCCTAGTAAATGGCCAAGCCCTAAAACAATACTTCCAAAAATAATATAAATAATAATAATAATAATATATATGTATGTATGTATAACTTCAGGTTAATACGATTAGAAGGAGCACCGGAGATATCTGTTGCTTGAAACAAAGATTCTGGGTTCGCCCAGTGAACATGGATGATTTTAGGGGCTAAATTTCGCTCATGGGCTAATTTTCCATGATTTTTCCAAAAATGAGATTCGTTATTTTTAAAATGATTCGCCCAAATTTTATAGAATAAAATTATTTTACCTTAAAAATTGCCAAAATTTTATAAAAACCATATAAAATACTTAGAAATTTGAATAGTTTTTTTAAAATATCACCAAACATTTATAGTTGGCATATGAAGGATTAGTAATATTCGCCAAGGTTTCTACATTTTAAAATAAATTTCCATCCTTAAAATCATCCCTACCAGTGAATCGCCATTTGTTGAGTGCTCAACACACCCTAAAACTTATGTGACCATTTCCTTTTGGGTACCACCTTGTTTTCCAACTTTGATTGTTCTCGCCTTGGTCTAAAATTGATAATCCGCTTATCAGTATATGTTTCATGTCTTAAATTTCTCTTGAACATACAACAAAGAACCATCTTAAGAGACACAATGACTACTCAAGGAATCAATGACCCGGAATTTTCCTGACTCCCTAGAGAAGTTCAGCATCGAGGAAAGCTTAACGTGGTGAAAATCACTTTGAGAAGTCAAAGTAGCCGAGTACCGACCTTCGTCGACGTCGGATGATAGTAGTGTTTCTTTCTTATGAACAGCCTCCGAAAATATTTCGTCGAAGGCCGATCCTTTCGGTTTTGAAAAAAAAGTGTAATCATGAGCACCACACAAAAGAGGAGTTCCATCATCGACCGTCGACGCCCAAAACGTTCCCTTAATCACCAATCTAATTGTCATTGATATCGGGAGTTTTATGAAGAAGATAGCATTATGGATAAACCATCTAAATAGTAGTCGATCCCCGATCTTTATGAAGGTAAGACGTGATGTGACGTTTAACCCCCAGCTGTGTCAAGTACTCTGCATTCAAAGCTTTAGTTAATTCGTAGATCGCGCATTAGTTACTAGCTCGTGCATGAATCAAAAGGGAACCGTTAAACTCCTCGATACAATGCATCTCCATCCGCGCCTCCGCCGTCAACCAGTTAAGTTTCAGCGGCAAAAATCTGATAGCGGTTTATTTTGAAATCTGCATTCATCACCCATATTAACTAATTGATATGACTGGTAGTATCTCCCAGTTATATTCTTTCGAGTCTTTTTATGTGATCCCACTCTACACGGAAAGGAATTCGAAACAAATAGGAGAACAAAGCCACCAGTCCAGAAGAAGCATCTGAAGTCCAGTGAGTATTAAACAGTTATCTTAGCAAGCATTACAGGTGTGGGTACGCGTCTGGTTTTATGCTTCATTTGTATACATTCCCACCTGACGTTGCTCTGTATACGTGTTCTAAGGGTGGCTTTGATTGCAGGGACAATGCCTCCAAAGAAGCCATCCACCAAAAAATCACCACGGGCGCCAAAGCTACAAGAATTGGAAATAGGAGAAGGCTCCTCCCCATCAGTCGCAAGACAATTAGAGTTCGCTCCTAAGCCGATGTCTATCATTGAGGCGATCACCAAGGATCCCTTTGTCCAACCCCCGGCTTTCGGAGACACAGAGGCAAGCATTGGAGCAAAGACAACTTTTCCTCGCTGGGAAGAAGTCTTCAAGAAGATTAAGAAAGAAGAACCCTTCCAATATACTCTGCACAATGACCCTGGTACAACGACGCTCGATAACGAGGTCCTCCCAAATATTCCCAGGGCTTATCTGCACATGGTGGCAAGACAATCTTCGGTTTTCCCTTGTGTCGAGCTCTTAAAGTGGCTTATTGATCACACTGATGCACATAAATGTTTGATAAATGATGACAATGGCGAATGCATCGGGGTTTTCCTACCATCAGAAGTTCAGAAATACTACAAACTCAATGAATCTGGAGAAAAGTTGAGCACTGATTTCATGCTGAGTTTCTATGCCTCTCACGACACTAGCAAAATCATGGCATCCTGGTGGAGGGAATACAAGAAATTCATGAACCGAACTTCTGGCTGGTACCCGACGGTCAATCTCAGGGAACCATATGCCTATCTCATGGCCCTTCTCTGCAGATTGCATGGGGAGAAAGACTGCTCCCAGTTCTCAGAAGCTTGGATGCCTCTGGCTTTTACAGTTGTCATTTCAGGCACCGGTTTCAATTGGGGTTCTATCATCTCTAAACAGTTGAGCACCTACATAAAACAGGCCCAGGCGCCAAAGGAGGGAGATACCCCCACCTTCTACATGGCTTTGTATCTACTGGTTGTCATCTGCGCCAAGAACGCTTTTGTCAGGATGAACTTGAATTGGCACCCTTCGGAGCTCACAGTCCATGTATACTACAACATCTTGTGGGAAAACAAGTACAATAAATCCTATGTTGTTATCTGTGATCAGTTTATTGCGCCCATTTACTTCTTGCTCTTGAAGAAAGAATGCCCTAGATTATCAGTCAAAGCAAAGAAGGTCATAGTTAAAATTGGTCATTGGTATTTGGATGAATGAGAAACCTACATCAGGATTTTCAGCGCCACAGGGGCACAACATTTATTGCCCGTTTATGTTCCCGATCGGCTAGTGTTAGGAGAAATCTGCTATCAAACCATCATACAAGGATACAATGCAACTTTAGTAAAAGACAAGAAGCGGGCTTTCCTACCGTATGGGTTTCATATCGGCTTCTGCATGGTCAAAGACACCGCGCATGATGAACAACTTGGGCTAGGTCAATTGGAATTTTGGTTCCAAACTGGCAGATTTCGCAAACACGATCCCAGGGGATTGGTCATCCATCACGCGTCATGGGTATCATCATGTTGGCCTTATGCCCACGATCGGTTTGAGGATTAAATTTTCACTGAGAACGCTCAAGACTCGGATATGGTGACAGCCAGGAAGGTTGATCCTAGAGGAACCAGGTTTAGAGCTATGAGCTTTGAAGAGCAGGCCACGTTTTTGGAGCAAGTAGTTCAAGGAGTTGGCTGACTCCCTAAAGCAGCAGTAGCATATGAATTGGAGGAAGAAACAAATGATCCCTAAGAAGACATTGAGATCACAGAAGCTCATCAGGGATCCCTGGTAAAAATCAGAGATTTCCCTGAATATCAAACGGCTCAAGAGAGTGGCGCACTTTTACACCAGCAGGCTCAGGTATTAATAAAACGGATGTAGGATAATCCGCATCTTTCCATAAGTCCCGGGATTTCAACTACCATCTGAATCACCCCGATAGAACCAAGCAATCCTAGTCTCATAGTCGTCGATGGCACCAATGGGTTGGGCAATCCTGAATCTATGATATCGCCAATTGATCCCTCGGGAGAAGGAACAACTCAACCAGAGACGGGTCGGGTGTCGATAGAAACAAAAGTGCCCAACCCCTTGAGCACGCGTATACACATATACAGCGACAACGAGAGAACGAATCCCTCTCATGGCACCCCGATGCACGTCCAAGAAGAAGAAGGTCCCAAAAAGACCCCTTCCCCAAGTCCAGAAAAGGTCTCTTCTGCTGGGCCCGGGGTTCAGGACCAGGGAGTCCCACATAAGGAAGCTGAAGCTGAAGTTAATCTCAATACAGGAAAGTCCAATTAACCAGAAATAGATGTTGGCCCGAGTGACGAACCTCTGCAGAAGGAAATCGGTAGTTCCACAATCGATGAGCAAGTAAGTGACAAGTCTATGCCTGACACCTCTTTCTTTCCCAATACCCAGATCCTCGGTGAGCAACAAGTAGAAGTTGGATATACAAGGCAGAATGAAGAAGTTCGAGAGCCCACTCTTGAACAAATATACATTGCGGGAAGCTTGCGAAACAATCTCACATGGGGCAATCAGTAGATACCAGACCCGGTAGATGAGGTCACAAACATCTATGCGATATCCTATTATCAAAAGAGAAAGGCTATCATACAGAGGACTGCAAAGAAGAGAAGAATCACCCTGGATTAGTCCATCATAGTCATCACTGAGGAGAAGTTAATCGATACAGCAGACGCTCGTACATCTGAGCTGATTAGTGTGGGAAAATCTCTCTCAGAGGTCGCTCAGGACAGAGGCAGGAGAGATGAAAAGGAACTTGCCACCACCGAAAAGGATCTCGAACACTTGCGCAATCTTGTCGATTACTATAAGGGTGCTACACAGATAGTTGTGTATTTAAAAGATGAGTTCGGTAAAGTTTACAATGAGTTCAAGAAGGAAAGACACATGGTAACCTTGAATATAGCCGAATTCCAGGAAGACACTCTCATGGCACTCGCGACATGTAAGGAAATGGAGTGATGGTATGAGAAGGTGCAGCAGGTGGTGGAGAGGCTCGAGTTTATTGAGGCAATCCAGAAAAGCCGAGAAAAGGAAGATCACGGCATTCGACTAGTAAGTAAAAGTAGTCTCAATCGCATGAAGCGATCAGCCGAATACTGGGCCAAAATGTCTTGAATCCCACATGAATAAATCCAAGAACAATGGGCCAAGTGTCAGAAGCACTGGGATAAAATCAATAAAATAATGAAAGACATCGGAATCCCCAAGTATGGTACCCCCGATATGTTTATCAACCTAAACAAAATAATCAAGATGTGTACCAAACAAGATGTGTTATGGGTCGAAGAATGCTCAAGGGTCACTGATGCAAAGCCAGGGCAAGTATAGCAATTCGCAGGACATCCAATCAAAGCCAGAACCATGCTTCAGAAATTGAACTTCAGCCTTGCAAAGTATCGGGCGCATGCAGCAGACATCAGGGGAATATATGGGGCTCCAATGGAACATCACAGATTGCCATGGGCCAACACCTGCGAAGAACTCTTTATCAGATGGTATGATTATGAAAGAGCCCACCCTTTTCAAGAAACAACTCGGGTGGACTGTTGAAAGATTGTTAGATGATAACGCCACGTGGTGATTTTTTATTAGCTTAAATTGTATTTTACCGTTAATTACTGTTAAGACTTTATATTATAAATAGGGACATCGACCGATGGCCAATGGTCGATGGTTGTTGTAAGAACACTTTTTCTTTTGGTTGTTGATAATTATTTTGAGACTGCTATGAATTAAGAAGCCCTTTTGGACCAAAGACGAGTTGTTTTTCATCAGATGTATGTCATTGGAGTTGGAGGAGAATTACTTCCTTTCATGTTACATGAATGTTGCAGTGAATGAGTAAGAGCAATTAATTCTATTGTCAAGTTATCTGGTGCAATGTTTTGATGTTCTTTGCTTTAAATGATGAAAGTAAATCGTTGTGCTTCTATGTGATGACTGTCCTGGTAGACGAATTATTTTGCTTACCGTGATCTTGGTTACATATGTGTTTCTTTTTCTTTATGTTAAGTAGTTTACCTCAGCTATGTGATGAGCTTCTTGGTAGATGAATTATTTTTCTTTCCATGATCTTGATTACATATACGTTTTTCTTTCTGTTAAGTAGTTTTCTCATACAGTAGTCGGATGCTCGTTCGGTTAGAGTATTAGTACTAGGCCCTTTGGCATAAGATCGTTGTCTGCATGCTCGAGCAACGGGTTATCCCAAGCTCGACCCCTTCCCAATAGTTAAAAATTTTGTCATGTCTTTGTCAAGTTGGTTTATACCGGCTTGCATATCTCGTACCAGCCCCCCATCTAAGAGAGGATACATACAAGAACTATCCCAAGTGAAGGAAGAGCCTTCACCCGAAAACAGAAAAGCTCATCGATAATTTGGCCAGATCGTAAGATCTAGAGAACCATTCCACTCCAAACGCTGCAGAGTCTAATTGCGCCTTGGTGGAGGGTTTGGTTCATGTTGTTGAGTCAGGGGATTTAGGCCCCATCAACAGTTACTTAAGCCACACATTCTCAATTGAAGGCATGAAGGTGGACACTTCCAAGACCAAGGTAGGGACAACAAAGTCCATACACAAAAACATTACCAACTTTATAATTTCTTGGGTTGCTCGGATATTACTACAAATACGCATATACACATGTAGGGTTGTACCCACAAATTACTTCTTCCCTGCCCAAATTACTAAAAAATGAGTCGACAATTGTTTCAATAGTCTAAAGTTCGTCTTCCCTTATGACACTTAACTCCAAGAAAGACATTGTGATAGAATGTGATTACTCGAGCATTGGATTATGAGCAATCATTTTGCAAGATTGCCAATGATGAGACTTAGTCCCAAAGTTCATAGTGAACTTAGTGACTAACTTCAAGAAATATTTTGTGACATAATGCAATTACTCAGTGATTGGATTCAGAGAAATATTTTTGCAAGATTTCCAAAGATGAGACTTAGTCTCTAATTTCATATTGAACTTAGTTAGACTATATATTGTAATTGTATTTTACACTCTATACTTTATCTTTTTTCTATGTCATTGTAAATAATTCATATGTGACCAGGTGAAATTTGATCACTCGCCTCTTAATTGTACTTTACTAGAGACATAGTCAACTTATGACTCTCCCTCGGTTTTGTACTCCTTTTGAGTGTACAACATATGTGTACATTACGCCAATCTCCTTGTTACTTGCATGTTTACTCTCTCTTGGGTTTTTCTATTCTTGTATGTGAGAATTTGTATTGTTGTTTTTTGTTCATATGAACCAATTTGTAGCCTTTGGCAAACAAAATTTAAAACACAAGGAGCTACTCAAATCTTTTAACAATAAAAGATATGTTGGCCATTACACATATACTATGAAAATAGTGACAATATACATTGGGCAGCAACTTTTCTTTAAAATAAGTCACAACATCCTTCATACATATTGAAACAAGGAGGGCCATCATGGAACAACAGAAGTGGATCCGTAAAATACTTGTAGTTGATTTTGATTTTGAAAATTTTTAGAAGAACGGAAACTTGAAAGACATCATTGTTGTCAATCCATTGTTTTGCTAAAATGAAAACCTCAACCTGTACACTATGATAGTATCACTCGAAGTTAGTTAAGTGATAAGATACAAGAAAAATACATAAAGAATGACCATACCTGAAAAACCATCAAAGTATTAGGAAAATAAACTTCGAAAGATAACTCCAAATGTCATGGGAGAAATGACATAATCTAAATACTAATACCAAGAGTGAATATGCTCACCCTAAACTTTTTAACATAAGAAACAAATTATGAAGTAGGGTCATGTGGTTCCTTTATCAAGGCATGTTATATAATGTGATACATGCCAATGTCAAAGGTGCAAAAATATACTTCCCGCAACTAACCAAAATCGTTGAATATATTTGATCATAAATGGGAGGAAATCTTAATAAATTTCATGATGTGGTTATCCAAATTTGAAGGAAAGGATTTGTGGTAGTACATGGCTTAATGAAATATGCCCATTTCATTAGCTTGTAGAGCACACTTAGAAATAGTCAACAAACTAATGGTTTCATCAAACACATTTACAAACTACATTAGTTTGTTAAGGTAATTCCCATGATGAAAACCAAATTTACGAGAAATTTTGGAAGGAGTTATTTTGCTAAGTAGGTGCTACACTCACCATAAGCACACAATACAACCTGCAAAGGGGTCGACAAACAGAAACATAAGCAAATGTTTGGAGGGACGTGTGTAATTTCACCACCCTCAATGGCATTAGTGGCTATGTCAACTGAATTGTTGTTCAATATGACATTCATAGATCTCAAATAAAAGAGTTAAGGGAGCTCTAAATGAAATATAGTACGTAAGGCAGAAATACTTGTTAAGGTTTTGCAAATGGGGTAGCAAGCTAAGTGGGCTTGGCTATGGAGAAAACTCAATGGTTAAGCACACTTGAGCTAGAGCAGTCTTGGGATGGGTGACCTTACTGGGAAGTCTTGGTTACCGGGTGCAAGTTTTGGAGGTGATGATTGATGCTATGTGATTCATTTCACCAGTCTTGACTCTCAAATCCACTTCTTTACCCTCATGAGTATCACATGATGCAATTAATGCTAAGTGGATTATTCAAATTTATGAGAAATTTTCCTTTCTAACTAGTTTTCATTGGACTTGGGCCATGTATTAATAACTTACACTATGAGATAATCCCCAAAATGATATTTCATATGTACATCTTCCAAATGATTCTTGTAGCCCTTTTGTGGCTATGGACCACCCAAAATAAAAGGCTTTGTGGCATCCAAGACCAAAGTTCCTACTACCATAGATCATCTAGAACTATCGAGCAAGATTATTCGATTGTTATAGGAAAATGTAAAAATGGCATAAAAGTCAATGAAACATTAGGAAGATCAATGATGATGTAAACAGGGGTTTCAAAAAGAAGAGTGGTTGTACATTGACCATCATACTTACAACTTTTATTAAAAGAAGTATAACGAGAAATGTTTTCATTGAAAATCTACATAACAAATTGAATTAGAAGAAAGGTTGTATAAAAGGCATACACCCTCAATCTGCCAAATGAGGAATGGCTTGATGATGTATTTCATTCCTTATGTCTAAAAATAAGTTGGGAGTTGGGTCCCTAGGAATAAATAACTTTGCCACATAAATAGTGTCTATATAATTGGTCTATTTTGCATGTAATTCCATATTAAAGTTGTGGTTTAAAGTCTTCGTTCTAAGCCTTATGATACATGTAAAATGTGTTGATGTTACGGTAGCTACGAGAGATATTAACCTTTATGTGTAACCTTTGACGAGACTAGAATATTCTGGGAAGCAAGAGAAACCCTAAAAGGTTGGTTAATAACCCTAGAAGACAAATCGACTCAAGAGAATAACTTATATTAAGTTATTAACCTCCAAGAGAAGAAGTCAGCCCAGTTAGGTCTCTTGAAGGACTATAAATAAGAGGGTGCAAGGTAATCCTATCACATGATTAGCCTCCAAGAGAAGAATTCGGTTGAGTTCACATGTATGATAGGATCACTTTGAAACCTTCGAAATTACTAGGGCCGGTAATAAGTTCAAGACCTATAGAGACATACGATATCCATGTATGGTAGAACTCATGAGCAAGGTGAAACTAAACCCATATATTTGAACATAAGTGCCCAAGAAAATTTAAAATTGTCAACTTCTCATTTATCATTTATCATTTTCAAAGTAAGAATATATAGACAATGACCATCATAAACCAACTTTATTTTATACCACTACCAAAGGAAAGATGATATTAAGATGTAACATTGACATGCTTTTAGTGGCACATGCTAGAGAATTTAAGGGAAAGGTTCATTAATGGACTTGAATGGTCAGGTTCAATAACTACTCTAATCTAATCCCCCAAGCATGATTGACATTATAAATGGGTAGTATTCACCTCATAGTGAAAATTCTCTCCTAATCCTTGAGTATCATGACATTATGGACATTGAGGTTCTATCTATTCATCTAATCTCTCATCATTATTTAATTCACTTGAACTGAAAGTAGATTTATGAGAAACAATATTATTTTCTATTACCATGATGTTTGATTTCACCATAGCATCTTGATTCTTTATCCAATAGTATATTGTCTTCAATTGAATGTTGGAATGATGGATTTTTATTCAACATATCTTCAATGATGTTTTATAGAGAATGGTTTTGACCAACATAATAAACATCAAATTGAAATTTAGGGAAGATGAAAATGTCTACTTTTCTTTTCGATTATCTGTACATAGTATCTTCATCTTTTTTACTGCTAAAGTTCCCAAACTACCTTTCTACATTCTATACACCAACATATATTTTGACATTCAATGGGTAGGAAGGACCCAAAAGAATCTAAAAAATAGTTGGCTATCTAAAATCTCAAGAAATGAAGAAACAAAGGTATCTAACCCCTTTTTCTTTCTTGCTTCTTCAACAACCAACAAATGTTGAGTTCTCAATTGACTAGTTGCAAGCATTCTCCTTTGTTTCTGTACTTTCTCATTCCTCCTCCTTTTCGTCTTCCTCTGTCCATCTCCTCCATTACCTTTCTATGTAAAATTTTGTTGGCCCCCTTACATACCTTGTCACTCAAAATTAGCATAAAACTAAGTTTGAAATAGAGGACCTTTAATAGAAAACAAAAAATAACTTACTTAATCACTCAGTAGAGTTCCAATGTGGTTAAGTCAATTAGGAGAGGTGATGATTTCATTGTGTCATTTTAGATATCTCACTATATTCTTACAATGATGGCTAATTTTGTTGGCCCCCTTACATACCTTGTCACTCAAAATTAGCATAAAACTAAGTTTGAAATAGAGGAAATAGAGGACCCTTAATAGAAAACAAAAAATAACTTACTTAATCACTCAGTAGAGTTCCAATGTGGTTAAGTCAATTAGGAGAGGTGATGATTTCATTGTATCATTTTAGATATCTCACTATATTCTTACAGTCATGGCTAACTATATATCTGATTCGATTGTCTGAAGGTACAACCAAACAAGTACCTGTAAGATATTTCTTCCTCGAGTGAGGGAAGCTCGGGACAAATACAGGGAAATGTGACTGCATCTAGTAGATATGATATGCGAACAAGGACTAAAGGTGAAAAGGTCAGAAGAAAATTTTGTAGACGCATGGAATTTTTTCTTGTCGAAGGAGGATAATGCTTTTATGATGATGAGAGCATAGGAGACATAGAAGTGCCACTCAGGTATAAGCATCTAGTGAAACAATGGGTACCCAAGGAACTGCCTCCTTTAGACATTGACTTCATTGTCAACAATAGGATGTATCACATTGCGCCATCCTCCTTGTATGGCATGGGGCTATTTTCCATGGATGGAATAACTGTAAAATAGAACACAATAACTGAATTGATAGACTATGTCAGATCATGTTACAATCATAACAATTGGATGCGGTTGGTCTGGTACATGCGAAGTATGCGGAGATATGCACTCACCGCAAATTATATATAGATAATAAATAACGATAAAAATAAGGGAGCGACTATCTATACTGATGGAAGGCATAAAGCTTATGGCAATATCGCAGGGTTTATAAACAACACACAACCTGGGACAACAAACAAGCAATCGAATTGCATATATGAGGGACGCGAAGGGAATCGGGTAGTCATGTGCACAATAAAAAAATGTAGCTCCTCTAGAAGAGCTATTAGTGGATTACCATTTTAATTGAATAGAAATATCGACTAATAGTGTGCAGGTACTTATGCAACATCTCTTAAAGCAACCTCTACTTATTGCATTATATTTTTTGTATCTTTAACAATGTTTTAAATATTTCATGGTCCCAATTTTATAATAATGTGGGAGGTCGATTGTGGAAAAGTGTCAGCCGCAGAACATGTAAACGATTAACAATTTCAATTTACACTTAATGTGAATTTTATTATTTATTTATATAATTTTATTCGTGTGGCAATCAATTTTTTGTTATCGTTAACAATTTTTTAAATGTTTCGGGGTTCTAATTATATTATAATGTGGCAAAATGGTCATGGAAAAGAGGTAACCAAAGAACATGTAAACAATTAATAAATTCGACTTTGATTTTACGTGAATTTTATTATTTGTTATATAATTTTATTTGTGTGACGATTAGTTATTTCATTTCTTTATATAATTGAAATAACATTGATTTTGTTGAAATATGTAGTATGTAGGCCATGATGATCATGATTCCCCCGACGAGGAGGAGTTGTATTCATCCCCTAATCTAATGGTAACGAATAAAAAGAAGATCATTAAAGTGAACAAGGAACTCGTTCGCTTGTTAGACATGGGGATCAAACTCTTGACGTCATATAAAGGACCAATCTGGTTATGACATTGTTTAGGACATATCAGGTATTAACCATAATCCAAAGCGATTTTTTTATGTATCTGATAAATTCAATTATGATAGTTTGTTTTTTAACTTTTACATTATCTAACGAGAAAACATTTTCTTTCTTATATAGAGATATTTGAAGCTTGTTCAACCCAGTGTCGGTAGTAGTGGCGTTGCAGATACGCCACAGAGTCATGACGTGGGTTGTTGTATAGTTGTTAGATTGTTTACTTCTCCATCTTCCACACCTTTAGATGGGATCCATGACACGCATCGTTCGGAATCCACACAACGACCAGGCTCTAGAGGTGGTGACAGAGATGAGGCTGATGATGTGGTTGATATGGGTGCATTTCCTGGAGCTAGACATGTGACCAGCATGGGGACCCTTCCATGCACATTTTTGGTCGACGATAACAGACTTCCATTAAAACAAATAAGACTCCCAGGTAGTTTTTCATATTTTAACCATTTCATGTTGTCCATATCAAACATAAATCATCTAGATTATTAATTTTAAAATAATGATCATATATTTTTGCGTGTAGAGACCTTCAATTAAAAAGCGGTCTCCTCTGTAGCGGGTGAATATTTAAAATATACGCGGGATGTGTATAGACGAAATTTGGCATTCAACCCTAGGTATGAGCGCTCTCCCTCAGTTCCAAAGAGGGAGTGGAAGGCACTCATTGATGATGAAAAAAAAAATTGAGAAAAATAGGAGAACAATTAATTGGTACCCCGAGGTAAATTACAATATTTTGAATTCAACACCTTTAATTTTCTGTAGATATAAATAAAAGTGTGGTATATAACATACTTGAAACTTTTGATGATAGGTTTTTTGACACTTTGAGGCAACCAAAGCAAGGATTTCCAAACATGGCCAGCACAGGATAGGCCAGGGTGGCTACTCAAGGTTACAGTCATGAATCGTAAGTACCCAAACATGTTAACAATATTATTTGTATCGCCTTACAACTTTTAGGTAATTGCAACCAATAACATTAAAAATGCATACTCTTATGCAATGCAGGGTGATGACTTTGGAACTGAAACCACGGAGGAAGACTTCTCAATTGGTTACAAGTATGGCTATAAAGTTGTCGTTGATCATAGGAAATGCATGGGGTAGACCCCAAGATCCAGTTTGCGGGATAAGGTAAATAAAAATCAGTCCACATTAATCTGTCATTACTTATAAAATACATAAATGTTTGATATTGTCCATAACTTTAATGTCTTACTTTGTTTTAATCAGGGGAGCAACATTATCAACGAAAACATTTGTTGATAGGGCAGCGCGTCCAGAATATCATGGTGCTCCCGAGCAGCCCCATCCCAGTGGGGTGCAGCCCCACGATGTTCCTGTGACTAAGGCCCATGATCGTAAAATGGTTGTATATTAATCATACACTTAATAATTTTGTACTTATAAATTTTATACTTATAATTTTTATTACTTATACATTTACGGTTTTGTCCTTATAAATTTTGTCATTTCAATGGCAGAGAATCTCAGAGTTGAGCCTCCTCGACCTAAAGATCAGGAGTATAGGGAATCCATTCCAACGGTGCCCACTAATGGACCAGGTAAATAATTAACTTGCAGAGGTTTTTTTAATATTAATGAACTACTCCAATGATATTTAAAAATTGGCCATATAAATTTGATATTTTTTGTTTTTGTAGGCGATGGCGATGGCCCCTCAAAGAAACCTCCACGTCGTGGGTACAATACTAGGCATGCTCAGCATTAGAGCACTGAAGCAACATCAATTGTTGAAGATCCCCTAGAAAATGAATACATGGAGGTTGATGAATTACTTAAGAACTAGTCTATAAAACTAAAGAAGACTAAAAGAAAATTATGATGTATAATAATTTTATAAGAGAGATCAATGTACATTATATAGCTAGTATATTTGGAACATATTTTGGATGATAAATCTCATTTATAAAAAAACTCTTTTTATGACATATGCCTTTGAATTATAAACCTCATTTATAGATTTACAAACATTTTTTATCAATTTTGAATATTTTTAATGCATAATTTTTATTAGAATATAGATCGGGTATTGGGGAATTGAGAGTGATGTGGGGGGGAAGGGTCCATAGGAGCTTCCACCTTCACATGGTTGGCCCTGCTCAGTAGAGAAAAATTTATTGGATCCGTTTATTCTTGGAGCAAACCTCTCTTGATTCAACAGAGCAACAACATAGTCAATGTTGACTTCATTGTTACTCCTTCAGATCGAGGGAGGTTTGCTCCAAGATCATACGACTCCAATAAATTATTCTTGAAACCAAGAGGAGTGTATTCAGGCCATAGCATTTGAGATGTGTGTGTGTGTGTCACTATTTAATCTCCTCTCATATGGATTTTCCAAAAAATAATATCAATGGTGTTTATTATTTGCAATCTTGTCGGTTTTAATTTCTATTAGGATTTATTGACATGTCTTAAAAGTATTTTTTGGTTTTTACTAAAAACTAAATATAATTCTGTTTTTATTTACTACAGTATGCGGTACGCACATTTTCAGATGCTCTAGATGTTGTACCAATGGCTCATGCAAAAATTAGTGGACTCCAACCTATTGATACTTTGACAATAGTAAAGGCTCAACATGACAGGGTATGCATTATAGTTTGTTTTTCACTGGACAAGGTATGCTCTTTTTCACATCCATCGGTCTAGTTGTGTGGCATCTACTCTATTTTAAAAGTTGAAACTCATTCCAAAATTATTTGATTTTGCTTAATGCTCGGTTCTGACACTTTTGTCATATGATGTACACACTTTCATGGTTGTTGGCACTATTTTGTTGTTCACCATCAGCCTCCTCATGTACCGTGCAACAACCAAGTTCATCCAAAAACTCATGTGGCACCTCAAATGCTTCATCAAGAACAACCTTAATATACTTAGCAACTTGGCTAGCCAACTATTGGTTGGGTGTAACACCACACCACTATGTCTTCAACACTTCAACATGTTCCAAATTTGTTGATGTGTTTTCTTCAATTGTTGCTTGGTCATTGAAATTAGTGCTTCATTCCTCTAAGGAAATCAAAAGTTGCCCAATTTCTTCCACAATTGGAAAAGGTTCTACCAAAACCTTCATTTTTCTTAAGTTTTTTTTAGTCTGTCTCATCGCAAATTTACTGAACACCCTATTTGAAATAGTTAACCACTCTCTTATAATAGCCTTCAATTCTAGTTCACATAAACCCTACCAAACATTACATAGAAAAAATTCTTCATTACAACTGTGGCAACTATGGAATCCATTGCATGGACACCTTCCCTAAGAACATCCCTTCCAATTTTAGAACAACGCCCATCATCTGCAACATCTTCTCCTCAATGTGCCTCAATCAACTCTCGTCTTCGAGATGGAAATAGATTGTTTGCATTGGCACGGGACTGGCTTGAATCCAAGCCCAAAAGAACCACTAATAGTATGGCTAAGAAAGGCAAAGATTCAAATATATCTACAAGAAAATAGATGCCTCTCATTAAAGCTAACACACATTTTTTTTCATAAATGTTTCTCTATGATTCCTATCCTTCTCAAATTGTTAGATATCAAGCATTGATCAAGGAAAATCAAATTTGTATGTTATAAGAGTGTTTTTATAGGATAAATATTAAATGCATATCATCTATAAAATGGAAAATTTCACACACAAAGTGTTATTGTGTTCTGAAAAGATGATAATGGACTAAACTCACCAAGTTATGGAGGTTTCGGTGCAGCTACAGATTCAATGAGATATGCAGTGTGCTAGTGTTTGATACGAATGCCTACAGATGTGCAAAGTCTCATTTCTAGGAGCTGAGAGAGTTTTCTTAAAGGAGTATTATCTGTGGAGCTAACATTTATAAGGTCTGTTCAGGTCCATGAAAACATTTAGTATGCTAGTTTGTGATAAAACCCAATTCCTATGGGCAACAAATTTGCATTTCCAATATCAGACATGCCTTCTTAAGGAGTTTTCTTTTGATTTTGATTTTGAACTAGTAAGCTCAAAACTCAACTAAACGCTAATTACGTACCTCTATTATCACTATTACTTGGAAGGTAAAACTAAATGATAATTAGGTACTTCTATTCTCACCATGACTATGACTTGGAAGATAAAGCTTTATTATGAATGGATATCATTCATAAATTAGAAATAGACATATTTGTTCTCACCATGACTTAGAAGGTAGAGATCGTAATGATAAATGGGCATAATCCATAAATTCTACCATGTTCCATAAGATGGCTATAGAGGTATGAAGGCTTTCATCTCAAAAAAGAGACACCTTTCCTAGGCAATGGACTTGATCACAGGTGAAAAGCAATACCTATGTGTACTTCTCTAAACCATTATATTGTCTAAATCTAAAAAACATTTTTTCATTGTTATTTTCTTACTTTCAATGCCTCAGTTCTCAAAGTCTTTCAATGTGCAGGTAAAGGGTGAAATTTAGATGTGAAGACATTGCAAGTGTTTTGTAAATGTTATATAGTTTCTTTAAAACTATATATAATAATAAATAATATATAAAATATATAAAACTTGGTGAGAAATGAAAAGTGAGAATATTTTTTCATTTTTTAAATACTCGTATCCCATCACTCTTGCGACGACTCGTATCGTCGATGGTATTGATAGTTTGTCACAACGATTCGTTGGATAGTTCGTCTCCTGTGTGATGCATGGCGAGCACCTTAGGTCGTCTCTAATGCGACGACATCCTTGGGTCGTCTCGCGTGCAATGACATCCTTGGGTCGTCTCATGTGCGACGGCATCCTTGGGTCGTCTCACGTGTAATGACATCCTTGGGTCATCTCGCTTGTGACAATCTCCTTTGGTGGTCTCTCTCGCGATGATCTTGTTTGGCCATCTCACTCGCAATGACATCCTTGGGTCGTCTCTCGTGTGACGACATCCTTAGGTCTCCTTAGGTCGTCGTGCGGGCAATGATATCCTAGGTTCGTTGCAATTGCCACAACACATGATACAGCGTTTGGGGGGTCCAACCTTCGTAGCCATCTTCGTGATAGAACGTTGCAAAATGACCCAAATTTACTAGTGTATAAAAAGGCATGCACATGAACAAGATGCAAATTCAATCAATGCAACAATGTGTGGTAGTAAAAGAGCAAGAGTGGTATATACCAAATTAAAATGATTATAGTCCAGCTCCAAAACTAGACAGAAAAGAAAAATTAAATGTTTTTATAGTGAGCATATCGATGTAAAAAAGAAACAAGCATGGCAAGTCTATGTGAAACAGATCCAAGACACACCTAGGAAAGAATGTGTAATTTGTGAAGATATGTGTTTTTCAAAGAACATTAAATTCTTCAATGAAGAATTGAAGAAAAAATATTTGAGCTTGATAGCATGTGACAAAACATTCTCTTGTAACATGATATGTATTAGCTACAAAAGAGCACATCAAATGGGACACTTCCATATTTTGCAACATTTGACCAGATAAGATGTAACATGTCATTACCAATTGCAAGTACACTCTCAAAACTTGAAGAGAGACTTGTATCACTCATAATTGCATTTGCAAAAATTAAACAGTGGGGCTATAAACAATCCCAGATGGGCTTGACAGGGCCCATTATCAACATGCATGTTCATATGGATATTGTCCAAAAGGCATTGCCACAATCCATAGATGAAATAATGGCAATTGCAATTGCATTGCAAAGACGACTGCAATACAAAAACGCATATCAGATCGGAAGAGTACGTGTAAATATTGGCATCAGAGCATTAAAATAATTATGTTCTAGAACTCTATACAAGGCCAAAAACATCTCTATAAACAAAGAATGGATTGATGTTCTCGAACAAGATAGTAAAAAATGCATTGAAAACACAAATTCTAATTGTGAAAATGATATGGAGATAGAATCACATAGTGAGAGACCTAGTGAAACGTTAGTACAAGGATTCATAGAGTCGCAATGCATCGATGAATTACAGGAAAAGATCATCAAAGTCACACCTGCTAAAGGACAATGTTCACTTGGAATACTCGTGGAAAAATACATAGAATAGATGAACTTTCCAACCCTATTCTATGGAAATCCGCATGATGATGAGATTGTAAAAATATTTAGTCACAAAAAAATAGTGAAATGGGAATTGCTACATGCTAGCGGGGATTTCTAATATAACACAACAAGTTTGTTTTTCGAAATGGTGCGAACAATAATCGGAAAAGTGTTTTCCTGCATGTGGATATGAATAAGAAAGGGACAACTACAAGGAAGAAAGATATTGGCAAAAGATGAGAAGTACAAACCAGATTTAGAAAATATACTTAAATCTAATATTCGATACATAGATTTTAAAAATATTTTCATTTCTCCTTATTACTTGCAACATATTAAGAAAAATTTATTTGCAATGATATGACAGTTGGGGCCTCTGACCTTTTTCGTCACATTCACAAGTGCAAAACATCAGTGGCATGAATTGGTCTCTACATTTACTAATCTATATAGGAACAAATGGAAAACACTATGAAACACTCGAAGACAAGGACATTGATTACCTCATAAGAAAGGGCCCAATCACATGTAGTCATTACTATAGACATAGAATCAATGCTTTGAAGCAATTGATATGTCATGACAAAAGATTTTTTAGAAAAGTATCATACTACTACTTTGTGACAGAGTTCTAGAACAAAGGAAGCGAGCATGAACATGGATTGTTGTGGATATAAGATGCACCAATATATGGAAACGATAGTGATTCGGAAATTGTGAAGTTTTTGGACAAGTACATAACATGCGACATAGATCATCTACATCCAGATCTTTCCAAATTGCATAGACATTACCATACAAGAAGTTGTAAGAAATGAAAGAATTCACATTGTCGATACAACTTCCCTATGCCACCAATGAAAATGACAATGATTCTTGAACAGATTAATTTAGCAGAGAAAGCTCTCGATGAAAAGTCAAAGTGTCTATTTGCATCACTAGAAAAACGAAACTATGACATTTTAATTAACTTCAAAGATTTTTTGATGCAAATGGGATTAGAAAAGGATGAGTACCTACAACTAATGCAATGTACACTAAAACAATCGATAATTTTCCTAAAATGAAAACCTTCACATATTTGGAACAATAGCTTTGCAAAGGACATGCCAAATTTCTAGAATGAAAACACAGATGCACAGTTTGTACTGAATGCATATGTAGAAACAACATATTGTAGTTCATATATGACTAAAGTTGACAAATCTATAACAAATGCATTTAGAAGGATATGCAAAGAGGATGAAAAAAGAAAAACTGATGCTATGTAGATGACATGTACACTTGGAAACACATTAATAAATCTTCAACAAATGTCCGCCCAACAAGCAGTTCATATAGTGCTTGCTCTGCCACTAAATACAAATTCAAGAGAGTGTGTCTTTATAAACACATCTCCAATATGGCAATGCACATTTGTCCTTAAACCGACCTTTTTATTAAAATAAGAACGTGACGACTCAAAAGGTGTGATGTGCCAGTCTATTATTGATTACTACATTGAACGGCCATGTGCTATTAAGAAACATGTCTTGTTGAGTTTGTCTCCAAGTATAAAGAAAATGGTACACACATGTTGAAAAGGAAAAAACCAAATGTAATACAATTCATCAAATACAACAAATACATTGACTATGAAAAATTTTGTAGAGAGAAACTATTGTTATATGTCCCATTCGAAAAAAGTGAACATACAGTAAAACATAATTGACCTACATGGCAGGTTGCTTTTTGTTTTCACGAAAGTATAATACAAGCTAATGAAGCTAACTTTACATATGATATCAATCCAACCTGGGGCGATATGGAAAGTGTGATTCAACAACTAGATAATGGCATTCTTGACATTGATGGTACATTGACTTAACGAGGAAGAAACACAACTCATTATGAATAGTATGATTTGCAAGTAGACATGCAATGTGTTGGAGGATGAAATATCAAAAGATCAATTATTCTTGGGTTCCAAGTCGCAGGTAATCCATTTTTTCTTGAGAATGGAGAATATTATAGAATTAGAAGAATGTTGAATAGAAAACAACAAGCAATTGTCAAAGACATTGCCCTAAACAAATTAAGGGACATGCACTTGCCATTGTACTTGTTTCTTACAGGTGGAGCAGGAACAAGGAAAACCTTCACGGAAAAAACAATATTCCAAATGCTTATACAAATACACGATGCAGATAATACAATCAATCCTTTGAAACCAAAGGGATTGATACTGGAATACACAGGTAAAGTTGCTTACAATGCAAGTGGAACAACAATACATTATCATGCATTTCTAATTCCTTTCAAGAAGTCCCAAATCCTTCCACTTAGCAAAGAAATGTTAGACAAATTATCAAAGATTTATCAGGAACTACAACTTGTCCTCATTGATGAAGATTCTATGGTCGGAAGTCGATTCCTATTATCCATTGATAATCGAATAAGAAGCATAAAACATGTACAAACAAAGTACTTTGGAAACATAGATATGGTATTTTATGGTGATCTTTATCAAGCATAGCCCATACATGATTCCCTGATATTTGAGCACCCTACCATGAGCATGCAAAGAATAGCATATGACTTTTGGAGAGATAGCATAAAGCGATATGAATTGCATATCACAATGTGACAAACAAATGAAAAGTTTATCGCAATTTTGAATATGATGCGGACAAATAGCCAAACAAGAAACGATCTAGAATATATCAATACGAAGTGCATATGACCTACTCCAAATGACCCAACATTCCCTTACCTGTTTTACTAAAACAAAGATGTTGCATTACATAACAAGTCTATGCTATCGCTTATGCCTCGCAACAAACTTTTAATCAATGCAATTGATGAAGAGGAAGACGATTACGATAGTGTACGATACCATGAACATACAACAACTTTTCCTTTGCAACTTGTCCTAAAATTAAATATGTTTGTTGAAATATATGCATATAACTATGATTTGCAATATGGTTTAGTGAATGGTGTAGATGGAATAATCAAAGCATACACCAAAACAGATAAAATTGATGTTTTGTGGATAAAGTTATATGATCTACATATTGGACATCACTAAGCTACCAGATTAGCTTATTTATATAGCATAGACATTTTTCCTGAGTGGATACACATATTGCGCATAGAAAACCAATATCGGAAACAACAAAGACAAGTCATTTGAAAATCCGTAAACAATTCCCAATTCAACTTGCATGTGCATGTACAATACACAAATCACGGGGTCTAACCCTAGACAGTGTTGCATTTGATCATGTTGGGGTATAGTGTATACAACATTGTCCCATGTAAGAAACACAAAGTCTTAGTATCTTCTAAATGCTTTGACATTGGATAAATTCAACGTTAAACAAAATATCATTACCGAGATACAACATTTGCGCAACGATGCAAACTCAAATCTAGAATATGATTGGTAGTCTATACAATTAGAGTCATGCATCTCAATTATTTCACTAAACATGTGTAGTTTGCATGCACATATTAATGACATAGTTAGTGAATACGATACAATGCAATATGATATTTTGTGCATTCAAGAAACATATATGACGTTGATGATGAAAAATGAACAATTTTTAAGTTTCAATTGTGTACCAAATTGCAATAAACATGGGGTGATGATACTAGTCAAAAAACATCTACCAATATTGGAACACATGCATTTTGAAGAACTAAATGTGGAGGTGCTTGTAGCAAGAGTAACAGTCAAAGGAATATTGCAATTATCAAGCAGCGCCATGTGCAAATTCTTACCAACATAGTGAATGTGATTGCAAAACATTATGCAATTTTCATTCGAATGAAATCATAGTCATTCAATGAGAATTGAATATTGGCATGTCTCAATGCAATGAGAAAACAAAAAAATGGAATATTACATGTGCAATCACAATCTTCATTTCTTCTTGGACTGAAAAAAAACATCTAGAAAAAATGTTAATTGATGATGTCTGGTCAAATGCGAACAATGAACAATCCATTTTTTTTTATATTAAATACATATTGGAGTGATCATAATACAATTTGTTTTCTACTTGCAATCTAAAATGCATGTAAATCATAGTAAACATTGGCATATGACCTCTTAAATACATAGACATCGGAATACATATTGGCATATTTCCATTTTTTTTTTAACATATTCACAAATTTTAATTTCCTTCTTGTTGAACCAAAACATGTTTTCGTATTCTTGTTACATATTTAGAAATTTCTTCTTTCTATGTTGCATCAAGAAATTGTATTGCAGATGACAAGCAACTGGTATAACACAAATTATGATCGCGAAGAAAATAAAATATCAACAATTTGCATCACCATTTGTGTTGTTCGATGTGCAATACATCGAAACAATCACCAACAATTAAGAAGAAAATAGGACAAAAAAACAAACATGGAACAAGAATTGAAAAGGTACATATTTCTAATTTTATTTGTATCCTATTAATTTCTTTTCAATTGTTATTTGTTAATAATGTATATTTCATGTCGTTTTGACATAAGAGTTTATTAGCATGTTCAATGCATTTCATGCACTACTTTCACATCAAAATGAAATAGAACAAATGCAAGAGAGCAAGAAGTTACAAGCGATATAGGAGAAGAAACTCGTGAACAATGTCCAAAGAGGAGGTATGTCGATAACAATAACGCAATGAACACCTTTTTCTGGTAAATTATATACATATGTAGTAATATATATATTCATAGTACATGGTAGTGTATATAATCCAAAGTGCATATTGCTTGCATGTGTCTCATATCCCTGGCAGGTTGAAGATCCAGGGTTTGTCAAGATTTGACCAACAAAACCCCAAGCCGTCCACATATTAAATGTTTAGTGGTGCACCAAACAAATTGTCACCCGATATGACATGAGAATCACACAGACCACTTAGCTTTCTGTCGGATGTGAATGGACAGTGTATTCAAGGAAAATTATTAGACTTGTATTGATTGGTTGATAATCCATTAACGCAATAATAAACATAAAGCATTAAAATAGATATCCATTGAACTCAGAAAAGACATATTGGATTGCAAAAAGAAACAACAATTTGTATTATTTTCATTTGATGCCAACAATACATGCAAAGGAAAACTAGTACATTTCGTAGAACTGTACTATGTACTTTTCTTATTTCAATAATGGTTGCATTACTCTGCGCTATGGGATCTCTCTTGTTTTTCCACACAAATTGGACCTTGTTTATAGACTTCCAACACTAACGTTCAGTGCTAACACACCTCCAACACTATTAGTTTGTTCATCCTCGACTCAATGGGTACTGTGACATCAAAAAAATGTTATCTTGAATTGTGAGACTTTTGAATGTGATTAGGTTGGATCCTCGCACATTGCTTGAGTAAGTGTAAGTCATCCATATGAGCTATAGTTGTATACCGACATAGGTTTTCGAATGAGTTGATTCACCCCAGAGATGGCAGATGGATTTGGTCTACATTTGTGCAGGCTCTCAACCTCTCTTTGCTTGGGATTTCTCTAGACTGGCTAAGGGTAGACTACTTCATCTTGTAGCCCAGAAATCCAAGCACTAACTAGGCCAAGTCCTATAGCTAGAACTTGGCCCAGTTACTCGGGCACTTGCAAACGATTGGCATCGAGTAATTGCTCCAACGACTAGTACTGTTAAAATATTGTGTAACTGCAAAGAATACTCTTATCCCCTTTTGTGGATAAAGATAAAATATATTTATTATTGATTAGATCAATCCCCTTTTGTGGATTGATCATGTCTGTCATTGTAATTGACCAAATCCCCTTTTGCAGATTGGTCAAACCCTAATTGTAATAGGCTAAATAAGAAGTCGGCCCCGTAATATATTAAAGGTGGTTATAACCACCCAGAAGAAGAAGTCAGCCCTGCCAGTGAAGCGACACTTCCCCACATGCCAGAATTGTATAAATAAGAGAGGCCAGCACCTCATTTGAACATACACTCAGCTCACTCATCTAGTGCGCAAGTTTTGAAGGAAGTTGCAGTTGTCGGTTGCCTGAAGAAGGAAGAGAGAGAGGTGTGTTGCTTAGTGTTGGATATTCTTTGTTGTCTGGTTCATTATCTTGGCATTGTATTGGCTATCTATATTAAGGAAGTTTTATTGGATTTTCTTCCCCTTGAGGGTTTCCTAGGATAAATGCTTGTGTACTCTTGTGATTGTGTTTCTCTCAGTGATCATGTCTTTGCTATTGTTATCTAGTAAATTGAAAGTAACCTAATAATAGCAGAAACTTTAACATGGTATCAGAGCTAAGCTGAAGAGAGCATCTTTCACAGGAAAAAGAAAAGCATCATTGTTGTCGTACATGAAAAATAGGGCTTTTTATTGAAGAAGGTTTTTAGCCCCAAATCCATCTAGAAAGGTTTGCCCTACCTCGAGGAACATTTTGGCATCTTCGGCGCACATTTTCAGTGGCTAGATCTCCCAGAAAGTGAAACCCTAGTTGTTACAAAGTACCAGAAAACCAGAGTACCAGAAGTACCAGAAAACCAGAAGCACCAGTCCAGAAATCCGCAAATCAACTTTGAAGGGGTAAAATTTGGATTTTCATAAATCTGATTGTACCATCATACTCGCCTCGGTCCAGCGCATCTTTTGGTGAGTTCAGTTTTCAGATCCAAGAAATTTGATTTTTTATTATTTCTATAGCCCGAAGGGCTAGGGTTTCTACTGCAAGAAACAATGGCTACCAGCATGAGGGTAGAAGACAGGCTGGAAGGATCTAAAAACTTCAGATCTTGGAAGCATAGGTTGCAGATGATTCTAGATGAGAATGATCTCCTAGAACATGTTACAGTGGGTGTACCAGAACCAGATGAAGAAGAGCAAAAGACCAAGCATAAGAAGAATGAAAAGAAAGCAAAGAGAATCGTGTCAGATTCAGTAAAAGATCACTCGATCCCTCATATATCCGAACTACAAACAACAAGGAAAATGTATGAAGCACTCAGCAGGCTATATGAAAGCAAAGACATTAGCCGAAATCTTACCTTAAGAAATCAGCTTCGTAATATGAAGATGGACAACTCAAAATCTATCACATCCTACCTTATGAGAGTTTCTAATATCAGAGATCAGCTTGCAGCTATTGGAGATGTCATTAGTGACAAGGAGCTTGTAAAAACAACCCTAAATGGGTTTCCAACATTTTGGATTCCTTTTGTACAAGGAGTGTGTGAAAGAAGCAAGTTACCCAAATTTGATAAGTTATGGGCAAATTGCACAAATGAAGAATCTAGACTTGCAGACCAACAGAAGAGATTAATTGTTGACGAAGAGAAAGATCTTACAGTTCAAAAGAACAAAAGAAGTTCCTTTAGAAGGAACAATAACGAAGCTAACTCTGTAAGAGTTCCAGACAAGAAGAAAGATGTTTCAAAGATCAGATGCTACAACTGTCAAAAGTTGGGACACTTTTCCTATGACTGTTCTCAAGGAAAAGGGAAAAGAAAGCATCAAGAAAATGTGACAGAGGAAGAGGAATCTCCTCCCTCAAAGAAAGCTTTAGCAGAAATTAAGGATTATGCACTTTAAGTTGAAGATAGTTGATTTGAAGAAAGATAGCAAATGGTGGAGTCTGTGAAGCCTCCCCACACAAAAACAAAAGATAAGTATTCATTTTTATTTCTAGTATCTTGTTTACTTCAATATTTTATCATTACAAGTTAGATTTTTGTGAGAATGTTAATTAACCTTGTTTTACTTCAGTGTCTATGCAGACTTATGAAGGAAGTATCAAAGAAGAGGATGAAGAAAGAGATAACATATTTATTTCATGTATGATCACTCATGAGAGTGACAAAGAAAGCATATTGTAAGTAAGTTTACAAGTCTCGGAAGAAAGAACTTATGCCGTGAATTGCAAAAGTTAGACAACACGAGAAGGATGTATGATATGGTGACAGTCAATGAAGACCAGACAATATCCGATATTCATATAGGAGCAGGAGGCTCCTAAAGATGCAGAACAAAAATATTCAAGATGAAGAAAAAGATGGATACTTAGATATAGTGGATGAGATGGAGGTAACTACATGTTGCTCAAGTACCATTCTTATAGATGCAGAGGGAGCAAATTGATCCAGTATGAAGACAGAAAGAAAGAAATATTCGAACTCAAGAAGGCACCCAGGATATTACAGAAGAAAACTTCAAGTATGATGACTAGAAGCTATTAGCTTGGTGCAAGAGGGAGCCATGTCTCTGAGTTCGAAATGGAGGATCGTGATTTGGTGCAGTTAGGAAAGCAAATGGATGGTGCCTAGAAGATGGGTAGCATGGTATTATACCATTGAAATATTTTAGACCATAAGAGATTCTTTTATATCCCATAGCTAGACCTTCATAGAGAAGGAAGAGACCTTCATAGAGAAGGAATGAGCAATCCCACAGGTAGACCTTTGTAGAGAAGGAAGAGACCTTCGTAGAGAAGGGGAATGAGAAATTTGCCAAGGTTGGCCTTTGTCCAAGTGTTGAGTTTTGGATACTCTAGGGACATGATAGAATACCCTCGTAGAGAGGAATGTGGATGTTTCTCCAAGGGGCAGCGGGCATATACTCTCCTCTAGCCAAGGATTGAGTAGTCTGGAACACAAACCTTGACCATGTGGAATGGTTAGTTGGCTATTGAGGTTTGTGTTGTGATCCTACGCGGATCATGGAAAGGGAGCCTAGTCTTGCCCAGGCTAGCATCTTAGCTTCTCTAGTTCATGTGGGATGACTAAGAGTGAAACTATGGTAGTAGTTCTCCCCAGTGGATGGGTGAGATAGATGACTACAAGAGAAGGGAGAACATAAAAGGAATGGCAAAACTCATAGGACATCTTCTCTGTGAAGATAAGATATATTTTGTGTGAAGATAAGAAAGAAGTATCTTATGCATGAAGATGAAAGAAAGAAAGAGTATCTTCTGCACGAAGATAAAGAGAACAAAACTTCCGATGATTTATAGATATGTCAATCAGTGATCATGATGCCAGATGACCAAGTGGAAGATATTGATGCCTCCTGTTATCCAGTCGATGATGTTGCCTAGTTGATGATGTTGCCCAGTTGATGATGCTATCCAGTGGATGCCGCTACCTAGTTGATGTTGACATCCGGTGACCTGTCAAAAGATAAAGAATATCCTTCTTGTTAAGAGGGAGTGTTAAAATATTATGTAACTGCAAAGAATATTCTTATCCCCTTTTGTGGATAAAGATAAAATATATTTATTATTGATTAGATCAATCCCCTTTTGTGGATTGATCATGTCTGTCATTGTAATTGACCAAATCCCCTTTTGTGGATTGGTCAAACCCTAATTGTAATAGGCTAAATAAGAAGTCGGCCCCGGAATATATTAAAGGTGGTTATAACCACCAAGAAGAAGAAGTCAGCCCTGCCAGTGAAGAGACACTTCCACACATGCCAGAATTGTATAAATAAGAGAGGCCAGTGCCTCATTTGAACATACACTCAACTCACTCATCTAGTGCGCAAGTTTTGAAGGAAGTTGCAGTTGCTAGTTGCCGGAAGAAGGAAGAGAGAGAGGTGTGTTGCTCAGTGTTGGATATTCTCTATTGTCTGGTTCATTATCTTGGCATTGTATTGGCTATCTATATTAAGGAAATTTTGTTGGGTTTTCTTCCCCTTGAGGGTTTCCCAGGATAAATGCTTGTGTACTCTTGTGATTGTGTTTCTCTCAGTGATCCTATCTTTGCTATTGTTATCTAGTAAATTGAAAGTAACCTAATAATAGCAGAAACTTTAACAAGTACCACCGTCATTCTCTTGTCTGGTTCAACTTGGTTGATAACGAGGAAGACGTGGACAACTGCAACCGATAAAGGGGGCAGCCCAAAGAATGATCCCGTCAAGTTCAATAAAGTTGTTTTCTATGGTGGCAGGCACAACATATGTTGGCTGAGAGAGTTGGGACACCGCAAGAGCTTCGAAGCACAATTCAAGCAACTATTTGGCCACCTTAGGCATCTTGCTCATGAACTGTAGGGTGGGTCCCCTTCCCAACATTTTCATTCCCAACTTCAACCGATGTGAGAATGAAACCTTAGGACTGCATGCCATTTGGATGGACTATGAGCTGTACAAAACCACATGCTTGATAGAAGAAGCCATGGATGTTGGGACTTCACGATGGAAGAATAATTACTAGGATAAATGGACCTGATGGTTGAATGGTTGTTGGAACTGCTCAATTGATAGCTAATGGGAGCCATATTTGTGGAGAAATGGAGGTTGCCTCATAATACTATGGTCCTAGCAAGAGGTATAAATAGTTGGGAATACAATTGGAAATTGGTGTCTTGGTGTTCTTGTTTTTCGGTCGACTCCATGCCCCGATATTCCTATATTGATATGTTGCAATTCGGATCTAGGTTCCTTTAATGTTGTGTGTAACAACAATGATTTGTCATACTACTGATGGCCCTTGTACAGTGTGTTGTCGTAACTTTATGTGTCGATCGTACATGTGTGATCTGGTTGAATCAGATTGCTTGACACTTCAGTGCTATGAAACGTCGTGTATCCCATGGATCGTTTGTGTGAGTGTGGTGTCCTGACTAGTGTCCTTTATGCTACCCATAACTTCACCTATTGGCTGAAATCTACCAAATCTATTGACCTATCAACTTGTCTTATTCTCCTATGTGACTGAAATGGGTCTTGTTTGTTAAAATATTTGATGTTCTCATTTTAACCATAGACAATATCTTTATATTGTCACCCAACCATAGGCACACAACCACCCCCGAGCACCATAACCTTTTCTAGATATAATGATTCTGGAAGAACCAACAGATAACCAAGAGAGTGCATCTTTCTCCAAAGATACTGCACCAGACAGAAAGTCTTAAAACCATAGAACAAGGACAATACTCAACTACTGCAGTTGTAGTTGCAGTTACCAAGAATACCACCAAGAAAATCATAATACTGCCAATAATGTCACCAAGAATACCACCAAGAGATACTAGAAGGTAGGGCACATATCTTAGGCTAGATATCGCTAGAGAGAGAGTCCAAGAATCATCCCAGAATATCCACCTTCCATTCTTGCAACTGCAACTCCAAACTTCTGCTATGCTTGAGAGAGTGAGTGAGGTGAGTGAGTAAAAATGAGCTCAAGTGCCTTATATTTATAGTGCTCCTTGTCACATGTCTAGGCTGACTTCTCTTTCTAGAGGGTAATACTTTAATATTAATTATTTTACTAAGCCGACTTGTCTTCTAGGGGTTTTATACATGTGTTTAGGGTTTCTCTTGCTTCTGAAATATTCTATTCTAGCCATAGGTTACACATGGAGGTTAATACCTCCTGCATCTACCATAATATCAACACTCCCTCTTATATAGGGAGGTATTAACTATAATGGTCTCAAACATATCCATCCATTTCACATGGTATGGACAAAGCTCACATAGTCTTGCATACCATTCTACAGGAATCATAACCACAGAGGATATCTCGTGATCACACAGATCAAGTCACGAGCATCATCATCATTGTCCATCTAGTTGGAAATCACCTCCAACACTACTGGTAGTCTCCATGGAAATCAGGTAGTAGCACATAGTTACTACAATGACATCCAATAGATCACAATAGTGTCAATCCATAGCAGTACACAATTGATATCCGGTGGTACAGAACCACTCCTAGTAGCACACAACTACTATCAAGTGACACTTAGTAACTAACAGTGGAATACATCCACCATGGTAGCACATAGTTACTGTCCACAGACCCATGGTCTCCATTGTAATCAACTAATAACTACACAAGCTATCACCATGCAGTACAACAATCTCCTGGAATCAAATCATATCATCATCGGTGTCATCTCTTGAGTCCATACTTCATCTAAGTAATCAAGCATGATGTTGAATAATTCATGTGTTGGAATTAGCGCACTCAATAGAGTGTCTCGCATAAGTCACTCACTCAATAGAGTGATATAGGGATCATTCTTCTAATTTAGACATGTGTCCTAGAAGAATGGATGTCCCAACAGATGTTGAATGCCCTGCAATGGGCTAGAAGGACCATTCTTCTAATCTGGACATACGTCCTAGAATAATGTTAGTCCTCCCAGATGTTGAAAGCCACTGTTAGAAAAACAGGACCGTGGAGCAATAAAATAAAACAAATGCAGAAACAAAACACAGAAGACACACAATACAAGAGAGACACAGATTTACGTGGTTCACCCAGTGTGGGCTACGTCCACCAGATAAATTGTCAGGTCCTTCCTTTATTATTATCCAGCAAATGAAGGGATACAACCTAAAGCAAAACCCGTTGTAACTTCCTCTTCTTTCTCTCACAGTCTCCTCTCTCAGAATACAATATTCACCATCCACCATAGCCGCGATACATTTCCCTCATAAAAGAGGGTTGCCTTCTAGGGCAAAAAACCCTAACATAATCTATACCGTTAGATCTGTGACCTTATACTGAACGGTCCAAATTTACAATGAAATTACAATATACTTTTACAAGGCAATTTTTGCTTCAGGGGCTCCACCCCCGAACCCCCGCTGGGGGCCCTCTTGCCCCCAGACCCCCCAGCCGGGGAGATAGGCCCCCCGGACCCCACAGAGGGGGTACCCCCCCTCTTCACTCCCCCGCGTGGAAGAGTGTACATACTTCTGGGGTGTAAATACTTCATGGGGTATAAACACGGCTGAAAGCAAGGACCTCTGAATCAGGAAGATAATCAGGCTC
>ML786166.1:26497-57324 GCA_009831015.1 Picea engelmannii | reverse complement strand
CAACCTATAGCAAAACCCGTTGTAACTTCCTCTTCTTTCTCTCACAGTCTCCTCTCTCATAATACAATATTCACCATCCACCATAGCCGCGATACATTTCCCTCATAAAAGAGGGTTGCCTTCTAGGGAAAAAAACCCTAACATAATCTCTATCGTTAGATCTGTGACCTTATAATGAACGGTCCAGATTTACAACGAAATTACAATATACTTTTACAAGGCAATTTTTGCTTCGGGGGCTTCGCCCCTGAACCCCCATCGGGGGACGCTGCCCCCAGACTCCCCAGCCGGGGGGATAGGCCCCCCGGACCCCGCAGAGGGGGTACCCCCCCTCTGCACTCCCCCGCGTGGAAGAGTGTACATACTTCTGGGGTGTAAATACTTCATGGGGTATAAACATGGCTGAAAGCAAGGACCTCTGAATCAGGAAGATAATCATGCTCCACAACCAACAACCACGCCATGGGCTACAGAGACCATTCCTACAGGAATGTAAGTCTCAGACTATTTTCTAACCGAGTCACCATATGTACCATAGAGATCAATCTCTACCCATGTGTGCCTTAAAAAATATTGATCTTATATCAACCACCCTAATCGGGACGCCATGTCCTTAGGGGGGAGACTATTCAACCTGATCAGGCCATTAACTATGCCTCAAGAGAATATTAGTCCTTGACCATTTTCCTAATCGGGCCACAATCTGTGCCTTAGGAAAATACCAGTACATGATACATCAGCAATCTGTCAACCAGGACCATTCTCCACAGGGAGAATGTCTGTCCACCAACAATCTATTCTGCCTGGACCATCCTTCACTTGGAGAATATTTGTCCACCAGCACACTGACTATCCATGATGTCATATATCATCACTCCCTCCTAACCGAGGAATTCATCTCCTCCCTTTCAACCAAGGGAGGTAGCTCCATTGTATCATATCTAAGTCATACTAGCATGATGTGAATGCATCATATATAAGTTGTATTGGCATGATGTGGAGTATCATCTACATCATCTCTAAGTCATACTAGCATGATGTGAATGCATCATATCTAATTTGTACTGGCATGATATAGATCAATGTCTCTGCATCATCTCTAAGTTGTACTAGAATGGTATCAATGCACCATCTCTAAGTTGTATCGGCATGATGCAAGTCATTTGCATCATCTCTAAGTTGTACTAGCATGATGCTACTGCATCATATCTAAGTTGTACTAGCATGATGCTATTATGTCATATCTAAGTTGTACTAGCATGATGTGACTCATGCATATGCATCATCTCTAAGTTGTACTAGCACGACGTTAATACATCGTATCTAAGTTGTACTAGAATGATGTGTCTCAAGACATATGTATCATATCTAAGTTGTACTAGCATGATGTTGAAGCATCATATCTAAGTTGTATTATCATGATACAGATCAACACTCCCTCTCAACTAAGGGATCAATCTCCATAAGTCCCAGCTTGTCCCTCAAGTATGTAAACTTTATCTTGGAAAGAGGCTTTGTAAAAATATTAGTTGTCTGCTCATCGGTGGAGATGTATTGGAGAATCACTTCTCCCTTCTGGACTTTATCATGGATAAAATAGTACTTGATATCGATGTGCTTAGACCTATCATGGAACACGGGGTTCTCTGAAAGCTTCACAGATCTCTGATTATCACTTTTATAGCACAAGTTGTAGGTTGGGAAAATCCCAACCCAACCACAAAATAAAGTGCTACAACTTAGGAATCCCACACCCAATGTCACCTCGATGTAGGACTCGTGCTTCAAGGGTGACTAGGTCACTCTAGGGAGGCGATCCCAATGAACCTAGGGGGAATGAGAAGGATGAAGGGAAGTGTAAGGAGAAGTCCCACAGAAGGTCAAGTGATGGAAGAAATGATTGGTCTAAAATGGTAAGTGAAGATAGGTAAATGGATACCAAGTAAAGAGATAGTTGTTGCTGCACCTGTACTGCCCGAGACACAAGAAAAGACACTTTTCCAAACAAGTATAGTAATGGATTGGCAAGTTAAGCTTGTTGTCCCTAAAATATAGCAGCATACAGGTTATTAAATCAGCAATAGATTACATCCAAATTAGCGAGTAAAAGGTCTATATTAGTTAGCAATGTCAGCAATAAAACTAGTAACCAATGTCGACCGGAAATAACACTTCAAGATTGAAAAAAAATGGTTGTCATAAAAGTAAATTTCTGCAGAAGTATATCAGCCTTATGGCTTTATCATTCAATGGAGTACAACATCAAATCTGACCATCAAAAAGTGCCAAAATCTAGCCCAATAGATGCACCTAGGCTAGTAGGTTAAACTAGCAAAGTTAGAGGGTTAGTCTAGGGTTAGTTTGTGAGATATTAGCGGTTAGGATTAGAGTTTAAAGAAGCCCTAATGGTTGTAGGTTAGTTTTACTACAGCAATAAGAATTTTTTGGAGAAAGAGGACGCCATAAGGGAGGAAGAATCCCCAAGGCATCAAGATCATTATCCAAAAGAGACAACTTAAAAACTTGAAATTTGTACATTTACCAAGGGAACAATTTATTTCTCTCATGCAATAAGTAAATGACTAGTGCATTTAAGAAAGGGTTAATGGAGTCAAGAGAATGTGAAGAAGCAATATATGCTACTTCCTTGGAGATGTAATCCCTTTTACTCCCCAAGGCAAGCTTCTCTTAGCTAGGGTTTCAACTAGGAGGGTGTATTCAATTATACTCCCCTTAGTAAACCCTTATGAAGCAATATTCCCTTAGCAATAAAATGGTGGAAACACAAGTAGGGGTGTATGCCCTTATACTCCCTACTTGAATCAAGCAAATAGAACCTTTAACTTGTAAAAATGATAATACAATGAAATAAATGGCACCTTCAAGCATTAAAAGGCAATAAAAGCTAGACTAACCACCAAAAAAGAAATGAAGAAAGCCTTCCAAGGCTAGAGCACCATCTCTAACAACCATAACCAAGACATAGCCGTAAAAAAAATCACAAGAGAGAGAACTAGCCAAAGAGAGCAAAATTTTCAGTCCAAGAGCCTCTCACAATGGTGAGTTATGTTAAAATGAGATCTTATGATCTCTTATTTATACAAAATGTCACCAAGGTGACTTGTCCACAAATTAAGGGGTAAACCACAAGACTAGGGGTCAAAATCCCTAATCTTGCCCCCTTTAACAAAGTAATGTTAAAAAATCCATTTAAAGTTTCACTTTTGCACAAATAAACCCTAATTTTACATGGACGTCTCCCCTTTAGGGGACGTTTTGCCACTTTGAAGAAGTCATTGGTGTTGGAGAAGCATGGGTAGGCCTCCAAATGCCACATGTCAAGCATCTGAATGATTTCATCATGGTGAAGACCCTCTTCTCCTCAAAACTTCCATGTTTCAATGAGTGGCACGTCACCACCAAGCCCTAACCCCCCCTAAGTGACGTCATGCCTCTTGAAGTGACATTTTGCCTCTCCTAGGCAAAATGTTTGGCATGTGGGGGCTAGGCTATGTCGTCAAATTCATCATCGATTTCTTCCAAGCCTGATCTTTCTCATCTAGCATGTGGGCCCTCGGCATCCAACCTGTAGGCCTGTAGCCCCATGGAAGCCCAAGCTAGGCTTGTTCTCCCAAAATTGTCCACCAACTAGGTCCTACAAAGAAAAATGAGCACGCCCTCCAAGGATCTCAAGTCATAACATCATGATAAGTGAATCCAAACAATAAATAATCCATCTAAGCATGTGCATCAAATATCACTATATCAAACAATTAATTTCTCAAAGACACTATGTGACTTGTCAAGCTTGAATATGGGAGGGTTGACGAAGTGTCCTACTGGGTAGATCTTGCCCTGGGTCAAGGAGAGCTTCCAAGAGATCCCTCTCTAAGCCATGTAAAGTGGATAAAATGGTTGGGGTCAAGACTCAATGGGCATAGGGCTCATGACATACAAGGGATCGTAGTGTCTCATTCATGGGTGCCTTTCTAGAGGGTGTGTGGTACCTTCGTATGCAATGCACTTTTTCCAATCCCATCAAGTGCCTTTTATCTTTCTTTCTTTGTATTTTCTTTCAATATGGCATAAGGATAGGTTGAAGGTCACTGCCCTGGCATGGTGACCAAATGATGGCAATGTCACCCACAAACACCTAGTGGAAATGAGAAGGTTGGCTCGTGTTAAGACCTCCTTTCTCTCAGCCATGCAACTAAGAGCCATTACCCCGGTTTGGTGACCAGATGATGGCAATGTCATACCACTAGATATTCATGGGTGTGATAGGTCGGCTCATGATGAGACCTCTTATCCTTCAACTAACCTTTTAAGCATTCTTTATTATATTGTGGGTCCCCTTTACTCAAAGATAATCATTTCACTGCTTTCTTGGGTGATCCCTGGGTGAAACATCTAGAAGGTTTATACAAGGCTTTTAGATTTTACCCAACATCAACCCCTCTGGGCCTTCAGCCCCTTCTTCCCACAGAATGAGGGACAACCCCTTCTTGGGTCAATACACCCTAAAATCCCAAGAGATAAGGAAATAGAGGGGAATAATGATGGAAAGTGGTAAGTATGGTCGAGAATGGTACGATGGCTCTTTAAGGGAGTTCCTAGTAGCAAACCTATCCCCAAGGAAGACCACTTACTAGGGCAGATTGTCAACCACCAAGGTGAAGTAGGGGAAAAGGTATTATGTCCAAGCATATATCATGAAATCTAGAGCAATGTAAGATACAACATACTCAATTGGCTTAAATATTGAAAAGATGCTCACCATAATACTGACTCGTACCTCATGGAGCAAGGCCCACTGCCTTCTGGAAGCCAGCAGATCAAGTGGATGTCATCTTGAAATATGTGACCATATGTGGTTGTGAGAGGAGTTTCTATTTGTGAAAAAGGGTATTGTTGGTCATGTAGTCTCTCGACACTCCATATCTGTAATCTGAGGGCCTCGAGACATAATCTCCTTAGTTATCCACAAAATGGGGATAACATCTCGCTCCAACTTGGGGACATGTGCTTGTCGTAGAGTGCATGAGAACTGCAACATCTCCTGGTAGACCTGTGCTTGCAAGGAAACATCAAACTGTCAAGTGCAGGATGGCCTACTCATCCTTGTTCTCACATGATCATAATCAAAACCAACTAAGCTAGAAAATGAATTTTTTTTACATTTTTTCAAAAATTTCTAAACTAAGCATGAAATCAATATGAAAGTAGAGCAAAATGAAAATGAAATGCATCTAAACTAGTATGAGTAATCAAGATGCGAATGTAGGGAATCAAAATGACTTACCTACTTACCTAGGGCATGGGCCCTGAGGAATTCATGTGACCTGGATGTGAGGTTGGAGAAGAGACCCATCGATCGGTAGTGGCATCTTTCTCCCGTCTAATGCCACAAGATAGTACCTTTCTTTGTCGAACTTCTTCCAGATGATGTAAGGGCCAAGCCAAGAACTATTGTCTTTTTTGTCATATCTGGGCTTGCCCTTTATTTTTTCCCACGTGATCACAAGACTTCCTTCATTGAAATTGATGCAAGGTGTATTCTCATTGTATGGAAGCTCTGTGTGAACTGTTTCTTTGACGATTTATTCAAGTTTCTCGTCTTCTTCTTGCATAATATGAATATACCCTAGCTCCTTCCCATGGTACTTTACAGTCTTCTTTTTATTTGTCCATGGGAGAAACATCTCTATGGAATCTTCTTGCATGAAGGGTAACTCAGATGGATCATACTCAATAACTTGTGGAAGCATATCATAGTAGTGTTCACTGACACAGTTAGGGCCCCTCAGATCCATTATATGTGTATCTTTCTTTCCCATGTTATGTAATATCTCATATGTTCCATCGCCCATGGGAATATAAGCATGTGTAAGGTTCATGCTAAGGAAACCTCTAAGGGGTGAGGACCAGGTCCTTAATAAGATAATCCCCCAGGCATTCGAAACATCGATCACCAATATGTCCATGAGTACGTTGATATGTGGAAAATCTATCAAAAATACCTCAACGTCTTCACACAACCCCAAGACCTCAACTCTTCTTGAATCAATACCACAAACATGGCCATAAGGTCGAGTTGTCTTGAAACCAAGTTGCTTCATCACCTTCAATGACATCACATTTGTTGAGGCCCCTGAATCAAGCATGCAGTTGTTAAAGCGGAGGCCATTCATGCCTAATGAAAGATAGAAAGGAGGGTTTTGAGATACATAGTATTCAAAATGATGAGAGGATCCTCCTTCTCAGTTGGCACGTATAAAACTTTCAAAATTTCCCTTTTCACAGAATGGATCTTACACATCTTTGTCGATGGGACTGTCATATTCAGTTTTCCAAACATGCTTGCAACATCTGTATTAAACGGAATGTCATCTATAGGAGTTGGCTCAGGAAGCAACTCACATACCAGCGGTGCTGCCACTTTTTCTGCTGATGGAAGAGGAGTATTAGGTTGTGATGGAGGGGCTGAACCATTTTTTCTTCTGTAGGTTAGAATTTCCCTCCTCCTCAATTCTTTCTTCTGGTTATCTATCAATTTACTTAAGGCCCATAGTCTCCCCTCTCTATCTCCTATTCTTTTGGATTTATTGATCTGTTCTTGGGTAACCTGTTCATCGTTGAAATTGCAAATCATGAAGTTTATATCGTTGGAATAATCTTCGTATCGTCGGGGGAACTCATCTTCTGTGTGGGGTTCTTGGCATGGAAGACACCAAACTTTTATATCAACTGTCCCAACAAGTTTCAAAGTATCTAGGGCCTTTGCCTCTTGTTGAGATCTTGGTTTACAACTGGTGGCATCTCTCTGTTGTTTGGAAAATTGAGGTCTGGGAGCAGATTGATTTCTTTCCACTGTAGTCATACGGTTCATAAGTTGATTGTGCACCTCAACAAATTGAGTATCCACTTAGTCTATCTTCTGAGTCAGGAGAGAAATCAGATCAGGAACACTATTGTTGGAAACCTTCATCCTTGATTCTGTCTTGCTACGAGGGTACTGAAAAGGTTCTATTTTGAATCAAGAAGATTCTCTTCAATGTCAATACTAAACTCTTTAGCTTCTAGCAATGATGTGGGCTTTTAATCTTTAAGAATGTATCAGAATTTCCCTTCAATGCCCTTCAAAAGCATTCATGTAAAGGAGACGAACTAATGATGTTTTAGGATGGTAATCTGTTGGAATTTAATTGTACTACCTGTCAAATCTAGAAATGAATTCCTTTACCATTTCATTCTCCTTTTTCTTTATTTGATTGAACAGAGTCCCAAGTGTTCCACCATCTGATTTTCTTAACCATTTGCTCTTGAATAAGTTGGAAAAAACATCATAGGACGTGATATGATTATCAGGGAGTCCTTTGAACCGATCAAGGGCTTATTTAGCCAATGACGAAGCAAATAACCTCATGGTTACATCCTTGTGATCAATACATGCATTGTCCATGTCCCATCCCATGACATAAATGTGGTCTTCGGCAGTTATCACATTGTTTCCTGGGAAATTTGGCAACCACTTGTTGACTTTTTTTGGCATTTTGTTAGGGTAACCTTGGATCTTGGCCATGTTGAGGGGTTTGTAGAGGTCCCTTTCCCAAGGGAGAGCCATTGGAATAAGAGGACGGGTATTATGGAAAAGGGTTTTAGCAACGGGAGACTTGAGAGGAGGCCTTCTTTGGTAAACCTTAGAAGGCTTGAACCTCCCAGGGGGAAAAGGTTTTGGGAAAGAAGGATTATGGGAAGGTGGAGTTGCCAGATGATTTTCAAGATGAGCTCATTAAGGAAAAGGGAAAGGGAACGTCCCTTAGGTGGAGACGCCAGGCAAGCTAAGGAAAAGGCTTTGGGATAGCTTACCAAAGTGTCATTAGGGTATGAAGAAGATTCAAAATCTTCCCCGGCAACGGCGCCAAAATGTTATAACACAAGCTATAGGTTGGGAAAATCCCAACCCAACTACAAAATCAAGTGCTACAACTTGGGAATCCTACACCTAATGTCACCTTGATGTAGGTCACGCGCTTCAAGGGTGACTAGGTCACTTTAGGGAGGCGATCTCAGTGACTCTCGGGGGAATGAGAAGGATGAAGGGAAGTGTAAGGAGAATTACCCCAGAAGGTCAAGTGATGGAAGAAATGATTGGTTTAAAATGGTAAGTGAAGAGAGGTAAATGGATACCAAGTAAAGAGATAGTTGTCAGTGCACCTGTACCTACCCGAGACACAAGAAAAGACACTTTTCCAACCAAGTATAGTAATGGATAAACAAGTTAAGCTTGTTGTCCCTAAAATACAAAATCATACAGGTTAGTAAATCAGAAATATATTACATCCAAATCATCAAGTAAAAGGTCTATATTAGTTAGCAATGTCAACAATAAAACTAGTAACCAATGTGGACCGAAAATAGCACTTCAAGACTGAATAAAGATGGTTGTCATAAAAGTAAATTTCTGCAGAAGTGTATCAGCCTTATGGCCGTAGCATTCAATAGAGTACAAAAGAAAATCTGACCATCAAAAAGTGGTAAAAGCTAGCCCAATAGATGCACCTAGGTTAGTATGTTAAACTAGCAAAGTTAGAGGGTTAGTCTAGGGTTAGTTTGTGAGATATTAGAGGTTAGGGTTAGTGTTTAAAGAAGCCCTAATGGTTGTAGGTTAGTTTTACTACAACAATAATAATTTGTGGGAGAAAGAGGACGTCTTAAGGGAGGAAGAATCCCCAAGGCATCAAGATCATTATCCAAAAGAGACAACTTCAAAACTTGAAATGTGTACGTTTACCAAGGCAACAATTTATTTCTCCCGTGCAATAAGTAAATGACTAGTGCCTTTAAAAAAGGGTTAATGGATTCAAGAGAATGTGAAGAATCAAGATAGGCTACTTCCTTGGGGGTGTAATCCCTTTTACTCTCCAAGGCAAGCTTCTCTTAGCTAGGGTTTCAACTAGGAGGGTGTATGCAATTATACTCCTCTTAGTAAACCCTTATGAAGAAATATTCCCTTAGCAATTAAATGGCAGAAACACAAGTATGGGTGTATGCCCTTATACTCCCTACTTGGCCCAAGCAAATAGAACGTTTAACTTGTACAAATGATAATACAATGAAATAAATGGCACCTTCAAGCATTAAAAGGCAATAAAAGCTAGACTAACCACCAAAAAAGCAATGAAGAAATCCTTCCAAATCTAGCGCACCATCTCCATCAACCATAACCAAGACATATCCATAAACAAAATCATAGGAGAGAGAACCAGCCAAAGAGAGCGAAAATTTAAGTCCAAGATCCTCTCACAATGGAGAGTTATGTTAAAATGAGATCTTATGATCCCTTATTTATACAAAATGACACCAAGGTGACTTGTCCACAAATTAAGGGGTAAACCACAAGACTAAGGATCAACAGCCCTAATATTACCCCCTTTAATAAAGTAATATTAAATAGTTCATTTAAAGTTTCACTTTTGCACAAATAAACCTTAATTTTACATCGACGTCTCCCCTTTAGGGGACATTTTGCCACTTTGAAGAAGTCGTTGGTGTTGGAGAAGCATGGGCAGGCCTCCAAAGGCCACATGTCAAGCATCTAGACGTTCTCATCATGGTGAAGATCCTCTTCTCCTCAAAACTTCTATATGTCAATGAGTGGCACCTCACCACCAAGCCCTAACCCCCCTAGGTGACGTCATGCCTCTAGAAGTGACATTTTGCCTCTTCTAAGAAAAACATTTGGCATGTGGGGGCTAGGCTATGTCATCCAAGTCGTCATCAAGGCCTTCCAAGACTGATCTTTTTCATCGGACATGCGGGCCCTTGGCATCCAATCTATGGGCTTGTAGCCCCATGGAAGCCCAAGCTAGGCTTGTTCTCCCAAAATTGTCCACCAACTAGGTCCTACAAAGAAAAATGAGCACGCCCTCCAATGATCTCAAGTCATAACATCATGATAAGTGAATCCAATCAATAAATAATCCATTTAAGCATGTGCATCAAATATCACTATATCAAACAATTAATTGCTCAAAGACACTATGGTACTTGTCAAACTTGAAGATGGGAGGGTTTTCGAGGTGTCCTACTGGGTAGATCTTGCCCTAAGTCAAGGAGAGCTTCCAATAGATCCCTCTTTAAGCCATGTAAAGTGGATGAAGTGGTTGGGTTCAAGACTCAATGGGAATAGGGTTCATGACATACAAGGGGTCGTAGTGTCTCATTCATGGGTGCCTTTGTAGAGGGTTTGTGGTACCTTCGTCCGCAATGCACTTTTTTCAAGCCCATCAATTGCCTTTTATCTTTCTTTCTTTGTATTTTTTTTCAATATAGCATAAGGATAGGTTGAAGGTCACTGCCCTGGCATGCTGACCAGATGATGGAAATATCACCCACAAACACCTAGTGGAAATGAGAAGGTTGGCTCATGATGAGACCCCCTTTCTCTCAACCATGCAACTAAGAGCCATTACTCTGGTTTGGTGACCAGATAATGGCAATGTCATACCACTAGATATTCATGGACGTGATAGGTCGACTCATGATGAGACCTCCTATCCTTCAACTAACCTTTTAATCATTCTTTATTATATTGTGGGTCCCCTTTACTCAAAGATAAGTGTTTCACTGCTTTCTTGGGTGATCCTTGGGTGAAGCATCTGGAAGGTTTATACAAGGATTTTATCTTTTACCCAACATCAACCCCTTCTTCCCATAGAATGAGGGACAACCCCTTATTGGGTCAATACACCGTAAAATCCCAAGAGATAAGGAAATAGAGGGGAATAATGATGGAAAGTGGTAAGTATGGTCAGGAATTGTATGATGGTTCTTTAAGGGAGTTCCTAGTAGCAAACCCATCCCCAAGGAAGACCACTTACCAGGGAAGAATGTCAACCACCAAGGTGAAGCAGGGAAAAAGGCATAATGTCCAAGCATATATCATGAAATCTAGAGCAATCTAAGATACAACATACTCAACTGGCTTAAATATTGAAATGATGCTCACCATAATACTGACTTGTACCTCATGGAGCAACGCCCACTGCCTTCCAGAAACCATATGATGTGGTGGATGCCATCTAGAAATCTGTGACCATCTGTGGTGGTGAGAGGGGTTTCCATATCTACAAAAGGGTATTGTTGGTCATGTAGTCTCTCAACACTCCATATCTGTGACCTAAGGGCCTCGAGACATAATCTCCTTAGTTATCCACAAAATGGGGATAACAATCACAATATATCACAGTCGAATCCAACACCTGATCAAATAGTCCAGAAACCAACTTACAAATCCATATTGTTTTCATAAAAACATCACAAGTTGCAATATACTATGCTTCTACAGTGTTGAGTGCAACATACTTTTGTTTCCTGCTAGCCCATGATATCATAGCAGAGCCCAAAATTAAGCATATACCATAAGTACTCTTTATTTCATCTGCACTCCCTTCCTAATTTGAATTAGTAAATCCATGTAGTTGCACATCACTGTTTGAGGCATATCTCAAACCATAATTTAGCGTCCCACGAAGATATCTCAAAATGTGTTTTGCAACTATCCAATGTTGATGTCTAGGTTCCACCTGGAACTGGCTCAATGTGTTCACATCAAATCAAATGTTTGGTCGGGTATTAACCAATGAGCCAATCAACTATTAGTACAAGGACGAATCTACTTGATCGAAATCAAAGTCTCTCAACTTCCTCAGATCTGTCACCATGGGAGTTTCCATGGATTTGCAATCCATCATCCCAAGCTTCTGAAGGATCTTTACAACATACTTCCCTTGCCCCAAGAAGATTTCACCACTCCTATGCTATACTTATAGTCTCAAATAATAATGCATGAGACCAAGATAATTCATATCGAATTCAAAGGCTAACTCCCTCTTACACTGAATAATGAGGGGCTTTGCACCTATCAGAAACAAATAATCAACATATAGTAGCAGGATCACAGGTGAATCATTCACAACCTTGTAATAAAGGTTTGGATCAACATAGCTCTTGGAAAATCCAAGTCTCGTCAAGTAACTGTCAGTTCGTGCATACCAAGTTCTTAGAGCTTGCTTGAGTCCATACAAGGCCTTCTTCATACATGGGTTTCTCTCGAGTGTACCTCAAAATCTTGAGGTTTATCTATGTATACTCAATTACTCCATTGAGAAAAGAGATATCTACATCCATCTGATGTAAACTCCAACCCATGGATGTTGCAAGAGATATGATGGCTCTAATAGAGGTGTATCTGGCAATTGGAGCAAACGTCTCATCACAGTTTTCTGCCTCTTGTTGGGACAACTTTTTAGCCACAAATCTTACCTTGTATTTATCGATACTCCCATCTACTGCATGATTTATCTTATAAACCCATTTTGAAGTGACTACAGACTTTCCTTCATGTTTAGGTACGATTTCCCATACATCGTATCTTCCTTCCATTCTTTCTTCTTGACTGGCAGCCAAAGATCCTCAAGTTTTAACACTTCGCTTCTTTCCGGAGAAAGCTTCTTCTAGAGTCATGTCCTTCAATATATGATGATGAATTCTATTATGAACATATATGGTTGTCATAGTTGCTTCTCCCCATAGAAACATGGATAGGTTTTGGTAATTCATCATTGCCTTGATAGATTCTTCAATGGATCGGTTCTTTCTTTCTGCTACACCATTCTGCTGAGGATTGTAGGGAGTAGTGAGCTCCCTCCTAATCTCGACCTCTTTGTAGAATGTCTTGAAATCATTTGAGTTGTACTCTCCTGCTTAGTGAGGAGGTTGACATTGGTTTACACACATATGAGTGAACGATGTCCAAAACTTCTTTTGCTTTACACGCTTCATTTAGAATTGGTACTTGGTGAGATCACCTACCTCGCCACTTGATGGAGTCATCTGCTCCATGTTTTGCAACTATCACTCTAACTCCTTCTCAGAGATATCACCTGTGACCTTCCCAAAACAAGAAACAACAAGAGCAAAAGTATTTCCAATAGCATTTTCATAAGAACATATTTATGGTAACAAGGATGGCATTCATCAGAGGATTACCAAGTTGACCTACCCGAGAGCAAAACAATAAATAACTCCTAGAGGAGATATTAGTTCATTTTGCAAATAAGTGCAATAAGAATATATATCATACAACCAAGTATACCTAGCAGTAATAGAACCTTTCAAATATTGTTGTCACAACTATAGTGTTTACTTGTATTGTAGCTATTACCAAATTTGATATGTGCAATTTGAAACTTAACAATTTGATCAATCAAACCTAGAACCTGGAACCTGGAGCCTCAACTTCTTGTTCCTATGAATGTACTGAATCCAAGATCATTGTTTGGACAAGCTCTCTTGTACATTCCCTACAAAACACACTCATTCTTTGTTGGATGATATAACATGAAAATCATATACAAATGCATACCTTTGAAATTTGCAGCATTGTTCAACTTGTTGTCTTCTAATCTAAAACTAGACACCATCTTGACACGAAGAGGTTAGAAGTTGAATAAAAAAGGTTCAATGATTTGAACAAGCTAGAAACTTTGAAATTTCAACTTTGACCATAAACTCAATTTTGACCAAAAGTCAATCTTTGACTTTGATTAGTCAACCTTTGACTTTGATCAGTCAACCTTTGACTTTCACCAAAAACTGAAACTTGACGTTTTTGTTGGCTGAGGACACCGGAGGGTGCGCTAGGCTAGGGCACACTAGAATATCCAGAAATTAGGTCTAATGCTTCACTTAAGGTGCCAAAGAATTAGATTAGGGTTTGTTGCAGGTGCAAAATCAGAAACCCTACTTGCAGCTGCAACTCGTGCTACAACAAGCTTGACAAAGAGCTCTCACTCTATCTTCCAGCAATTAGAATGTTTTGAAGGTAGTGTGGGCCCATAACCTATTAAAATATTCGGCGTGCTTGTTTTAACCATATACAATATCTCAATATTGTCACCCAACCACAAGCACACAACCAACCCCGATCACCATAACATTTGTTGGATAGAATGATTTTGGAAGCAGCACTAGAACCAACAGATAGCCAAGAGAGTGCATCTTTCTCCAAAGATAGCGCACCAAAAAGAAAGTCCCAAAACCATAGAACAAGGACAATACTCAACTGCAGCAGTTGCAGTTGCACTTACCAAGAATACCACCAAGAATATTAGAATACCACCAAGAATGTCACCAAGAATACCACCACGAGATACTATAAGGTAGGGCACATATCTTAGGCTAGATAGCGCTAGAGAAAGAGACCAAGAATCATCACAGAAGATCCACCTTCCATTCTTGCAGCTGCAACTCCAAAATTGTGCAATACTTGAGAGAGTGAGTGAGGTGAGTGAGTACAGATGAGCTCAAGTGCCCTCTATTTATAGTGCTCCTTGTCACATGTTTAGGTTGACTTCTCTTTCTGGAGAGTAATACTTTAATATTAATTATTTTACTTAGCCAAATTTTCTTCCAGGGTTTTTACACATATGTTTAGGGTTTCTCTTGCTTCCAGAATATTCTATTCTAGCCAAAGGTTACACATGGAGGTTAATACCTATCACAGCTACCATATATCAACATTGTCATGCCAATGGATATGCAATTACACCTATTATGTGCTTGGTTATCTACTTTGTATGTTATTCTAGTGTTATGATACACTAACTCCTGCAATGCTTTGAGACTTCACAATGGATTCGACCTATGTGCGTCATAGTAGAAATTTGTTCATATTCCATTCATAATCCCTTTAAGTGGTTGACAGTCCATTGTGTCTGACTTCACTGCTCCTGCTTTTCTAATGTGTACCAGGCTAAATGGAGCTAGTCAACACATCTGCAACTTCCTGGGGTGTTTGAGGAATTTGTTGTCATATAACAACACCAAAGATCTTGCTTGTAAAATCTTGTGTTGAATGTTAGGATCCTGTCGTGTTTTTTGCGTCTACTTCTCAACCACTTGAATGTATTCCACCATAGACCGATGTTTTTACAATTCCATAAGATCATCCAATAGTTGTTGTGGTCGTTGTTCATTGTTGTTGCATTTCAATTAGAGGATCTGATTCTAAGTGTTTTGCAAATGCATATATATCTTACAACATAAGGTACAAGGTTGTTGCAATGAACACTACTAAAGAGTCACTGTTGGTTACGATGTCTATTACAATTCACAAATCTTTTGCATTTGTAGGCATTTTGGAAATTCAATCATGTACATATAATTAACACTTTTGCATTGTTATGTATTACGTGGTATACAATGTACTTTTGTATATTGCATAATTAATATGTATCTTGCAAAAAAAAGGAAGAAAAAGAAGAAGAAGGGCATATGTCAATATAAACCTAATATATAATATATTGTATGTGCTTAGCGTTCACATATTCTGTGTTTGAATCAAGAGAAGTTAGATGAGCCAGGGAAGTATTAACAATGGTGCATCACAAATATCTTCCCAGCAATAGAGTCAAAGGTAAATATCCATAAGTTATTTTTCCTATAGACAACGTGACAGTGACGAAGACATACATAGATGTTTATAAACTCTCTCTCTTAGACATGACAAACAAATAGCATCGGGTGCTTATGAAATTTGCAAATTACTATGTTCAGTTCAAGCGAAATAGGAATACCTACAATTGAAGCAATCAATGTTGGAGAGTCAAGTGTAACAGGAACAGGTACAGGTGAAGAAATTATCCATGTGCAACAAGAACAATTGGAAAGGTGTGTATATAAAAAAAAAAATTGTACAGTTGCACAAAAAATATATGGAAACTTTTATTCTTATTGCTTTTTTTTGTAATTGTTATACGATGATGCATCTTTGCAACTCTAAATATTGTCTCAATAGATAACTTGAACAATTGCGGGACTGGAGAAGTATTCATTAGAGGCATGATGGTTAGGGCTAATATGACATATGAAAATGGTATGATGAAAGTTACATTCATAATTCATGCACACCTCATTCAAAGACATGAGCAAAAGATTCTTTTGGGTGCTGGAATATCTATTACAAATTTCAAAATTCTACCAAAAAATGGCTATGAACGTGGTGATGGTTATCGTGTCATATTGCTACTTGAATCAAGTGTTATAGAGACAATGCCTCCAACCTATAAATAATACAATTTCATACCAGACACAACGATTAAACAATTTGCAAATAATACAGACGTGTATCCAATTTGCACTATTGGAGTTGTCATCAACCTCGCTAGAAAAGTTGGATTGCAGTACAATTTGCATATAAAATATGGCAACATAGATGATGACAAAGCAATGATATGTTTTTCCATGGTCAACGCTTTATCATTTATATGTTAATATATAATCAATCAAATTACATAACAATTACAATATTTTATATATATATCAACCGAAACTATATAAAATATGGCAACATAGATGATGACAAAGCAATGATATGTGTTTCCATGGTCAACGCTTTATCATTTATATGTTAATATATAATCAATCAAATTACATAACAATTACAATATTTTATATATATCAACTGAAACTATATATATATAAAATATGACATTTTTGTCAAGCCAAGAAGCAGATCGTGCAATATATATTTCATATGACAGTTTTGTCAAGCCAGGAGGCATATCGTGCAATATAGGTTCCCTAACAATGCATTGCACACTATTGTTGCACACACACACACACACACACACACACACACACACACACATATGTATGTATGTATGTATGTATGTATGCACACACACACACACATATGTATGTATGTATGTATGTATGTATGCACACACACACACACACACACACATAGTTTAAATTATTGAGTTTTGTATTGTATAAATAGGTTGAAGGTACATTGATAACAGTAAATGCATATTCAACTCCTTTTGAACCTGTCTGTGCAGTCTGCAACTCTCCTGCAGGCGCCTGTGATTTGATAAAAAATGCAATGTTTGATTGTATAAGATGTAATTAGAGATGCCATTTTTTGTATAAGCATTGCCTGAATGCTATTATACACACCATGGACAACAATAGCATGCAATGCATTGTTAGGGAACCTATATCTGCACGATATATATATATATATAGTTTAAATTATTGAGTTTTGTATTGTATAAATAGGTTGAAGGTACATTGATAGCAATAAATGCATATTCAACTCCATTTGAACCTGTTTGTGCAGTCTGCAACTCTACTGCAGACACATGTGCTTTGACAAAAAAAATGCAATGTTTGACTGTATAAGATGTAATCAAAGATGCCCTTTTATATATAAGCATTGCCTAAATGTTATTATACGCACCATGGACAACAATAGTGTGCAATGCACTATTAGGGAACCTATATTGCACAATCTGCTTCCTCGCTTGACAAAAATGCCATATGAAATATATTTGCAAAAAAAAACAAGTATTGTTTATTTGCTACGCGATTTTCGAGTACGTGACAAATTTACATTAAACGAAGACAATGCCATTTTGCATGTTGGATAGACAAAAAAAGGGGGGGTATTACAAACATGTTCATGTATCTTCAAAAGAACTTGAATAGGTGAGTTTACTTATTAACTTTAACCACTAATTTTACTTTTTAATGAATATTGAACTAGATGTTTATATATTATTAGGGTTAAATTGCACTTGGAACAAGTTTTATATTGAATGTTTTCAAAATTGTCATTGACATGGAATTTGTAGTTGAGCCTTGATTTCTTTAACAAATTTGATGTTGATTGCAAGCACCAAATGCATATGTTCACAACGTCAAAAATTCCTACTAGAAACAATCTCACATGATCCTCCCACAACAAATCGCAACTAGATCTGCTATGCTTTGAGATATTAATGTGGACATGTAGTATCTATGATACATATGTCTCATAATAACTACTACTAATAATATTCTAATTGGCCTATCTAGAACCAAATGCAATCAAACTTGAATAAGAAACACGAAGTTTAATCATTGCATTAAGTGAAATATTTCTCTTATTCAGTGGTGTATTGTGTAGAGTTCCAAATGACAAGTTATTTGTTTGACCTATATGCACATTTATATGGAATTTACATATACCGAAATTGGCAAAAATTGTATGGATTACAAAAATGCAGATGAATACAGTTTCGCATCTGTACAGACACATTTCTCTAAACGTTTTCAACTTCAATTCAATGATTACAAATCTGACAAAACTATACAAGCCTTGAACATAGTTTTTCCTAGTTCTTTCTCAACACAATGTTTATGCTTCTAAATTATTTTATCCATGGGCTTCGACCAATCGTTTTTGTTCATTGTTCCAATGCATTTTAAACGCTTAAACAAGTGATAAGATAACTTCCATAGTTAATTTCTTTTCCAAGTAATATGTTTCATCGCTTTGCAAAGCAAAAAGTTAACACAATGTGTGTCTTAGAATTTCAAAATAGACAATTTATATCACTATACCCCACTTCAGTAACTTGTATGTAATGAGGAACGAAATAGAACTGAAAACAACTAGCAACTATAATAACTTTTGTTGGTGCAGATTACCATGAATCATGAATTCACATGCATGGGAAATCAATTAAAATTCAAGTTCTACTTTCTTGGGTGGGTTGCAAATAGAAAATGTCACTTTGGAACTATTCGAACTATTAGAAGTGCGAGAGTGTGGGAGTGTGGCACGATGAGTTGTATGAATTCTTCACACAAGGGTTGAAAATAGACTAAGTGTTGGTTGTGCGGGGGATATGCCAGTGTGAAATGTGGAAGTGCTAAAGATATAGTTGTACGGAGTGCGAAAGTGCACATGTGTAGATATGTGAATATGCAGGTGGAACAGTGATATGAATTCTCCACACAGAGGCTAAAAATATACTAAGTCTTGCCTATGCAGGGGACATACCTCTGCGAAGTGCACATGTGTGAAAGATATTGTTGTGCAGACTGCAAAGACACTGTCATAGCAAAAGCCTACGCACAACCTGAAAAATGACAAAGTAAAAATGACTCTGGTTAGGAAATTTTTGAAAGACAAAAATTACCTCAACGTATGGAAGTGCGGAATGTAGGAGCATGAGTAATATGAATTATTTTGGCAAGATTTGAAAATAGGTTACCGGAGTGGAGAAATATGAATCGTATGAATTATTTGCGCAAGGGTTTAAAATAGATTATTGGTTGTGCAGGTCGTATACATGTGTGAAGTGCAGATGTGCGGAAGATATAGTTATGCAGAGTGTGGGCACATGGTAATGGAAAAAGCCTCTTCACAACCTGAAAAATGGCTTGGTGCGAACGTGAGGAAGATATAGCTATGCAGAGTGCAAGTACATGGTAATAGCAAAAGCCTCCGCACAACTTTCTGACTAGAAAAATTGTAAACATAAATACAATTGCATAGATCGAATTGCTTTAAAGCTAAGTGCATGATGCCAATTTACTAAAATGTGTTTTCCACGCATGAATTACCTTTGGAATACATGTAATCATAATTAGACACAATTGGATAGGTCATAGAAAGGCATGCCATTTACTTTGCATTAGTTCTAAATCTCTGAATCCCTGCCATGTTATCGTATATCGCAGTAAATAAACATGTTATAAATGGGTCGATTATCGTGCAAATTGCATGCCTTGTCACAATAATGTGATGCAAAGTGTTAGAGGATGGTTGCTATGAATTGTCCGCACAAGGGATAGAAATAGAGTGTGTTTCTTGTGCAAGGGATGTACCTATGCCAAGTGTGGACGTGCATAAGACTTGGCTATGCGGAGTGCATGCATACAACCATCGCAAACACTACACAAACTGTGAAAAATCGCTAGGTAAAAAAGCCTTTTGATACAATTTTTTTTCAAACATAGTGGATTGGTGCAAGAATTTTATATAAGATTTTCAAAAGCATGGCAATTAGAAGAAGAAAGGAGCCTTGTATGGTGATATCTCGTGTACCAGTTACTCTAGTACAAATGTTGTTGAACCAACAATTTAGAGAAGGGAGATTAGCAAAGTGCCTTGCCAGATTTCAAGAATATGACATGGAGATCAAGCCCCTAAATTAGCTATTGCCACAGAAAATGAAGACACGAAAGAAGTCTCAACTCTTCAAGCACATTATTTTCAATTGATATAGCTAGAAGAATTAAGGGAAAATGCACTAAAAAGTATAATAGATAAACAACTGATAGTCATGAAATATTTTGATCATAGTGTCATTGCTAAGCATTTTTAAAATGATCAATGGCTTTTGCTTTGCAACAAGGAAAAAAGTTCAAATCCTTATCCATTGTACCGTCGCAGATTGAGCGAAGCTTTGCTTACAATTCTTACTTATTGAAAGATGCAATTAGAAATGTTCAAACACTGCTTATGAATGAGGAATTCCTAAACAACTTCTTTATTTGATCTCAAGTTCTCATTGTTCTGTACATAAACCTTTGTTGTTTTTGTTTCTTTTTCTCTTTCTTTCTTTGCTTTCAATATTATATATTGCCATATGAAGTACCCTTGTCATATTGTCATTTGGATATGGAGTACCCTTGTCAAATTTCTATTATTTTGACTTCATCACTTAATCATAGGCTCTCTGGATTTTTGGGAATCCACAGTGGGTTACTGCCTTGCAATTGGAGCCAATTCCGCATCCATTTCATGTCTCAGTTTTTAATCTGAATCTTGTATAAAATTCTTTTCCCAATGCACTATATCTTGAAGATGTCCTAATTAAAACACTTTTTACCTACGCATGTTTCATGGTGTGGATATCCTTTTCCTATGACCATATCTCTATGCTCTGCATAGCTATATCTTTTGCACCTTTGCAATCCAAACAAGTACATTGCATGCTCAGCCAAGACTTCAAAACAAAGCACTGGACATCCACCTTACACCTTGGTATATGAAAAAGAAGCAAGACTGCCAATACATTTGGAACTAAATGCATTGGTTGTTGTTATACAAAATGAAACATGGAAAAAGTCATGACTACTCAAGCACAATCTTTTCAATTGCTCCAATTGGAAGAGCAAACAATAAATGCATTGGAAAGCATGACCATCAAACAACAAATAACCAAGAATTATTTTGATCATAGTCCAACTGCAAATCATTTTCAGAAGCACCAATGGCTTTTACTCTAGAACAAGACTAGTGAGAAATGATATTTTCATTCCAAGTTTGAAGCTCTATGGAATGGAAGGTAGCATATTGAGAACATCTTTGATCACAATTTTTACTTATTGAAAGATGCAACTGGAAAGGTTCATACATTGCATATGAATGCGTTATTACTTAAGTACCTCTTCATTTAATCCCCAATTCTAACTATTCTACACATAAACCTTTCTTCTTATTTTTTTCTCTCCTCTTTTTCTTTGTTTCTTTTCAATACTATATACTTTCATGGTATAACTTTTTTTTTCCATCCCCTTCACAAATTTTATTATTTTTCCTACATCAATCAATGATAATCTCCTAAGACTCTTAGCAACCCACATAGCATTACTGTTCCACAGTTGAAGTTGATTGCTCATTTATTTTGTGTGTTAGTTTTCAATCCAAATATTGTATAAAAATCTTCTACCAATCCACTATCTTTCAAAAATTTCTTAGTCAAAAGAATTTTTACTTACCCATTTTTCACACTGTGTGGATCCTTTTGCCATCACCATATCTCTGCACTCCATGCACCTATATCTTCCACACCTCTACACTCCACACGCATATATCCCCCGCACAACCAAGACCTGTTCTAGTTCTATTTTCAACCCTTGTTCAAACAATTCATATTATTGATCCTCCTGCATACCTCTCTTCCACACCTCGACATTTCCAATAGTTCCACACCAACGATTCTGACAAGCCATGTAATTTGCACGATAACCAAGTCATTTATGGCACATCGATTTGCTCGGATTTGCAAAGAAAGGGAGGTGATTTAGGACTAGTGCGAAGTAAATATCACGATTTTCTATGAACTACTTAATAGTTTCTATTTATCATTACCCATATTCCATAGGTACTTAAGGTGTGGAAAGGACATTTTAGTAAATACACGTCATGCACTTTGCCTTAAGGCAATTCAACCTCCATAATCTACTATTCATAACTTTCACATATATCAAAGTCCATTAAAAAAAGCACAGGTAATTAGAAAATAGAAAAATAAAGCAATGTTCTTGTGGTGATAGCTTATATACCACGTCCTTTGGTAACAATATTGCTCCAACAACAATTTAGAGGAGGTCGATGGGAAAAATCCCTTGCCAAACTTCAAGAATATGACATAGACATATACTTCCTAGAGATTGTCAAATGACAAGGACTGCAAATTGATGGCTAATATTGAAGCTGTAAAGATCCCTCATGTAAATGATGTATTAACTCAAGATATTGTTAGCAGCCAATTCACATTTTCCACTGTCCTTATAAAGCTGCCTACACCAATGTTTTGCAAACTGTAATTTTTCGTCGCAATTTTCAAATAAACGACACTTTTATTTTTGCATTATTTGCACACTTACCTTCGTTTTTGTTTTCACGACTGTAAGCGTGAAAACTTGGTCTTTCGAAGTCGCATTAAAATCTTCAATGAGTTGTCGTTATCATTCTTGTCGATATGCCCATTGCGTTTACATTTTACTTATCATTATGCAGTTGGCAAGACCTTTTGATCTGTACTCATTTCACATTCTTCGATTGATTGTGTAATTTTGTTTCATTGAGTTTGTGATGCATTGGCGATTGGATTTACATGTTCTTTTATTGATCTACTTGGCATATTGGTTTCATAAAAATGCATTGATGTTATGGTTTAAACTCTTGGCACATTGGTTAAACTCTTGGCATGAATCATTCTATACACCACATGTCATATAGTCAAACCATTGGTATTGGTCTCGATTTATTTCTTTGGTTGTGAAACTATGGCATAACTTTTATAGCGCAAATGGTTTATCCATTTACCAAAGGTTTCGATTGATTCAATGAAATGGCATGGTTGTAATACATATGCGCTATGATTTGAATAGTGGAAAGCGTCGGCGGTTGTACCATTGGTAATTACTATTCTGCATGGCAAAAATAGCTCCACCACCTTCGCACGATGTCATTAATGCTTACCTCTATCCCTGTTTTACCTCTGCTAGCATCGGGTAAACCTGTGAATACTCTGCTTCGGCATATGCTATGATTCAAACCCGGGACTTACCGTGTTCTCTTCTCCATGGCACCGGTGGTGCGAATTGAGTCAAACGGTAGTCAAGCCTCACTACTATTCGATAATGCCCGGAAAGATTTGCAAGATAATGGTTGGCTCACGTTTGTACAGAGGTTTGAGGGTTTTAATCTATTTGTTGCACAACAGTTCGCTCTGACTTTTGATGGTTGTAGGCCAAGATAGGTGACATTCATCTTGAGCTGAGTGCGCAGTTCATTAGCTCTGCCACAGGGTTAGCAGCCACGGGAGAGCGATGGTTTAAAAATTCTAAAGTCGAGGAGGTGCCATGGCCACTACTGTTCGTCTCGCGAAAGGTCACATCCTGTGACAGAGGTATGCCCATTTCCAAGCTTAAACCAAGGTGGCATGATCTTTTGATGGTGGTTAAACAATTCGTGACCTGTGAGGGTCGGTATGGACTAGTTTTTCTTTATCACTTTCAACTGTTAATGAATTTTATGGGTTATCCATTGAATATGTCGTTTTACTTTCGGTGTAGCCTTTATAAAATGTTAAAAAGGTTTAAACGAGAAAAGGTCGACAGTAGCTTGTTCCACCACGGCCTAATCAGACTCATTGTTGTTCACCACTTAAATCTTCACGGTGATAGTTGGCAAGCTTTTGTCTCTCGAAATGGTTTTGCTGATACAGAGCCTGTCCAAATTGACAAGCCCGTGGTTAGTGAAACTAAGGTCGAGCCACCCGTGCCTTTACATGTTCTGTTGCCCTCTCCTAAACCCTCGATCGACCCTGATATCAATCTACCCGACGTATTAGTAGACAAGGCAGAGGCTGTTAAAAAGCCTGTGAGCAAAAAGGTCAAAGGAAACCCTATTGTCGACGACAAAGGTAAAAAGAATGCTCGACTTATATCGAGACTGGAAAGGAATAAACCTAAACCTAGTGCTGAGCAGAAGCCCATAGTCCTCAGTGAAGACTCGGACTCTGACGTCGAACGCTTCCTAGCTAGTGAGTACCCTTACTCCAAAGGTCTGTGCTCCAAGCCAACCTATGACTTCATTTCTAATCTGCCCCCGTGCTTAAAGAAAAATCCTAGCTACCCAGGGATCAAGCTACCTAACGAAACCCTCGTCAATTTAACCAAACCCTCACCTGCATTTTCAAAGACCGGATAGTCGTCATGTGACCAATGTAATGTGTGGTTGGAATGCTACTATACCGACGTCCCCTTACTACAGTCAAAGATCAAATCATTGGAAAACCAAGTCGCAGTGTTGACAAGTGAAAGGGACAAGCTTCAAGCAAATGATAAGAAGAAGAAAACTACTGGTTCCATCGTATTTAGGAATGTCGAATCGGCTACAGCCTTCGTGAATTCCAAAATGTCATGATCAAATCGTCTGCTCGTCATCCAGGTATGAATTTCGATATCATTTTCGTTTTATGAATTGCTAGATTAATATAATGATTTGAGTTTGGTTTTCAAATAGCTCTGTCTATTGTTCGAAATGACTTTGATATAGCCATATCAAAAACGGTTATGTTGTTCATCCTGTACATTGTTTTCATTTTGCTAAAATTAAATGAAGTTATGATTTGGTTACACGATTTGGTCGTGCCCAGTTTAGCAATTGATTGGTTTTCATCGAGTTGGATTCGTTTTGAATAATTCTATTGATTCAAATTTACGAAATCAATGGGTTTTGCTTTCAATTGGATTTTGTTTGTATATGATCTAAACAAAAGGTTTTTATGCTAAAATTAGAGCACAACTATGTTTTGATTTGATAGGATTTTGTTGTATGATTTGATTTTTGAAACGAATTCATAGGATTGAATTGGCTTGATAGTTACGATGTAGTCTTTTAAATTGGAAAAACGACTCTGTTTTATCAACATTCTCATTCGAATTTGGATTATATCTGACCTGTGTCGAAGATCTCTTCGTTGAAATCATGGAACTGTTTGATTCATATCGGATGTAACAAACTCAATTTGTTCAATTCGCTCTTGTTTGGATTGGATTGCTGTGTGTTTTGAGTTAATACGATTCCTGTTTTGAGCTCAATTCGTATCAAAAATAGATTTAATGTTGCTCTGATGATCTTAATTTTCAAAACGAGTTTGTTAAACTCAGATCGACATATGTTATCTCTGTTGGATTCTTGTGAGAAAATTTGGCTAGTAGTTCGATTTGAAATGAATTCAAGTGAAGATTTCGTGGAATATCAATCGATTTTGTTTCTCACACTTGGCAATAACAAACGATCGAATGAGTCCTACAGATCCTGTTATCAACCTACTAATTTCATTATGATTTCAGTTGTGATTATTTACACACCAGTTTTGATTCGATTCACTAATGGCATGGATCGTTTGTGTTAATACAGTTACATCAATTTGAAAATGATCTTGTTGTTTTCGTATGGATTCGATCGTGTTTCCTGTTGATGGATAAGGCAGTATTAATGATTGCATATGATTTGTTTAACTGAATCGATTTCAATTTGATATGAAAGCGATTTCATTACTGTTCGATACGATTTTTTATAACCGAATTAGTAACGAATTAAACAGAGAGTACCCATCTTTGTAGTCAATTGATTGATCTTAGTTCTGTTTTGATCTCAAATTAGTATAACAATTTTAATTTTAATGATTCGTTTGTCTTTCAAATAGCTATTAGATACTTGTTAATAGTTGAATTTAATTCTTTAAAGAGTTGAATTAATTTTAATGCTGATTATGTGTCTGATTTAGACCAGCTACAGAATCGCAAGATTCTGTAGCTAGTCTTTAGGATTAGATTTTTATCATTTTCATTTGCAAAATATCCTCCTAACTTGTCCATTTTTTATCTTTTTCAGGTGCATTCGAATTGCATTGGACTTGCTGGACAGTTTAGGAGATATTAGTGTGATATAGTTTTTATTTTAGGTTCCTAGTTTAGTTAGACTTGGGATATTTTCCTAGATTTTCTGTAAACAGTTTGATAACTTCCACAGGGATGTTTTACCCTGTGGAAGGTCTTTAAATACTTATTATTTTTGTAATAAGGAGCATCCTCACTTGTGGGAGAACCAGGCTATGGATTTCTAATACAAACTAAGACAGGAGTTGATGTTTTGCTACAGCTTTCGCTTTCAATATATCAATCTTTTGTTTCAAGTTTATACATGTCACTTTGCAGTTGATTATAGACTACTTTAGCTATCATAATCTATTGCAGGATGATATGATTTGATTAATATGCTATCCATATCTGATTTCTTTCATTACTTTTAAAAATACAACAATTACTTGGTTTCAGTTGATGAATCACAGATTTCTCTTCTTCGTTAATTGAATCATTTCGTATAGATCTTTGCATACAGGTTTATCTAACTGTGAAGATTTATAAATCATAAGATTGTTGTAAATTTTTATGTCTTGTTTGTCCTGTAATTATATTGAAGAGCACAGCAGCTTCCCATTTACGAGAAGCTAGTGGATAATTCGGTGCGGGTTTCCTCCCTCCAATCAGCTAAGACAGTCATTACATTCAGGACAAACCTGGAGCGTTTCTTCAGTTTAGTTTGATATTTATTTAATTTGTTAGTATAATTTAAGTAGTTTAGTTAGATATATTTGTAGTTTAGATTAGTAGTTAGAATTAGTATATTAGTTGTTTAGTTTAGTTAGTTTTCAGTCTATTTCTTTTTTCATAAAATTATAAAAAAGAAAAATAAAAAACAATAGCTCTCGCTATCTTAGGACAAAATACAAATGAGTTTTTCAGGTTTTCATTCAAATCTGTAAATTGTAAATATTGTACATTTTGTGAATAAGATTTATTTCTGTTAGTAGTTAGATAGTTAATTTCTTAGAGTTAGTATAGTATTAGATAGTAGACTGTATATATATATTTGTTTAGTTTGTTTTAATAGTTTGTTTTAGTTAGATTAGTTTATTAGTTTGTTTTAATAGTTTTTAGTTAGATTAGTTAATTTAGAGTGGTTTTCTTTTTGTTTTCTTAGGACTTAGATTGGCTAATGGAGCCGCTAAACCCGTCGGGGTGGTTCATCCCAAACAGCTTGGGTTATTAGACAACCCCGGACCGGTTCCACTCTCCCAGTTGACTGACGGTCAATTTCGCCCGTCAACAGATATATCTATCTTCCCAAAAAAAATTCATCAAAAGCCTCTTTACTTAGCCATTTTCCATGTTGTACCGAACCTTTTGCTACCATCATATCTCCACACTCCCCGTAGCCATATCTTTCGCATTTCCGATGCTCTACACATCCAATAGTTTTGCAACACTTTCTAACAAACCACATAATTTGCACGATAATCGAGTCATTTATGACAAGTTGATTTACTTTAATTTACGAATAAAGGGTGATGGTTAGGACTAATGCGAAGTAAATGTCTCACTTTTCTATGAGCTATTTAATGGTTTCTATTTATGATTATGTGTGTTTCAAAGATAGTTCATATGTGTGGAGAGGACATTCTAGTAAATACGTGCCATGCAATTGGCGTTAAAACAATTGGAGCTCCATAATCTATTATTCATAAGGTTCACTTATATCAAAGTCCATTAAAAAAATAGTGGTATGGAAAATTGAAGAAGAAAGGAGCCCTTTTGCGGTGATACTGCCAATTCACTCGCGAGACAAGACAATAATTTTTGTTGGTCAACTTTCTACTAGCGGTTCTTGAACACGAGTCCAAAAGAAAAGCAAAAGAACAAACTCTGGACCACAGGGCTCATCAACGTTGCCTGTGTACTTGAAGTTTTTGACTTCAAGGAACTGGTATCCTGGTGTGCTCAAAGGTTTGATTCCAAGACAAGAATGATTCAAGTGACAACAAAAGCAAAGAATCCCATCGTCCTTGTTCCAAAATTTTTCAAGAAAATGCTCTATCTTCCTTCTGCAAATAAAAGTCTTAAGCTCACGGATGCAGATGCCTTCCTCGACTCTCAGGCATGCGACTCCAACGTATTGAAAAACTTTATGATATCGTCTACAAACATGTCAAGTGACCTTTCAACAATTGATATATCTTTGTTAGAAGAACCATACTAGGACTTTTCATGGTTGTTTGTGTGCGTGGATGGGAGGGAGTCGACTTCACACATACTTAGGTCAGCGCTATATGCAATGTACTTTTCATTTCGCAAGGATGTTATCTTTGATTGGGCAGAGGTGATATTAAATGAACTTTGTTTACAATTGGGTAACTACTTAAGTGCTCAAAGATTTTTTATGACCGCATATTTGGTGTTTGCAATTGTTTATTGCAATGTCTTCGAGGGTCTACCTATTAAAGCGAGTGTAAATACACACAATGAACCAGTTCAATTCTGGCACCTGATGTTATGCATACATAAAAGACCATTCAATTTTTATATTATTCGAGATAGATTTGTTAGAGAGTTCAGACACATATTAGTTGGAGAAAAGCCTAAGAGAATAACTCAGAAAGCTGAGGAATTTTTCAAGGGAAAGGGCATCTACATTCAAGAGGAAAATCATACATACATTTGATTGTATGGTTGTCAAGAAAACCCCCTTCTACTCCCTATATTTATCTACGATAGATATTTTGTGGCCGAAGTTTGCTGGCAGTATAAAGCCTGGTGTATTTTTTTTGACAAGAAGGAAAAAAACAATTCATTACATTGCCTTTTCAAGTTGGAGACACATTTGTCAAGAATCTGGCGCATTTGAAAGAAGTCTCAAAAACACTTAATGTGTTTAATCTAAAACAAGCACAACCCATAGGAGGTTTTGATCTTGAGGGTGTATAACAACCTTTCCACGAGATTTGATGAAGAAATCGATGACAATCCCTCCACAAAAAAGGACAAGAATGTATGCAGTGACGACTTGTCCACACAAATAAGTTCAAATATTCAAAGGCAAAGCAAAACAAGACAAAGGGAAAAAAAACAACATTAATGTCTAGTCTTCCTCTGATCCCCAACCATGCAAGAGCTCCTCCTCTGGGAAAATAAGACAATGGAAAACTCTAAATGAAGAGAGAGTAATGAGGGGTGTTCTGGAAGTGACAGTGGAGAGTAACCACCTCATGTCAATCTTGAATGAGTGCATGCAATGTCCCAGTAGAAAAGGAAACAAATCCTAGATAGAAACACTTCTCGAGATCCAAGAAGCTCGAAAAATGTTGATGATATGGAAATCAACAATATGGAGATACTCGACTAGGTGGCTTGAAGAATTGCAGAAAGTCAACAGATTACACAGGACCTCACAACATAATAACCCATGTTGTTTGATGAGCAGTCCTTAATGTTGCACAATACTCAATACAACAAGGAGGAAAAGAAATTGTAGATAGAGAAGGTCAGTGTCAAAAACAAAAAGGTAGTTCAAAAATTAAGTTTAGTGGTCGATGTGTCATGAGTTGGACCATCTGGACTCATGAAACTACATCTTTTTACATGAGATGCTCTTTCCCATTCAATTTCAGAGCGAGAGTTGCAAATTATTAAATTGAATAAGAGAATAAGTGAGCTTAAGGAGGCATTAACTCCCAAACCACTATTTGCACAACCATTGGCCATACTTTCGGCAGAACAAACTCCCCAAAGTACTCTAGGAACCTCAAAGCCAATCAAGAAAGTGCTTCAATTGTTGAATGGATTCAAAGTCTATGTTGTTGAAAACATTAACAAAATACTCAAGATAATCACACGGGCATGGGAGGTCAACACTAGCCTATGACATCTATCTCAATAGATTTCAAATTTGACTGGACATTTGCAAAAAGATTTGCATCATGATGAAGCCTATTGTAAAAATGAGCTAAATACTTTCATTTCACGGGTCACTACTATGAGTGACCATCAAACAAATTAGAAGGGATTACCCTCAAATAGAAGATTAAAATGAATCAAGGTAGGTTGGGACACATGAGTAAAAATGCTAAAAGATGCAATTGTTGCTTGCAAAAAAATCAATGAAAGGAGAGGAGATGTTATTTTAAAAGCATTTAGTATTGTTAAAGAACTGCAGGGCCCAAAATGTTTCAGGAATTCAATCATGATCACTAAAGAAGAATCAGATAGTCACTTGGTTGCAATGAAGATCTTATTAGCTAACAACTTCAACAACCTCATTGAGTTTCCTGAAGAAAAACTCAAATAGTGGTTTGTCACATTTATTAATGACAACGAAGACCACTTATCTGCCATCGATCAACTTGTAAGTTTTAAACCTGTGAAGTAAAGCAATGCATATAGATTCTTAAGCAAAACAGAATTTAATCAATGGCTCATACACATAGTACACAGAGATTTTATACTGGAAACCCTCAACCGAGAAAACCTTTCTTATATTCATTATCGAATTTCACCATTCACCATACAATATATACAATGCTTTTAGGTATTTCGTAGATACCAAAACCCTAATCCCTTAATCCGGGATTAATTTAGTAAACCGCTAAAAATAGAAAAAAACCGCCCAATTTTTTTTTTTAAACGTTGCGCGTAACCAGGGGGGGCATACCTGCCCCCCTGGGACTCCCCTAGGAAAGCGCTCGGCACACACGACACAAAAACCACTACTAGAGGGATTGTTAGATGCAGTTGTCGAATCTGACGTGCCCACACACACACACATGGAAAGAATATAACACATACCC
>ML786166.1:13822-26447 GCA_009831015.1 Picea engelmannii | reverse complement strand
TCAATGAATCTGCAACATTCTTCAAAGTGTCAACCTTTTCCAGCAACACCTTCTTTTCCTCAACCATGTCTCTCACAAAGTGATATTGAACATCAATATGCTTTGTCTTCGAATGATAAGCTGGGTTCTTTGCCAGGAAGATTTCACTCTGACTGTCACAATCTAATCTTACTACTTGTGGTACCAACCTAATACCTGAACACAATCTTTGTAACCATACTGCTTCCTTGCTTGCATGAGTGGTTGCCATGTATTCAACTTCTGTAGTTGAGAGTGCCACTACAGCCTGCATTTTTCTCATCCAATTGATTGCTCCTCCAAATAGGTTAAACACATACCCACTTGTAGATATTCTGCGATCCAGATCTCCAGCCTAGTCTGCATCAACAAAGCCATGTATGTCCACCACTCTGTCCAATCCTAGTCTTCCTTGGTAGCACAATCCATAACTGGTAGTGCCACGAAGATACCCGAAGACCCTCTTTACTGTTGTCCAATGCTCTTTCCCTGGTTTTGACATATACCTGCTCAAAACTCCCATTGCATGTGCAATGTCCAGTCTAGTACATACCATTTCATACATCAAACTGCCAACTGCACTGGTATACGGAACATGGGACATGTCCTCTTCTTCTTCCTGTGTCTTGGGACACTGATCTGCAGATAACTTTACACCTATAGGAATAAGAACCTTGACCAGTTTACTTCCATGCATATTAAACATCTACAATATCGTCTCAACATATTTTCTCTGATTCAACCAGAGTTTCATGTTTGCATGATCTCTTTTAATCTCCATTCCCATAATGAAGTTAGCAACACCAAGATCCTTCATGTCAAATTTGGAGGATGGCTACGATTTCACCTCCTTGATAACATCCATGTTATTTCCTACCAACAACATGTCATCAACATACAACACTACATAAATGAAGTGATTACCAACCTGCTTGGAATATACACAGTGATCAGCCCTGCTTCTCACAAATCCCAATTCAAGGATGTATGTATCAAACTTTTGGTACCACATCCTAGGTGATTGTTTCAGACCATATAATGACTTCTTTAGCTTACATACCAGCTCTTTCTTTCCCTTCACTACAAAGCCTTCTGGTTGCTTCATGTAGATTTATTCTTTCAGATCCCCATGTAGGAATGTTGTCTTCACATCCATCTGTTCCACTTCAAGATCAAAAGCAGCAACAATAGATAAAAGAAATTTGATAGAAGTTAACTTAGCAACAGGAGAAAAAATCTCACCAAAGTCAATTCCCTCTACCTGGGAATAACCTTTTGCTACTAGCCGAGCTTTGTATTTCTCCACTTTTCCTTCTGCATTAAACTTCTTCTTAAACAACCATTTTCTACCAACATATTTTCTTCTAGTTGGCAACTCAACTATATCACATGCCTCATTCTTATCCAAGGCATCCATTTCTTCAACCATGGCTTTCTTCCATAGTTTACTATCCTTTGAATTCACTGCTTCCTTGACAGTTTTGGGATCATCATCAGTAATAGATAAAGCAAAATTGGAACGAAAATCAGGTGGACTATACCTTTCTGTTTTCCTTCTTTCTCTCACTGATCTCCTCAATACTGGGGTATGAGGTTCTTCTTCTTCTGCTGCTGTTGCTTCTTCTTCAGATGATTCAAATTTTGTATCATCCAACTCTAGCTCTATTTTCTCAGGTTCTTCTGGCCTTGGTAGGAATTCTTGTTTGGAAACATCTTTTACCTCTCTGAAAACAACATCTTGGCTATAAACAGTCTTCTTGGTTTCTGGGTTCCAAAGCTTATAACCTTTCACACCATCTTTATAACCAATAAAGATACACTTTTCAGCCTTTTTATCTAGATTACTCCTATTTTCCTTTAGAACATGTACATAAGCATCACAACCAAATACTCTAAGATGTTGAAGAGAGGGTTTCTTTCCAGTCCATACCTCATGTGGAGTTTTATCATCCAACGCTGATGAGGGTGATCGATTGACCAGGTAACATGCTGTACCCACTGCCCCTGCCCATAATTCTTGTCCTAACTCGACACCGCTGAGCATGCTCCTTGCTTTTTCCATCAATGTCATGTTCATCCTTTCCACAACTCCATTATGTTGAGGAGTGTATGGAGTAGTCTTCTTCCTTGCTATGCCACACTTCTTACAAAATTCTTTGAATTCATTTATGCAGAATTCTCCACCATTATCTGTTCTCAATACCTTTATTTTCTTCTCTATCTAATTTTCTACCAGAGCCTTAAACTCTTTAAATTTATCAAATACCTCTGATTTATTTCTAAGAAAATAAATCCATGTGTTCCTTGAGAAATCATCTATGAATGAAACATAATACACATACTTACCTAGTGATAGAACAGGCACATGTCCAAACACATCACTGTGTATCAACTCTAAGATTCCCTTTGCTCTTGTAGCACCAGATGGGAATCTTACTCGATTTTGTTTACCATATCTACAATGTTCACAGAAATCAAAATCCAGAGTGCAATTAGCCATACCTTTAACCATACCTTTACCGTGTAGTGTTCGAAGGCCCTTTTCTCCAATATGCCCTAGTCTTTGATGCCACAACATGGTCTTCTTTTCTGGGACAGTATTGACCGTGTCTCCTTCATTTCTCTTCTCAGGGACAACATAACTATTGCACCCATTAGTATAAGTGCTTCCCAACAACCTGTACAGAGTTCCACATTGAACTCCCCTCATCAACACCATTGCTCCTCGTACCATCTTGCAAGTGTTCTTTCCAAATACAGTATTCACTCTTGCATCATCCAACTTGCTTACATATATTAAGCTCCTGGCTAGTTTTGGAATGTGAAGAACCCCAGGGAGTGTTCTAATCCTTCCATCTTTTAGCAACAACTTAACTCTTCCACATCCCATGATTTTTGTTGTCAAGTCATCTCATAGGAATACATCACCACCATCATATTTTTCATATTCAGAGAAGCACTCCCTGTGAGGAGTCATGTGGTATGACGCACCTGAGTTGATCAACCATACATCATGTTCTGTATGTGTACCTGTAGATGCCAAGTAAACATCACCTCCTTCTTCAGTGGAGGTTTTCGTCTCTGTGGAAGAGGTACTATCAGATCCCTTTGGTTTTTCAACCTTCTTAGACTTGCAATCTTTCTTAGAATGCCCTGTTTTACCACACTTCTAGCATTTCCTCAAAGATTTTTCTGGAGACTTAGATCTACCTGTAGATTTAGATCTCCCCCCCGAATACTTACCAAGATTCCTGTCTTGGGTACGACCTCTTACAAATAAAGCATCTGTGCTATGGCCATCCATGCTTTTCCGCCTCATCTCTTCAGATAACAATGATGCAACTACATCCTCATACTTCAATGTAGATTGAGTGGTACTACCTATTGCTACAACCAAATTATCCCAAGATTCTAGCAAAGAACATAACAAAGTAATACACTTATCTTCTTCTGCAATCGTAATATTAACATAGACAAGTTGACTTACCAGAGTATTAAAGGCATTTAGATGTTCTGTCACAGAATCTCCATCTTCCATCCTAAGATTATACAACTTCTTTTGAAGAAACAACTTGTTTACTAGGGACTTTGATTGATACAAATTCCCCAACTTATCCCATTGTTCCTTGGCTATAGATTCTCCCGAGACATTCAACAATACCGAATCTGCCAGGCAGAGTCAAATAATACTCCTTTCTCTTCTGTCCAAATTCTCCCAATCTTCCTTCGACATACCGGTAGGTGGTGTATTGGTAGTTTGTGTACTAGTAGCCTGTGTGCTAGTAGACGGTGTACCAGTAGGCTGTGTACCGGGATCCACAACGATCCATTGTTCTTTGTCTACAAGAAGGTCCTCCATCTTCAACTTCCATAGCTCAAAGTTTTTACCATTGAACTTCTCTATCTCGATTCTAGAAGAGCTTGCCATTCCTCTTTCTACCCTCAAATCACCACTGCAAAAGCTCCCACTAAACCCAGGTTTATCACAGACCCAAGATAAACTTGATCTATCAAGACCGAGCCAAACCCTCAACAACAAAGGCGTCCCTCTGAAGCCAAAAACGAGCTTTGATACCACATGTAAGTTTTAAACCCGTGAAGTAAAGCAATGCATATAGATTCTTAAGCAAAACAAAATTTAATACACAAAGATTTTATACCGGAAACCCTCAACCGGGAAAACCTTTCTTATATTCATTATCGAATTTCACCATTCACCATACAATATATACAATGTTTTTAGGTATTCCGTAGATACCAAAACCCTAATCCCTTAATCCGAGATTAATTTAGTAAACTGCTAAAAATAGCAAAAAATTGCCCAAATTTTTTTTCTCGGGGCGTTGCCCTGAACACTGCGCATAACCCGAGGGGGGGGCATACTTGCTTCCCCTGGGACCCCCCTAGGAAAGCACCCAATGCACACGACACAAAGAGCACTACTAGAGGGATCGTCAGACACAGTTATCGAATCTGACGCGCCCACACACACACATGCAAAGAATATAACACATACCCAACACAACTCCATGTGTAATCCAGATTATTTTCAGCATGAAATGAGAGTGGAGATATAACACAAAAATATACAGAGATATTGAAAGAGTGACAATAATATAACAAAGATATATCGAAAATGTAACAAGAGGCACATATATGCAGTAATACACAATTTCTATTAATGAGCGAAATGTACAAAACTGTAGAAATACAGAGTGAAAGACTCGTTAGAATGGTGGCAGCTTATCTCTAAGAAGAGATGTGATAGCTACTCGAATTCACAAGAAGATGATGGTTATAATGAGGCTCCAAGGCCTTTTTAACATAAAGAAAATCCAAAACCCTAACCTCGGAAGATGAAAAACCAACCGTTTTTGTGGACCCCGTTTTGGGTAGTTTGGTGTATCAACTTCCCGGGGGTGCAACTTTGGCATGTGATCTCCGTTTGGGGCGCACAATAGGTCATTGGAAAGGTATCGTCGAGGAGATTCATTTCGGGGGCTTAATGAGAGTGATTGACTATTATTGAGGTGCTCGATCCCCAAAAAAACTTCATTTAGGCCCTCAAAATGGCCTCAAAAGTTTAGAAACTGCTAAAAATAGTAAGTTGCCAGGAAACTGTTTTGAGCCAGTTGGAATAGGTGAGTGGCCATCGATATCCACCTGGATCAATGTGGGATGCAAAGAAGTAGAGGAGAAGATTTTTGTGCTTCGAGTTAAGCAATAAATCACTATCCCACCAATTAAGGATTGTGTTTATCATTGGGTCAAGAATGTCTTGGAACAAATCATTAACCCATAATAACTACCAGAGACAATTACTTCAACAAAAGCCCAAAAAAACAAATCTTATAAAGGTGGACACACAACAACTACAAAGAAACCGGAGTAACAAACCATTTCCTTCTTGATAAGTCAAGCATCCATTACATTTGCCTTTCCTCTTCTTTCCTTTTGCCGACTTAGTGATTCCTCGATCTTATTTGCTTTATGATATGTGGAAACCTAAGACCCATTTCTAACTATCATTCTTTCTTTCTTCCAAAGTCTTTCTTTTATTTATTGGTCTACGGGAGCCCCAAAACGCCTTTACTTTTTACATACATGATTTAAAAGACAATTGTATATTTTTTTGAGCTTGCCAAATAACTATTTTGGCATACATGGCTAGTGATTTTCCAGACTTTGAGTTTCAAGTTGAATTTTCAAGTCAGTGTGCACTCTTTATGATTTTTCATTGAAATATATGTTAAGTTCTCTGCATATGTGGCCATTTACTTTCATTCTGCCAAATGATATTTTGAGTTTTATGGTATGATTTTTATATCATATTGTGAATACTGAATAAAATAGAGCCTGGTCCTTTCTCAAACCTTTCATTCCTTGTGAATGTTTACTTAATAAATCTGATCCATTCTCAGGTTTTGTTTTAATTATGTGTATTATTCATATAGAGCAATCCCACCTCTTAAAAAATGTAGGAGAATTTATCCTCCTTGGGTTGTTTTCAAGACTTAAACACCCTCAAAGATCAACAATACTGATTGAACATTGCCCAATAGACCAACACTTCCCTGTATACTGCCTTCTTTTCCATTCTTCTCCTTTAAAAAACCATTTTTTCTATCAAGCTGAAAGTTTGAGAATTGCTTTGCTTTTGCACCGTCTTTCATCTCTTCAATCCTCTGCACATTGTCTTTTCTAAGCTTTGGTTAAAGAAGCAGTGATACCAATGACCAATTTTTGATATGCTATTGTCAATTTCAAGGTTGTGCACAAGGATCATCTGTTGTGCGAGGAACTCTACCACATTTGCTTACCACAAAACCTAACATGCACACACTTTTCATCGTTATCCACACATCCTAACCTATGCACATTTTACATTGCTTCTGACACATCCTGATTCCTAATCTCCACACATTTTACATTGCTTCCCGTGCACCCTGACCTCCGCACACTTCTTTTTACTAAGTTTTATGCTAAATGTTTACTTGTTTATATAAAGTTTTATGCTAAATGTGATCTTTTGTGTGGAGAACTTTATCCCGTTTGCTTCTTGCACATCCTAGCCTCCACACACTTCTTTTTACTGACTTTATGTGCAAAGCTTCGACCAATTCATCATTGTCCTATTTTTCCGCACACATTCACTTCCGCACAATATAAAGATTTAATCCAAACATTTAGTTATTCTATCATTTCTTTTCCAAACTTTTATTCCCCTCGCCATGTTTTGGCATATTGCAATGATGATGCTATGATCTGAATATAAATTTTCAAATGCATAGTCAACCACTTTGTCAAATAGAAATCAACTGCAAACACAAAGCATCAACTCAATTATAGACCATGACAGGGAGCATCAACTGCAAACACAAAGCATCAACTCAATTATACTCAATTATAGACCATGACAGGGAGCATCAACTATTTTTCGGTTTAAACTCTTAACCTATATTTCAGAGTTATTTCCACTTTTGTGATCGCTATTCGGTATCAACTTCTCGGCCATATACAACGAAAAATGTAAACGATTTAATTGTAAATTAAATATTTTTATTTATATAGAAAAACAAAGGTATTATCTTTTACAATAAATTTCAAAACTTACAAATTTTAAGTATATAAAACAAATTTTAATTTAGTAAAGTATATATGTAAGATGATTTTAGAATTTATACTTGGTCATAGATAAACTTGAAGAATATTGAGATAGATAAAATTGTATACTTAGTCATTTCCAAGGTTGTGTGCAAACATCATCTCTTGTGCAAAAAAACTCTACCCACTTTGCTTCTCTTAATTCTAACCTACACACACTTTACATTGATTCTCGCACATCCTAATCTCCCCACACTTTACATTACTTTTCGCACATCCTAAATGTCATTTCTTGTGCGAAGAACTCTACCTGCTTTACTTCATGCAATTCTAACCTGCACACACTTTACATTGCTTCTCGCATATCCTAACCTCCACACACTTAACATTGTTTCTTGCACATCCTAAATGCCATCTCTTGTGTGGAGAACTCTACCCGCTTTACTTCTCGCACATGCTAACCTTCAAACACTTAACATTGCTTCTCACCCATCCTAACCTCCAAACACTTTACATTGCTCCCTGCACATGCTAATCTCAACATTAAACACTTTAATTATTTACTAAGTTTTACTCCACATGAACACTTTACTTTTTTGATTATTTTTATAAAATTTTATACTAAATGTTTTTATTTATACTTATTCTCTTTACATAATCAATAATGCTATTCTTCTTTGCTATATAAATTATCTTTTAATAATGACTATTCATTATCTATACATTTAATCTACTAAATTTGATTTAGTATATTAAATTTCATTTAGTATATTAAATTTCATTATTCATCTTCTATTTTTTAACTTGAAACACTTCAACAGAAAATTGTTTTTTAACTTGAGACACTTCAACAGAAAATTGTTGGATTTGCGTTAATTCTGTATAATCTGAAAATTCATGAAATTTTTAAAATGCAATTTTTAATACAATTTAAATAATAATAGAAAACTGTAATATCGTCCTGAAGTTCGCCGGATTATGTAAAAAAGACCAAAACTGAACAGTTAGACAACGCCTATTTTTAACAACGAACAGTGTATGATTTCAATTTATATTGTTTTCGCTTCGCTGGAACAAGCAAATGCAAGGTATGGAGAAGCAGAAGAACATGACTACATTTATTTCACATTTGGGTTCAGGCATAAGCAGCAGCAGTTCTGCTTTCCATGGCCAGCGGTTAAGGCTTCTGCCCTCATGGCGAAGAAGGTCCCGCATATACCTATTTAATAATTTCAGTCTAAATTACATTGAGTGTCGTTTAATAGACGCATGATTCCATAGCCACATTATCGAATGAGATAGGGAACAGAGCGTGTGAAGATTGCTCGTGTTCTTGTGCAGTGCAGGTGGGATGTGCATTTGGGTTTCAGCAAAGTACGGCTATCAGGTAAGGCCAATCGACTGTATTCTGACGATGACCGACTTAATCCTTCATGGGATTTGGGTTATGCTTCTTTTACATTTTTTTGGTCTCACACATAATCCTTGGTGGGATTTGAGCCTCGGCTAACCTGGTGGAATGAAAATTTTGAGCCTTCGCGAGATTTGGACCATAGCAAACCCGGTTAAAGAATTCTGTCTTTATCATCTAATAACATGTTAAGGTTTGCAGTCCCCGCCCTAAAATTGCTCCATGGTATTCTGTATTTATGTCAATCTTTCTGATTGCCTCCTAGTGGCCAGTAGTTCAATTTCTTGGAGAATTTTACCTGCATTATGCAGGTATATACCCTGTTGAAGAATTTTGAACGTTTTGTCTCCTGTAAAATAAATTGATATTCCCACTCTATCTGTTATTTCCTTGACTGTATGCCACGCTTGGTTTGCCCAAATTGATCAAAGGAAGGCCACATTTCAATATGGATATGATTACATTTATTCGTCGTGTGTGTTCAGGCATATGCAGTAGCAGTTCTGCTTACGATGGCCAGCGGTTAAGGCTTCTTCCCTCAAGGCGAAGAAGGTCTGCGCCTATACTTTTTTAATAATATCAGTCTGAATTACATTTAGTGCCGTTTAATAGATGCATTAATTCATTGCCACGATAATGAATGGGATCGAGAACAGAGGGTGTGAAGATTGTTTGTGTTCTTGTGCAGTGCAGGTGGAATGGGCATTTGGGTTTCAGCAGAATACAGTTGTCTTCAGGTAAGGCCAATGGACTATATTATGACGATGTCGTACATAATACAAGAGTTGGGTTATGCTTCATGTACATTCTTTTGACCCCACACACAATCCTCAATAAGACTTGAGCGTTGGCGAACCTGGTGGAAAGAAAATTTTGAACCCTCATGAGATTTGGAGCATGGCAAACCCGTTTAAATCAGGCAGTCTTTATAATCTAATAACTTGTTTAGGTTTGCAGTCCCTTCCCTAAAATGGCTCCATGATGTTCTGTATTTAGTCCCATCTTTCTGATTGCTTTCTAGTGGTCAGTAGCTCAACTTTTGGAGAATTTTACCTGCATTATGCAGGTATACATGCTGTTGAAGAATTTAGAACGTTCTGTCTCATGTAATTGAAATTGGTATTCCCACCCGCTCTGTTATTTCTTTGATTGTATGCCATGTTTGGTTTGCTGAATTAAGGGCATCCACACTTCAATATGGATAATCGTTCTTTCTTTCTCTTGTCTTTGTCTCCTAGACGATTTCCCTCAACTGTCTTGGGGCTTGTCATACGAGAATATGATCAGCTTCTTCCTTATTCTATTGTCTTCATCATTTAGGAAACTGCTTTCACACATAGTCGGTCTACTCCTGTTTTAAAATTTTCTATTGGCGATTAATTTGGCCATTCTTGTTCAATGAATGCCTCATTACCTCATTTTCGTTTGATACTTAATCCTGCAGCATCGTTATATCTTTTATGGAATTCCTTTAGCTTTGGCACTCTTGCTGCATTAGGGATATAGATTTTACAGACCAGGATACCCCACAAAAATGACATAATTTTGAAAGGGATAACGTTCCCTTTCTAGTTCATTTAAAATTTGTTAGAAGGTAGTTGGCCTTTTTGAAGTCCAATGCATAGGTCAAGTCTTGCGGAAATATTGCCGCCTTGCTCAATTTAGTCTCGGAGGCTGTTGGATTTGTTGCTTGCCATTCATCAAGTTTCTAAAGTATATCTGTTTCTGGATGCCAAAATTTCCTGGTTGAAAGTTACTCATGGCAAACAATTTTGCTAGTTCCTCTAAGTGACAATGTTATGTTGAGGTTTATATCCATTGCCCCTATTCTTAAGTTATTTATTCTTAGAATTTTAATTAAGTTGCATTTCCTTTGATCCAATCATTTAGACACAAGTGTTGAGCATTTCTTTTTGGTAGGAAAATTGTCTTATATTATGTTTTTACAGCAAAAATACAGGTGTTATGAAATTCTCCCATCGACAGTAGAATCGACAATCGGGGAATAGTTCAAGCAATAGCATAGTCTATTCATGGATGCATACCAGCTAGATATATGGCCTTTGTTGGAGACTTCTTGATAATATATGCATAAAAGGCACCTACTGTCTACCCTATACATATTCTGAGCCATAAATTGGATTTTATAGTAACAAAATTCCAAAAACTTGCAAACATGTTTAACATAGTTGATTGTAGGTGTTACCACACAAACTAACACCTTTTACAACACTCCTTTATCCAAAGTTGGATAGGGCTAAAATATTTCTCTTGAGGATACAATACATTATCAAAAATGGGAGCATTATCATCTATATCCTCAAGGATTACCATTTTAGGCTTCTCCATCACAAAATCTTATTGAGAAAAGTATGAAAACAAATTACAAGAAAAAATTTCAAATTTGGAAAATTGATGCTTGTGTGTATGTGATGATTGTTTGGTCTACTTAAGAAGGCTGATAATTTCTATAGTTTACATCTGAATACATACTTCGTTGGGAATTTACTACAAAAATTTCTGAACAAGGCTGAAAATCATCATGAAGAATTTCTAGATTTACATCTACATCACTTTTTTCATCAGATGTGTCATAATTTAGACTTCCTATAAATTCCCAATAACCCTTGTATTAAAATTATGAAAGTTTATATTTTCATTAACATGTTTTTGACCATCCATATCTTCATTAGAATCAAAATTTGAATTTGAAGTTTCCTCAAAATCCTTAACTAATGTATCATTAGGTTCATAAATTCGAGGAAAAGTGAAGTTCACCAAACCTTTTTTTTCCTTGGATTGATGATGAAGGAGAGATCTCTTCAAGAATGAGCTTTTGATCTTCAACATATGCTTGATCCTTAGGAGTTGGCTCTTGAGAAATGTCTTCATCAATATGGTTTTCAATTCCATGATGTTCAATAATGGATGTAATGGATGCTTCTTCTACCCTTGGGAGGGATGTTGTAACATGTCCAATAAACACCTCAATTTCCTCATCTTCATGATAAGGATCCCAACACTACTCTTAAGAAATCTGCAAATGAAATGATGGTGTTAGCACTAAGTAAATTCCCTAGGCTGAAGAGGCAACTCACAAAGGTAACCACATAACCACTTTAGAACTGAAACTAGCCTTTCAGTTCTGAGAGGGATCTCTCTTGTCACTTGGTCTCTAAAGATGGATTTTCTTTGAGGATCAATGGCTAGGTTTTTTGAATAGGTGAAGGGATTTTAAAGGTTTGTTGGCAAGAAGGAAAGGAATCTGTTTGGGCAATGGAGTCAATTCTTTGAAAGCAAATGAAAACAATGTCTGGTAGGTAGAACTCTCAAGGAAGCAAAGGCTAGGTAGGCAATGATCTTTCAGTTTTTTAAATTGATGTTATAGAATGGAAGAAAGAGGGAAACATATAACAACATTCAGAGCACCATTTAGATGAACTCTGATGAGTTAAGAAAGAATAGACAGTGTTCGAATTGCTAGAATCTAAAGCACCTTTTAAGATGAATTTCAGACCATTTGATACCCAATTCAAACATATATGAAAGATAAGAAACAAGAAGAACATACATAAGGGAAAACAGACTTCAGATCATTACCACTAGAATCTTTGGTATGAAAAAGCTCTGGACATCTGTTGAATTTAAAGCAGCTGCAAGAGCCATTCTCCGGGAGGATGGCAAAGACCCTAGCTGAGATCTAGGGCCCCCAATGCACTCTTGGGGTTCTTGGTCTGAGACCAAACAGTCAGAGCCATGGCAAAAGACCCTTGAGAAGGTCCTCAGTACATGACTGGGGTTCTTGGTCTGGGACCAAGCAGTTAAGTCCCTAGATATGTCTAGGGCCCCTGGACGTGTTCCAGGGTACCCATGTCTAAGACATGGGTTGATCCTTGGTTTTGTACCTTGGTGGATAAGACCCCAGATATGTTCTGGGGCAAACTGGTCCTTGATCAGGTAGTTGTTGGTATGTGACCCTCTTTGAAGGTGGGCATGACCACATGAGGGATGTATCCCATATGCAATGATGATAAAGTTGATTGGTCACCTTGAGAAGTACATGGACATGTGTAAACCTCTCCCAAAACCCAA
>ML786165.1:603275-685175 GCA_009831015.1 Picea engelmannii | reverse complement strand
AGTGAGTTATAATATGCAGAGATTTAAGTAAATTATTCCAAACCCGAGAGGCCGCTCTCAAATGGAATGTACCATTTCTTAACCAATTTACAATGGAAGACTGATGGAGGTATTTATCCATAATTATATGATGCCAAATTCCATCCTGAGTGAGAACTCTCCACAATGTATTTGCATTTAGCATTGTGTTGAAATGGACTAGGTTGTGAAAACCCCAACCCCCGCAGGATTTTGGCATGGATAGAACATCCCATCGACATAGATGATAGTGATTAGTATCCCTATTACCTTTCCACAAGAAAATAAACATTTCTTTACAGATCATATTTAAAATAGAACGAGGGATCAATTCCAGTGACATCCAATAAATAGATTGACCTTCTAGAACATACTTAAGGAGAATGTATCTGCCACCCAGAGATAACCATTTATTTCTCCAAGATCTAATCATGTTGCTCAACTTAACTATAATCCAATTCCAATCCACTACCTTCTAAGCACCAATCTTGATCCAGGTGGATATCGGTGGCCACCCACCTTTTCCAAATGGCTCAAAACAATTTTCTGGCAATTTTGGCAATTTACTATTTTTAGCAGGTTTTAATTTCCGGGGCCATTTTGAGGGTCCAAATGAAGGTTTTTTGAGATCGAGGTTCTCAATGATAGTTAAAGGCATAATTGAGCCCCAAAAATGAGTTTCCTTGATGATACCTTTCCAACGAGCTATCACACGCCTAAAACAAAGATCGTATGCAAAAGTTACGACCTCGGGAAGTTGATGTACTCACTTACCCAAATGGGGCCCACATGACTTTTGGTGCTTCATCTCCTAGGGTTAGGTTTTTGGATGTATAGGGTTTTTGGCATTCCTGCTTATTGTAAAAAGGCCTTCAAAGCCTCATTGTAATTGTCTTCTTGCGAATGCGAGTAGCCGTCACATCTCTTCTCAGAGATAAGCTGCCACCATTCTATCGAGTCTTTCACTCTGTATTTTATAGTCTCTGTACATTTATTTCATTAATAGAAATCATGTATTATTGTATATCTTTGTTTATAGTTGCATCTATGATATATTTCTGTTATATTATTGAATATCTGCGATATCTTTGTGCATTTCTTTATTATATCTCCGATCTCATTTCGTGCTGAAAATAATCCGGATCAGTGGTATCAGAGCAGGCTGCTCTTGATCGTTTTTTCAGTGCATGTCCGCGACAAGGTTCGAGTATAGAAAGTTGGGTCTCGAGCTTGTCTTTCTTGAAGACAATCGCTCTCGCACACCCAAGAAACCCTCAATGGCGGAAGAAAAGAAAAAAGATGGAGCAGACAATCCTATCAATCTGTTGCTTGAGCAAGCTCTCACGCGACAGAGGGACGAAATGATGGAGAATTTTCCCCACATCCTTCAACGCCTGTCGATAGCATCGAGCGCATCTTCATCAAGTGGCCACTTTGGAGGCACCTCACCTTTCAAGGTACAAGTTAATTTTGATATTCTTGTATTTGAAGGATAGATAGATGCATAAACCCTAGAAAAATGGTTAACTCTGCTAGAAGTTTATTTCTCTGTTCACAATTTTTCCGACAAAGAAAAGATCACCTTCACACTCCTTAAAGCTCTCCCTCATGTCAAACATTGGTGGGAAACTTATTGGTAGCAAAGTTCCACAGAGGAGTCTGGAATATATGGTGCCGATCCCACTTGGGATTTTTTTGTGGATGCGGTAAAAGAACAATATTACCCTGTTGGCAACTATGAGGACTAGTACATGAGATGGACCACACTGCGGTAAAAGAGGGGCCAAGCAGTTACGAAGTTCACCAATACCTTCCATACCTTACGCACCAAGCTGGGTATCAAAGACTCCGAGCGACATTTGGTTCTGAAATACCGTGGGGCTCTACATAGATACATCCATACTGAAATGGATTTTTTGGAGATCGCATCACTCGGTGATGCTTATTGATATGTTGTTAAAATTGAGCAGAAATTTAAGCACCAGAACAAATGGGATTTCAGGTCCACAAATCCGCAACAACCAAAGTATGACAAAGACGACCCTAACAAACAGTCTCTCGAAAACCAGTCCAAGACACAGGAAAAGAAGGGTCATGGGAAGACAAAGAAGGACACTGAAAAATGGTGTGATTTCCACAAAATCCCCTGGCACAACACCGATGAATGTCGCTCAAAACAATCATTGGTGGCTGAGATCAAAGACAAGGAGCCAAACCCTGATTCAAAATCTGATTTTAAAAATACTGGTAAACGACAGATCATTGACATAGACCCCACTGTTATTGTTGCGACCGCAACAATTCAACCAGAAGAACCAACAGATTCAGAAGAGGGGGAGTGCCTTTTTCATTCACAGATGTGGGTGAAGGGGAACCCACTGTATTTTATTGTTGATAGCGGAAGCCAAAAAAACCTCATCTCAGCAGAGGTCATCAAACAGTTGGGATTGTCGACAACACCACACCTGCAACCATGCAACATCGGGTGGCTTCGGCAAGGACGAGATCTCTGTGTCAGCCAACAGTGTCGATTGTCATACGGCATCCAACCCTTCAAGGATGAGGTATTATGTGATGTTTCCCCACTGGATGTTTGTGATGTTCTCTTGGGCCAACCATATATGTGGAGACGCCATGCTATTTATGAGTCTCGACCCCGTAGTGTCATTGTTACTTTGGGGGTCATCTCTACAGAATACTAGAGGTAGATCCAACTATTGTTCCACATAAAAAGTGTCGCAAGGTAGTATCTCATACTCAAAAATTCAACTTCTTCACAAGCTGTTCAAAAGGGGAACAGAAGGACATTGCAACCACTACAGCCTCCCCCCCTATACCTTCTATCCAACAGAAGCAGGTCGACAAGGTTGCAACAAAGCACAAAGATTCCTTCTACACACCTTCCTCTCATGTAGCTCAACTTTTTGAACAACCTCAGCTTCAACAGGTTCATGGCAGACTTCCACAAACTAAGCAACGCAACGTTTCCAACAATACAAGCAGCTCACCAAGATGCAGATCCAACAAATGTTTTTCCCTCTCCCTCGGGAACTCAACGCAATGGAGACCATTGCTTCCTAAGGAGGGAGGATTGATCCAGGTGGATATCGGTGGCCACCCACCTTTTCCAAATAGCTCAAAATAGTTTTCTGGCAATTTTGGCAATTTACTATTTTTAGCAGGTTTTAACTTCTGGGGCCATTTTGAGGGTCCAAATGAAGGTTTTTCGAGATCGAGGTTCTCAACAATATCCAAAGGCATGATTGAGCCCCCAAAATGAATCTCCTCGATGATACCTTTCCAATGAGCTATCACACGCCTAAAACGAATATCGTATGGAAAAGTTACGACCTCGGGAAGTTGATGTACTCACACTCAAACGGGGCCCACATGACTTTTGGCGCTTCATCTCTTAGGGTTAGGTTTTTGGATGTCTAGGGTTTTTGGCATTCCTTCTTATTGTAAAAATGCCTTCAGAGCCTCATTGTAATCATCTTCTTGCGAATGTGAGTAGCCGTCACATCTCTTCTCAGAGATAAGTTGCCACCATTCTATCGAGTCTTTCACTCTGTATTTTACAGTCTCTGTACATTTATTTCATTAATAGAAATCGTGTATTATTGTATATCTGTGTTTATGGTTGCATCTATGATATATTTATGTTATATTATTGAATATCTATGATATCTCTGTGCATTTCTTTATTATATCTCCGATCTCATTTCGTGGCGAAAATAATCCAGATCAAATCTTTATGAAGAAACCCAAATATTTTAAGCCAGAGGTAAGATCCACAAATGAATAAGGAAGAAAATTATTAAAGGGGAGGAGATTCGACTCCGACATCCCAACAAAATGCATAGTAGTTTTTGTACTATTTACTTGAAGTCCTGAGGCTTTGTAGAAAAGCTTTATGATTTTTTCAATTTCCAGCCATTCCTGAAGATCGACCTTCGTCAGGATTAGGACATCATCCACAAAGAACAGATGAAGAATTTTGATCATTTTTGTAACTTTTATACCAGTAATCTTTTTTTCCTCCTGACTTTTCTTTAAAACAAGACTGAGACCCTCCATGACAAGAATGAATAATAAAGGAGAAAGGGTACAACCCTGTCTCAACCCCCTCCCATTCCTGAAGAAATCTGTTGAGTCACCATTTATCAATACAACATAAGTAGGGGATGTCACACAACTCATGATCCATTTTGTGAACTGTGAACCAAAACCAACTTTTAGAAGGATCATACGGAGCAAGTCCCAATCTACACAGTCATAGGCTTTTTTCAAATCTAATTTCAGTACAAGGGATTTTTATTTCTTTCTCTGAATACTATGTAGACATTCATGAGCAATCCTTAATACGTCTTGGATTCTTCTTCCCTATAGGAAGCCAAGCTGTTCCTCTGAAAGGAATCTAGACAGAAAAGGCTTTATACAATCTGCAATAATCTTTGAGATCATCTTGTAGCACATGTTGCATAAAGATATAGGTCTATAATCCCCCAAAAAAGAAGGTTTATTCTCTTTTGGAATCAGGGTAAAAAAAGTTGCATTTAAGTTCCCACTTATAGACCCCATCTATATGGATTCTTCAATCATAAGGACTAAATCTTCGCCAACCAAATCAAAGAAAGATAAGAAGAATTCCATGGTCCAACCATCAGGGCCAAGACTTTTATCTTTTTTGAATTTCGACAGGGTCTCTTTAATCTCCTTCAAGGTAACTGGCTCAAATAAAGTTTTTACTTCTGTCTCATTCATCCACTTGGAGTAAAGACCGGTTAGTTGGACCTGTTCACCTATGTTGAAATTAGAACAAGCTTTATAAAAATCACTGAAGTGTTGTACTGTTGCTTCCTTAATATCATTCTGAGTTTTATAATTTCTCCCTTGACTGTCCTTTATTTCCCAAATATGTTTATGAATTCGTCTCTGATTTGCAATTTGGTGAAAATACTTTGAGTTACTATCACCACACCTGATCCAAGTTGCGCGACTCTGTTGGTGCCTCTTTTCTTCTGAAAATTTTAGTAGGTCATTTCTTTCCTTTTCCAACTATCCTAGAAGTACATCCAGATCCAACTGAGAAGTGTCCTCCACTAACTTGAGGAAGGTTTCTTTAATCTGAAATTCAAGGGAAACCATTCATTGTTGTATCTTTTTATCCCGATCTTTGGCCCAGAGTTTAGATTTAAATTTTTATTCCTTTAATTTCCATACCAGTCTTCTTTGACCACTAGGCTCTGATAAAAACTTAGGATCATTCCAAACCTCATGTACCAGACTCTTAAATTCCTCGTCCAATACCCACAAAGGATTTAGTTTAAAAGGAAATCCTCTGTATTTTGGAGAAATTTCTAGTTGGAGAATAACAGGCACATGATCCGAGATGAAGGGAAGTTCAACCCAAGAATGATAGAGACCACATATATTTAAAAAGCCTTCTGCCATGATACATCTGTCCAATCTTTTTGCAATAGTTTGATTACCTTTTTCTACCATTTCGCCACATCGAGAGTAACTTAGCTAGGCGGATATCCACAAGATTCTTTGTGCTCAAAAGAGACCTATAGTGATCTACCATAGAACCAAAAAAATTAGAGCTTCCCCAAACTTCATCAGGAGAAAGGGTTAAATTTAGATCCCCAACAATGATCAAATTGTCGATCGATAGAATGCCACTATCCGCTACTTTATCCCAAAAAACTTGCCTGTCCACACAAGGGCCGTAAACATTTAACAAAGATAGATTTAAATTGGTTGGTATATACTTGCCAGACAGTAAAATCCCTCCACAAGTTAGCAGAGGTTTTAAGTTAAAAAAAGTAGGATCCCAAGTAGCTAGCAATCCTCCTGAGTTACCCACTGAGTTAACAACACATGTCAACCAGGTAGGTCGGAAAACATTCACAAATTCCCTTGATTTTTGTTCAGTGACCAGGGTTTCTTGTAGAAAAATAATTTCAGGATGAACTTTATCCAATAATCGACGAAATGAGGCCGCTTTTAGGGTGCCCCCTACCCCACGGATGTTTAATGACAACAAGATCATTACTTGGTTCTTGCTAGGGTCTTCAATGCTCTAAGTGCCCCACTATCCACAGTGGAAAAATCAGTGTCACCAGAGGTGCTAGCCAAACCTGCCAATTTCTTTCGGGTACTTTTGGTTTTAATAGGGGAGTGCTCAATACCTAAGCCCCTTGACTAGGAAAAAAGCTTCCCAGAAGATTCGGATTGGGGTCCAGGGGTTACAATGCTAACATCCAAAGAATTTTGGATAGCAGCTTTACCCAAATAGGTAGGTAAAGGAACAGTAAAATGGTTATCCCATAGAAAGGGAAGGAGAGATTCAAGAACCTCTGACAGGGAGGAGTCATGTTCTTCAGATTCTCTCCAACCCGATAAAGGATCAATAGGAGATGAGCAGCTGCTCGAAGGATCAGAGACTTGAACAGGTAAAATCGAATCATTTAGTACAGGGTTACTTCCAATGAGGATATCAGAGGACGATGAGTCACCAGTGGGAAGTACAGTCTCAGGGATAGAGCTTCGACCATTAGGAGTAGTTTTCAAATCAATAGGAGGAGGAACAGTCTCATAGATCTCAACAGTGGATGGAAACGGTGGATTTTGCCCAGAAAATGTAGATAAAGGGGCTTCAGTCAGGAGCGGATCAATATCACTTGAAGCAGAATTAGTAGTAACCAAACCAGAAGTTGTTCTTAATAACTAGTCCGAAAAGTCTAAGGAATGTCTTTCCCAAGCCGTTAAAGACTGATAAAGAGAAGGACAAAGAGTCTTTATCTTACCTAAAATAGTTTTCGAAGAATCTGACTGGTAAAATGGATCCCCACTAGGCTGGAAATTGCCCAAACTGAAGAGTTCTACTTCCGACGTATTGTCTGGTATGTCCCAGTTGCTGAGCTCTTCATCCAATTCCACTGGAATTAATCTACCTTTGCACTCTCTGCAAAGATGTCCAGTGTTATGGCACATGCTGCACCGAAAAGGTACACCCAAATAATCAAGCCTTTGTTTAATGCTTCGTCCTCGCCACTCTATCTCCATATATTCTAGCAGGCCTCCATGAATATTTATCTCAACAAGGATTCTTGCAATTTTCCTTACATGTGTTTTCATTACTTGCGTGTCAACCGATATAAAAGAGCCTAGAGTATTACCAATCGCTTGGAGAGCTCCTTCATTCCAAAATTGAATGGGAAACCCCGACAACAGAACCCACAAATGTCTCAAAGGAAAATATTTTGTTTCTGGATCAAAAGGCACCCTCCACCTTTTAATCATTAAACTGCTTCCTTCGAATATCCAACGCTTTGCTAAAAGGACATTTGTATCTTCCGAAGAGCGGAAAATAAAACCTATCCACCCTTTGACCAGGTAAATCACCTTTGGTACGTAGCCTAAGATAGGACTCCAACATCTCTCCAACCATAACTCAAGAGACTTCTATGCTAAATAATGGTAGGATATCCTTCCTACTAGACAACAAAGAGCCATGCGACACGTTTCTTCGAGTCCAACGTCGGAGCCGAGAAGAAGCTTTTTACGAACTTTGTTGGGTTTCCAAAGTTTTTTCTTGAAACCATTAGGGGAGGTCTGTACATTGTACTTACGCTGATATTTAACAGTTTTTACAGAGCCACCTCCACCTTGGTTCGGCACAACTATACCTTCTTTACTATGGAAATAGAAATCCAAGTTAGAAGGTGCCCGAAGGTCATTTGAATGGCGAAATGATAAGGAAGAAGTGGGAGCAACATTCGAAGGTGACATAGACTGGAAAAGACTAGTATCTCAGGAGATACGCGTGGAGTTAAGTCCTCCCAGCTATTTCCCAGCCTCTTCATAATGGCTCATAACTGAAACTGTCAGGGAAGGTAGACTATAACTTAAAAAAACTTAATCCAACCATCTACCTCAAACTGCACTAAGCCAGATAGTCCACATGAACAGTTACCAAAGGTGGTAACGTGGAGGTATAAAAAGTATATCAGACCAAGAACTATAGTAAAGAAAAAACTGTAGCAAATAACTAAATAAGGTACATTAAATGCAACCCTATTGTAAAGCAAAGGGTCCCATCATCAAGCAGAGAAAATATAGTAGAAAACTGTAAAAAATAGCCTAAAAAAAAACATAAAAGAAAGATAATACCAAAGTTCAGAGTTGAGAGACCTCTAACTTCACAAAATGTTCCATCCCTAGGTACCCTTGATAACCCATACTTCGACAGTGCTTGACTGCAGTCACCATGAGTGAGTAAAGTTGTTCCTGCCAAAACCAATTTTTTCGTTAATGTAGTTGTTGAGGTGGTGTTAGTGCTTTGATTGTTAGTCCGTGCACATGGTGGTATTTCTATTCTTTATTTTAGGGTTGCTGGTATGGGATCGAATGGAGAAACTATGGTTGTACAGTCTTCGAATATCTCAGGTTTTGTCATGTTTTTTTCTAGTCATTAAAGTTTATGATCATTGATTGGTCCTTTGAGAAGGTTCCTGGTATAGGCATTTCCTCTCATTAGTTTTTGTGTCAACTATTCCACATTTTATTTGTTATTATACATTTGAGGTTTTTAAACTTATTTAGACATTTTGCTGGTAACTTTTACTTCTCTCTATTTATTTGACATTCTTAGGGGTGTTGAATTTTTGGTGGGATTTGATTATATAACTTGAGAGGGCCTAATGGTTAAGAAGATGTGTTTCCTCCTAAGAGGTCATATGTTCAAATATAGAGGGTTTATAGACCTTAAAATTATATTATTATTATTGTTATTATTATTATAGTTATTATTATTATTGGGCATTACCAAATTGGGGAAAAAATGTTTCTCTTGTTGGAGTTGTTGGCAAGCTACATTGGTTGTTCTACAATTTCAAGATTCCAAGGTTTTTTCAATTTGTCTGCTTCCCTTGGACGAATTCTTATACCCATCTCCTCTTATTGGTGTTTGTTCCAACTACTCTATGTTTTTCTTATTGGTATGCATTTGGATCTTTTAAATTGATTTGGGTATTCTAGTGTTAACTTATGCTCTCGTGTCTATTCATTTAGTCTTTGTTTGTTTGGCACTTTTGGGGGTGTTGTATTTATTGTGGGCTCTGATTACTATTGGGAATTATCATATGAGGGAAAACGTTGTTCATGTTAAAGCCTTGGGTGAACTAAATTGGTAGTCAAAGGTATTCAATCTATGGACATCTTGAATGCTCTATAGTTATCTAGAGAATAAGGTATAAGGCTATGCCTTCTTTGTGTTGTAAAAAAATGAATTTCTTGTGGTTTGGTCATGTATCTAATTGTCTTTTGAGTGTAAGGCTTTATATTAATCTATTTGCTATAGTTGGTCTCTGTATATTTGGTGATGTTTCCTTACCTTTTAAGGTGGCTCGAGGTAGATACCTTCATTTGGTTCTTGTTGGGTTCAGATTAGGCTTTTACATTGTCAAATTTGTAAAACAAAAGCAATTTCTCATGCCTAAGCCTTGAGAAAATTGTGTTCCCTATTGAAAGTCTTTGATTTGTAGGCAGTGGATTATTTTGTGGTTCAAATGTCAAAGATTTCCACCTTAGATGATCTGAATCAAAACAATTGCCTATGGCACGGGCTCTACAACAATTAACACTAGCAAGGTTTGAGGCTATAGATGATGAAGCAAACCGATTTGTTGGTGTGAAGGGCCCCATGCCATCATGATCAATGTCCACCCCTACATTCAATTAAAAACATAAGGCAATCACATGATGCAAGGTTAAGGAAAATGATTGTTGTTAAAGTGATCCATATTGAATCACCATATATTTTTTCATCTATCTTGGTACTTTCTAGGTGGAAAAAATTAGAGGAATTGGCTTGTAGGGCCATTTTAGCGGCAGGTCCTAGTTTGGAAAATTGGGTCTAAGACATTCCTAAGCCATTTTGAGGCATTAAACGATATTTTTTGTTGAAAGAAATCCTAAGAACTCCCCTGACGATGTTATACACATCGAGACCTTTCCAATTGTAGCATCCCCAACATCCAATTGGGATATGGAACATAAAATTTTCAAATTGTATATAAAATTAAAACATATAGAAACTCTACAAATGCACAGACTCATACAGAATAATAAGAAAAATACACATGCACCACACACAAGAAAAACACAAAAATAAATGCATAAATAATAATGCAACATGTAATTTAACACACAATTGACACTTATTTTGGTAAAAATATCACCAACTGCATGCAGACCTTCCACGTTCCTCCTAGCCTTATACCGCAATGCTCAAAAATCTCAGCAGTGGGTCACCCCCGAGTTGGGACTAAACTCCACTTGGGTAAAGGAACACCTAACCAGGATGATGTATCTCATATAACATGCAAAACTTCATCACAGGTTCCAAATATAACTAACAGCCTATAGCCCCTCATTGCCCACATGCATGTCCCACCCCAGGAAGTGTGCCCCTTCTTTGCTCAGAAGTCCCTTGGCTTCCCCACTTCCTTTTCGAGGCTTCAACAATAGGTCGGACAAGAAGTCTTAGAGCCCTGTAGTTTGGGAAATCAATTCCCAACAATTCTCTCAACTAGAGAGAATTTCTCACAGGCCTGACAACTCGCTTCTTTAGTCCAACTCCTAAGCTAACCAGGTACATGTATAGGTATAGGTACATGTACAGGTACAGTGATAGGAAGGTATGAGGGACAATTGAATGAGTGAGTGAATCATGATGAATGATTGGAAAATGAACTAAGTTCAAACTATATGTATGCATGTTCCCAACTTGACACTTGTCACGTTGAGAACTACTTTGGCCCACTTGTCCCCATCCTTAGAAATTAGGATAAAATAATTATCCATACTTTATAATTTAAGGAATATTAATATAATATTCCTTTTTGGCTTAAGCTCCCTAGCTTAGCCCCTTATCCTTAATTTTTAGCCCCCTTTTCCTAACTAGTGGAGTTTATTCCCCCATACTCTTTTACATGGTTGGTCTGCCGCAATGATGTGTTTTTCATTAATATTTGTGTGTGATTACATTTACATTCACATTACATATATACTATCCTATCTGCATCCCGACTCACTAGCCTCAAAACACAACATATACACAAAGGCTCTCTGGCCTCAAAATCGTGCACACTTAAGTTTATTGCATGCGATATCCTGGAATGTGCACACTTCATCATTTTAGTGCGCAGTACATGTGCATATTATACCATGGAAGGTGCATGGAAAATGATATCAAACAACCCACCAACTTAAGTACATTTTTATTTACATTTACAGTTGGGGTTTGGCCTAGGGGTATTACATTCCCCTCCCCCTTATTTATGCATCGTCTTCAGTGAAAAATATATACATATACAACCAAAATTTAAAAAATCCTAAAAATGATGCGGGTATTATGCCCGCATATCATCCTCGTGCTCCCAAATTGCATCTTCAAGACTGTACCAGGTCCATTGAACCTTTACTATCTCTATGGCTCAATTACAGAGTTTCTTGATCTTCCGGTCCAATATGCACACTAAATGCACTTGAAATGTGTCTTCATGCTCCACCTGAATCACATTCCAATCATTGACATGATTAGCATCAGGTATATACTTTTTGAGGAATGATGCATGGAATACATTATGAAAGGACATTGATGCAAGCAAGGAAAACATGTATGCTACAGGCCCAATACTCTCTAGGATTTCAAATGACGCACAATAACGAACTCCCAACTTTGAAAAATTTCCCAACTTCAGGGAACTTCTATTGGCCTTTACTTTCAAGAATACATTGTCACTCACTTTAAATTCCACGTGAGTTCTTACCTTATCAACATAGTTTTTTTGCCTATCTTGAGAAGCCTTTAAATTTTGTTTTATTTTCAACATTTTCTCTTCCATTTCCCTGAGTAATTCTGGCCCGACCACTGCTCTATCTATTGGGTTGTCCCAACTTACCGATGTGTTGCACCTTCTGCCATAAATTTCCTCAAATGAGCTCATCTTTAGAGATGCTTGGTACCCATTTTTATAAGCAAACTCTACTAAGTATAGGTAGTCTTCCCATTTTGATGGTTTATCCATCACATACATCCTCAACATATCCTCAATCACTTGATTCACCCTATCTATTTTTCCATCTGATTCTGGATGATAAGTTGTGCTAAAATTCAAATTTGTCCCAAATCCCTTAAATAATCCTTTCCAAAAATTTGATGTAAATTTTGGATCTCCGCCAGACACAATTGTCTTGGGTATACCATGTAGTCAAGCAATTTCTCTCATATAAATATCAACAATGTTGGTTTCCTTGTGAGTGAGCTTTACTAGAATAAAATGGGCAGCTTTAGTAATCTTATCCACCACTACCATGATAAAATCACGTTGCTTGTTTTTTGTGGGAATTTTGGTGATGAAATCCATTATTACAACTTCCCGTTTCCACTCAGGAATGGGAAATAGTTGTAACGAATAAGCTGGGTGTCTATGCTCAACCTTGAATTTTTGACACTCTAAACATTTGGCAATAAAATCAACAACTTCTTTCTTCATGTCTGACCAATAATATTGGCTCTTGATAGCTATTACACATCAAAATAACTCATTGCAATGATGGCTAGTGTTGTCATTACAAATATCCTAAGTGTCACATATTGATCGCAAGTGTCGTAAGAGTCACACACATGATCTTGTCTATGTCGTCTCTCTAACGACATCATAAAGACACTTAAGACACCTCAAAGACTAGTCTCGAAGAAGAGAAATCAATTGACAAGGAGTACAAGCCTTTTACCACTGAAAAAGCCACTCAAAAGTCAAATTTGGAAGGGAGTGCTCCCCTACATACTGTCAGGGAGTGCTGACACTCTGTACCCTCTTCTAGGGGAGTGTTCCAATGCTCCGTGTCCCTTTTTGAGGGAGCGCTGGCCTTTTTTGGGCGAAATTTGGTTCGTTGGAGGAAATCAGGGAAGAATCCCCTCAATATCTGAAGGTGGTTGGATTCGAATCTGAGGTTGAGGCATGATCTTAAGGGAGATACACAACCGAAGGAGAGGAATCCTCAACTTATCCCAAAGATCTCTCAAGTGGTTAGACCTCTCCAAGCCTATATAAGAAGGCCTCTTCATGGTGAAAGAATATGAAGATTGAGAATTACACCAAACTTATGATCCCATAAGTGAGATGCCATTGAATCATAATCAATGTAGATTACTTGAGCAAAGGGGTTGGACAAGGAGACCTAGAAGAAGTTGCTACACCTTCATCAGAGGATTGTAATTACTCTTCATTTGTTCTCATTAATATACATACATGCTTGGTCTGTTTCTTTCAAGTTTATGTTAGTTCCACATGAACTTGTCTTAAGTAGATAGATCTGTATTTGTGCTAATATCAGTATAATAGGAAGCTTGTTGTATCCTTGTTTGTTATACAGGACCTATCGAGGAGCTTATGATCGAAGCTCAACTTGGACTTTGCAAGGACAAACGTTGTTAACAAGGTACACATTTTTCTTCTTCCTCTTCATTTATTAGATTAATTAGATCTAAAAGGATGTCAGTGACCAATGATAGCACCCTTTCTATCTTGATTTTAGGGGTCTAGATACCAATAGGGAATCCACTTGTCCACAGGAGGATTCACCTGTAACATAAATTGGCGACTCCACTGGGGAGGAGCTCTGATTTTTGTTTCCTTCCCTAGATCTTGTTTTGGCCTTTTGCCCACTTCTTGTCTTTCTCCATACTGTCTTTGATTCTTACATCTGTTTGATTGCCTCTTTCTTTCATCATACTCACCCTTATTGACTGAGTTTGCTTGGAATTTTGATTTTCTGGGTATTTTTTTGAGTTTTGAGAGCCCATCGCTCCCCTGCCCTTGTTATCAAAGCGTTATCACTCCATTTTGGCCTTACACAGAGCATTGGAATGCTCTGGTGCCCTTTAGACTAGAGTGCTGCCCCTTTTCTGTGAGAAAATTTTCAGGATTTTCACTCTCTAAATTCATTTCTTGATTTTGGCATTGGCTCAGGAGTTTTACAATCTCAGTTCATCTTGGTCTTGGCCTTCAACACCCTGTTTTCTAAGAATTGATCCTCTTGTGTTTGGAATTTTTATATTTTCTGTCCTTGCCTTGAAGTCACTCTTTGTCTTTGCTGATTTAGAGTCAGCTTGTTGTTTTCTTCTCATTTATCTGACTGAATGGAAACTTTTGTGAGGAATTTCAAAGATCTGTGTACCATTCCATTTGATTTTTGAGGTCATCTCGTCCAAACCTTTTTCGATCTTTTTGAGTTTTTTGGTTTTCTTCTTGCAATTTTTTTAAACTTTTGTCTTTCTTGTTTAATCACAATGAGAGTGTGTCTTTGTTTGTGTGAAAATTGATTTTGATTTTTTGAGCCTTATTGATCTTAAAGTCTGAATGACATAAGAAGTTTTGCATCAAATTTATTATCATTCACACACAAAGCAGAAGGATACATTTTTATGATTGTTTTGGATGTCAGAAATAAATTTTATGAGTTTTAGCATTACATTGGATTTGATTGAGAAACAAATTGATTGAGGATTCTACATCTTACTGTTTGAAAGTGAAAAGAACATCTTTCTCTTTCCCTTAAATAGGCATTCATTGAAAGAAAGGGCTGCTTATCATTTCTTATACATTTTTTTGGGATTTGAGTCATAATACCACCAGTTTCATTGTCATCCACCCTTTGAGTAAAGAACAACTGCAAAATTAACGCCAATTAAAATTTATATAGAACATTTTGTTTTTAGAATCTTCCACCAACATTAGACTAGGATTAGCACTTTGGATTAGGAAGTGAGTACAACTCTCCAAAGTATTCAAAACAAACATTAGCATATTGCGGTAGGGAGAGAAAAATCCAATTGTCGTATAGGCTTTCTAGGATCCCCCTCTCACACAGGGGTTACGCACGAGGTTGCATTCAGGAGAATTATGGAGATTATCCTTCTATGGTTCAACTGTTTGTAGTGGTCGGATCGTATATTGAGGTTTCTTCTTGAGGCTTAGCTGGTTGCATTTGGTCTCGGTGCTTCGTGAACTCCGAATCCGTTTGGGGTCCTCTGGAGTTCTATCGGTCCACTTGTCCTCAGTTCTCTCGAAGGATTTCAGGCTTGTTATCCTACTCATACATTCAGACTGGACTGTCAATTGTACCCACCCAGGGGTTGACTGTAAGTTGGTGTCCTTATTTTCCATAATATTTAGGTACTTACACGAGGTGACGGTGAAGGGAAGTCTCACTGTACCTGGAACAGACATTGGTCAAACTCACTCGGGCTCCTTGGAGGGTAAATCCACAATTACTGCATGGAAGCTTGCACCAAGGTGAAATTCCATTAAGCAGGTCGCCATTATAATTGTTCCACCATGTCCTAGCCTCTTCTTGACTTGATCACACGACGTTGGATTTCATCACCAAATAGTTTCATCATCGAGAGAAGTTTTGTTTGCTTGGTCTGATTCCTAGATTTGATTAGTGTATGCTGTTTCTTTGTCGTTAGTTGGCCATAGATTTTTTTCGTTGAATTTTTTGTTCCACCAACATCGACCCTCCACACTGTTCGTGTAGGGTACAATGCCTTCCCCCAAGAAAATATGGAAGAATCTACCCCTTTACCCCCTCATTTTATGGAGGGCTCTCCTCAACAAAGTGAGGTCCATGACGTTATGACCTTACAGGAGGAAGTTTCCACCTCTTTGGAGATTTTTTGGACTTGTTATAGATCCTATGGAGGCTTTTTGCATTCCTATAGGATATGAAAGGAATTTTCTCCAAATGAATTCAACTGGAGAACTTGTTGTCATCGATCCTTCTGAAATTCCGTCTGGGTCTCTTTCAAGCCCGCAAGTTGGAGACCCACTTTGGACTGATATAATTCGAAGCCCACCTCGCACAGTGCGAGACCTTTACAGGTTAGGAATAGGTGCTGATATACCTGCCATATCCCAATTACCCGAAACATATGTTACCTATACCGTACCTTTAGATAATTTTATTTGTACAACCGTTAGTTCCATCATACCATCTATTGGTCCGAACATGCAGTTTGTTGGTCCAAGTTCCACTATTTCTCTCCAGATGGCCCATTCCACGATGGTCCCTCATGTTGCAACTATTCCCACCGGTAATGTGGTGGTTATCCAAGATCCCATTGGTACACCACTTTCATCTAGGACTTCTTCGTCACTTCCCCTTGGGTACAGAACACTGAATCCTTCTATTGTCAACACTACCCAGGTTATACCCGGAAGCTCGATACCTTTACAACAACCCGGAGGAACTGGTCTTGGTGGCTCTAATCCATTAAGTGGCACTGGTCATTCATTTATGTCTGGTTTCCAAATTCCAGGGACTCAACCTCATGCTGGGGGAAACCTCCTTTTGGAAGGCAACCTACTTTCGTAGGGAAACCTTTGTTTGGAGGGAAACCTCCATTTGGGGGGAAACCTTCATTTGGAGGGAAACCTAATGCTAGGGGGTATCCTCAAACTAGAGATCATCATCAACCTTCTGGACAGAATTCGTCTACAACGCCCAATCCTTAACACACTCCTTTTCTTGGAAATCCACTATTCCCTGGGGGGCAACATCCTCAATGACAACAACAACCTTATCCTCCTTATGGAAAAAATGTCTATCCACTTTATGGAAAAACCCATCAACCGAATTATAATCCTCATAACCCATCAGGTTATCCTCCGCTCCCAAATGTTTCTCAACCCTCTTCGAATCCTCTCTACTCTGGTCAGCAACAACCGTATGCAGGAGGACCTATTGGTTACAATTATCCACCTAATCTAGTTTATGGTCCTACTGGTGTTGCTATGCCACACCAGTATCACCCTCGGGTTAACCGACAACTACCGTTCCTTGCTACTTTGGATCTCCCAGACTTGTCTCGATTGAGCAATGATCCTATACATCATTATCCTTTCTGGCCAGTGATTCTGGCTAAACTACCTTCTAATATTCCAAAATTTGACAGTAAACCTGGCGAAGACCCAAATAACCATGTGATGAATTTCCATTTATGGTGTTCATCGAACTCCTTAATGGACGACTCTATCCATTTACATCATTTCCATAGAACACTTACAGGCTTAGCAACCAAGTGGTATATCAAACTTCTACTTGGTTCTTTCCATTATTTTAACTCCCTTGCCATGTCCTTTCTCACGCACTTTCAACTACCCATTCCATATGAGCTGGGTACCGAAATCTTGACCTCCCTTCGTCAGAAAAACTCCATGCATATCTACGATCATATTCATGAGTGGAGACAACGACGAAGTTTGATCAAAGCAGTCATTCTTGACCAATTATTGGCAGAATGGTTCACTAAATCACTGTTACCCCCGATCGCTCGTGATGTCGCCATAGGTGGTGTAGTCATAGAAGAGGAAGTCATTTCCAGAGAACAATACTTAGATATGGTTTACTCACAGTCTGGTACTTTGTACGAGTTAATCCCAAATTCTACCCGTGCCACTACTGATCCATCCAAACCTTCGTCTTCATCACATGCGGATGGCGTTATTGGCTTCGTCAAAATACAATCTTCATCCGAGTCGACTGGAACAACTAATCGATCTGCTCTGACATCCACCTCCAGTTCGACCGCACCCTCCTCTACCTCCCCCCAAACTCAAATATCTGAGGTGAATGTAGTTCAATCTGCCCCTTCACAACAAACTAGAGGTAAGAAGAAAATAAAGAACAAAACCAAAAATAACAATAATGAACAACCCAAAGCTCAAAACCCACCATCTTCTAATGAAAAGCAACCACAACGGAAGCCAAAATTCCCATGTATTATTTGTGGTGATGATCACTATACTCAAGATTGTCCACATTGTGATGAAGTGGCCAAACTTTTCAAAGGGAATCCCCAACCCGCTGTGCTTACTCAGGCTTTTCCTCAGCAACAATCTATGGTTTCTCAAACCCCCTCTCCAGGGGGCAGTTCCAGCCACCCTTCTCATGATGAAGCCTCAACAAGTGCCCATATCTATATCTTCAATGAGATTGATTTAAACACTCACTCTACGACTTATGAAACTCCAGTTAAACCTGACAAAGGAAAAGTCACTAACGGTACTTTACTGGATCCATCACCATCCTCCAGTAGTCCTCCATCAGTTAGTCCTCCATCTGGACCACTTAAAATTGACAAACCTATGTTCGAATCTATCTTACGCCCTCCTAGGAGCACTATCCATAAATATACCTTAAATCCTAGTTCATGTGCCGCCCATAACTACAACATTGTTGAAGATCTGGAACAAGCACTGTTATAACCCTAAATTGCACCACACATGCTTACCTGGCATCAGGCCATCTCATATCCCTTCTTTGCCAAAGCACTATTGAATAACTCTTTAAAAAACCTCTTTTATAAAGGCCCATGTGCCCTACTCCATTACTGCATGCGTGTACACGTTGGCTGACCTAAAATAGCCCGCATGGACCGACAAAAGCACGAAAGAAGGAAAGTTGCCGACGGAACACAAAATCTATGGGTGAGTTAACTAAAACTCCTAGCCATGCATGGTCGAGGGTTCGTCCAAATACCTAGCTCCTTCTAGCCTATAAAAGAAGGGGTAGGGGTCCCATTTGGAAGGAGGAATAATATAGCAAAGAAAATCTGCTCATTTGCGTATTCCCATTGTCCCAACCCTTTAGCCTTTCCTTGTGCCAGAGGAGATACAAAGCAAAGCAGTTGGAGGACAGTCGAAGAGGAGCCCAAGATCAGGTTCACAGAGCGATGGCCGGTCTCAACTTTTGTAAGTTGACTCATTCAAAGTAATAAAGAAAATGCTTTTCCCGTCCCAATTCATGAACCTTTTATAGTTTGATTAGTATATGTTTGGATTTCTAACCCTTTAGTATATAAGTAGGATGCATGCGTAGTTGTTGCTTGTCTTGTATGCAGGTCAACTTTGGAAGGAGTATTGAGAACAAGTAATCAAGTACAATGGAGGATCGACATCAAACGTCGGGAATGAGGTAGGTTGATCTTTCCATGCATTTTCTAAGAAAAGGGGATTTAAATCTGAGGATGAAGGTAGAAAGTAGTTTTTCTTTGGTCATATATGCATGCAAAGTGTAAACCCTATTTTCTAGTTCATAGGGAGATTTCCCTTACAACAGAATTGACGACCATACTGGGGAAACTCTCTAGGGTTCTTGGAATTTTATTTAGTTTTTGGGTAGTTTTAAAGACTAGTTTTTCTTGCTTGTTTTTTCTTTTAGTTTCTGTAAGGTCTAAGCTAGCAGGGAGTCTGGTTTTCCATACCAGCTTTCCCTGTGGTTTTCTTGACTGTGTTTTTCGAGACCCACATAAGTACATGCGGCCTGCATAAGATCTACATGCGTGTACCCGCACCCTACTCTCTTACAACCCGCGTGTGAACGCTAGCTGAAGAAGTAGCAGTAGCGTGTAGAGTTCAGAGAACTTCGGAGGCAGTCAACCTCTTCTCTGTCAGAATCATACATTCTCAGGGGGTTTTCTGGAATTCTGTCTGAGTCTTGTTTGTTGACAGTCTTATCTCATATTGTTTGGCTTTATAAATTTTTCCTTACATTTATTTATTTATTTTATTTTATTTTAAAAAGAGTGTCCAAGCCTTCAAGGGATCCTGGTTATCAATATCAGTGGTCTCTTCCTGGCTTTGGGTTGTCTGTTTTCATTTTTTCTTAGAGTTTAGATATACACGCGGCCTGTACAAGGTCATCCCGTGTGTACACGCCCTCTGTATCTATCCAGCGTGCGTTCACACGCGTGTTGTTAGATTAACAGTCGCGTGCTTGTACATGATACTTTTTGTTGAGGGTAAGGCAGTCATCCTTTACCTTGATAAGAATTATTCCTCTTAGGTGTTTGAATCTCTATCTGAGAAGTCGGTAGCTTAGGATTAATCTTACCCTTAGCCTACTTTTTCTCATTTAAAAAGTTGTCATAAAAATAAAATAATTTTTTAAGGTTTTTAGACAAGTGTGAGAGTCATTTTTTTTTTAAATTTCTAGTGTGTGATTTTTGACCTAATTCTTTGTGATCTACGAGTAGGCTAGAGTTGTTTTGCTTGGTTTTGCTTGTTGGTATTTTTCCTTTTTGCTTTATCAAGCATTTAAATAAATAAAAAAATCTCTTTTCATTTTCTTGTTTGGTTGAAGAGTGTATTTTGCATTATTAGCCAGGGAAAAGTAATTTATTTCATAAGTTTTTGCAGTTTACTTAGATCATAAGTAGCTTGTAGTCAAGTGAAATATTTTTTGAGTTTGCTATCCAAAATCTTGGAAAATTAAAAATATTTATTTTGAAAAGTTGTTGAAATTTTGCATTAAGTAAAAGTTTTGTTTCCATCTTTTTTATTCATTTTTTTCTTTCGTCTTTTCACATCATCAATTTCACTTTCATACCTCTTGACGTAAGACAAAGCCATAAAATTAAAGCTAAATTTAAAATCTACTAGACTTTTATGTTTGTAGGGTTCACCAACTAGGTCAGGATTAGGGCCTTGGATTAGGTTGGAGAGGAAACTCTTCAAGGCCATTTAAAATCAAACATTGGAGTCTGAGTTAGGGAGTGTCTAAGTCCAGTGTCGTGAAAGTTATCCAGGACCCCCCTCTAACACAGGGGATAAACACGAGGTCGCATGTGGAAAGGTAGCAGAGATAACCCCTCCAAAGCTGGACCAATCGTAGTGGAGAACACATATAGAGGGCTTGTCTTGGGATTCCGTCGTTTGCATTTGCCACGGGGCTTCGTGGGTCTCGAATCTGTTCGAGGTCCTCAGTTGTCTTCCAGACCATTTTCTCTTGATACCCTTGATAGGTTTTGGGCTCGATACCCTGCTCATTGTGGTCTACTCGACTTTCGACTGTACCCACCTGGTGACTGTTCGCGCACTGGCAACCTAGCTGCCAATCTTTTTTAAGGACATACACAGGTGACTGCGGGGGTATACCACGGTACCTAGGACAAATATCGGACCACGATTTACAGAGTATACCTGGAGGGTGCTTCTGTGTTCGAGTTGCACTTGCACCGGTAAGTTGCTCTAGTGTTGGTTGTTGTAACTGTTCTTCCAATTAGTTTGGTGTTTGCCTGTCTTATCGTCTAGGGACTTTTTTAGTGTGTGTTACTTTTGAGCGTTTAGACTACCTTAGAGTGTCTTTGATCTTCTCACATAGTGGAGGATCATGAGCTCTGCCATTCACAAAGAATTCTTGGCCTGCCGTCGATTACATTGGAGCCACCCTTGCCATTATTGAGACGAAAGTTAGACCAACAAGGGTCTTTTGAAGTGATCGGGTTACAAGAAATTGTGCCTGACCAACAACCAGAGGAATCGACCATTTTGGACATTGAAGCACACGCCCTTGGCCCGGTTGAAACCCCAACCACTGATTTCTTGGCACCTTTCATCGTACTAATCCAGTTTTACGAGCGCCAGACAGTGTTGTACACAACAATGGAAACAAATGTTGTTACTCCCTTTGGGAATTCTTCCATTCCCACTACGGTTGTCCCCACAGGAGAGTTTTCACCTCCTAACCCACTGTCGTCAGTTTGAGCCACTAGGATCTCGACCACTTCTACATCGCACAATGGTCTGATCTTTTCTTTAGCGGCAGCCACAACCCCTTTCAAACCAAGTGCGATAGGCCCTCCGTTCTCATATAGGATGCCTAGTTCAGGTACAAGTCCTGTACTTTCTTACTCCACTTTACAGACTTTAGGTCTAGGGGCAGAGAGCTCTAGCGCTCCTTTGCAAGGTCACATCAGGGGCACTCCTGCTCCTTTTAATGCTTTCCCTTATGGAGGAGGTCATATCCCTCCTTCATCCCCTTCACTCGGTGGCTTGCATTAGCAGTCCGCCAGGCAACCTATATACCATAGTTTATTTGGAGCAGGGAGTCAAGGAACACCTTTGCATAGTATGCCGGTAGGTTGTACACCATTTTCTTTGGTCGGAACATTTGGCAACAATGCTTTCTCATCCGCTGTTTTCCTGACTGGGGGCAATCCCAGTTTTGGACAAACTACTCCTATGCAGGGTACTATTCCTACACAGGGGACAAACATAGGAACTTCTTCTATAGCAAGACCTTGGAATTCAGGGCAGGGATCCGTTCTCTCGTCTGGAATGCCAATCTGGGGTAATTCTTTCCACAATAAATGGAACCCCAGACAAAATACTATGCCCATCCCCACGGGACCACCATGGGACAATCCTTCCCAGAGTCCTTCGAATATAATGCATGCCCAACCATCTATGTCCTATTTGGGAAATCAGCCAATGATGTCTCCACATATGCAAAATCCTTACGCTGGCCAGGGCCATGGTTTCTACCAGAATCCGGGCCAGCAACCAAAATTTTCCTGGCAACCTGGTGCCAGTCAAACTCCAGGCCCCTTTTTCCTAGGTTATCACCAACAACCTAAACTTCTCTTATTGGTGACTTTGCACTTGCCAGATTTGATGAGGTTGTTGAATGACCCTATTTGTCATGATCCGCGTTGGCCTCCCATGCCAACGAAGTTGCCTTCGAACATCCCAAAGTTCGAAGCCAAACCTAACGAAGACCCAGGAGATCATGTGACTACCTTTCATCTTTGGTGCTCATCTAACTCATTGAAAGATGACTCCGTATAGTTGCGATTGTTTCAACGTACTCTCATTGGGAGTGCCACGAAATGGTACATTGAGCTCGATTGCTCAAGATACTCTTCTTTTGGTGAACTGGTGATGGCTTTCCTGAACCATTTCCAGTTACCTGTGAGATACGATGCTGGCACTGAGCTGCTTGCCAATTTTGAACAGAAAACAACAGACCATATCTCTGATCACATCCAAGAATGGAGACACTGGAAGAGTTTAATCAAGGTACCAATCCCACTATCATTCCTGCTTGAGTGGTTCCTTAAGTCTTTGGTCCTGCAATTATCCAAGGACGTCGTGACGTTGGGAGTATTCTCCGAAGAAGACGCCATCATGAGGGCTCAACAATTTGAGCTCATATATTCTCAGTCCGGTTTGTTATAGAACATCTTTCCAGATGCACCACTTTCAATCCTTGATAAAACTAGACAGAGAACTGGACCACATGCCATTGGTATTGTTGGTTCAGCACAAACAAAGCCTGTTGAGCAATTGACAAAGCAGTTGCAACAGTTATCTATACAACACACAATGGCTAGCCAAACTACTACTTTGGCTGCTCCCCCTACCAAAACGTCGGACGTACACATAGTACAGTCGATTAACCCAAAGGCCACCCAATAGCCTGAAGGAAAGAAAAAACAACGAAAGAAGGTTAAGGGGGATAAAAAACCCATCGATAATGCTGGCAGGGACAACACTAAAAAACAGAAGGTGAGGTATCCATGCAACTTGTGCATGGAAGACCACCCGACCCATCTATGTCCTCGACTTGCAGAGGCCCAAAAATTTTTCATGCAACAACAGTAGGTGGTGTTGACTAATCCATTTCAACATGGGAAAAATCTAACTCAAGCCTCTGCAAGTACAGAAGGGGGCAGCCAAGAACCCTGTCCACCTCTGAACAACCCCGCATCCGTGAACGTATATATGGTTAGGGGTGATGCTTTTATATCGACTAGAGCACATGACTATAGTAAACCAAGCACTTCTGAGAAGGGTAAAGAAGCTGACCTCCCATCTCTTCCTCTACAGATTGAGAAGACGTTGGGAGAAATGATGACACGCATTCCGAAAGGTGCATTTATAAAAGATTCTCATAACCCAAACACAAGGGCCACCTAGAACTACTCTGTGGTGGAGGATTTATCACAAACCCCTTGTGCGATGTCTGCTTTGGAAGTCCTCCAAAGCTGCCCTTCTCAGAGGAAAGCCTTGTTAACCACTTTAGGTTCTACCGAGACTTGTAATCCGGGTACAATCATGTTGGATACAACCGACTTAAAACCTCGTCTGCCTTACCATGTAGAGTTTCAGATAGTAGTGGCTTATCCCACGAAAAATTTTACTCGGAATATCTTCTGCACGGTGGTTGATGAGGGCACCTTGACATGCGTTATGTCATTGGCATGTTGGAAGGCTATTGGCCAACCCGTTTTGTCTCCATCACCTACTCTCCTCACTGCTTTTGATGATCATTCATTTCGACCACATGGCATCGTTCCTTCTTTCCCCATGCAGTTAGGAGGGAAGACTATGTGTGTCGAAGTAGAGGTAGTCGATGCTCCCCTCGACTATAATCTCTTGTTAGGAAGGAGTTGGACTTATTCTATGCAAGCTGTGGTTGCTACAGTTTTCCAGGTCTTGTTGTTTCCACACGAGGGCCGGATAGTGACCATCGATCAATTGTATTTCTCTATACCTGACCCTACTTTGGGGGCATCCACAGTCCCGATGATTGATAATCCTCAACCAGGTGTTGTTAACGTGGGAGTTGGTTTGTGCCCATCCTTGATGGGTACCTTCAATTACCTGCCCCCTCACAGCGATATCAAATTTATATCCAATCACTATAAGGTTGAGATTTTTCAAGTTTCATCGTTCTGCACGACTTACTTCGAGGATCCATGGATACTTACTTCCCCATCAGCCACGATGGATGAGACAGGGCACCCGGGCATGTCCATGCCCTTGTCTGCAGCTGAAGTAGTGTACTCTTTAGTCCAGCAAGCTTCAACTAGCATTGATCTGACTCCTGCACAAGAGTTAGATCCACTTCTAGAGCCTATTTGAGCTAAGGGTTCTCTCGCTAACACCGATTCATTAGACTTAGTCTTTCCTTCTGACGAAGCAGTAATCGAGGCAATGAATAGTCTGGAAAAACCTTGGGAAGATCTTCATCACAGATCATATTTTCTCCCAAAGTTAAGCCGAATCGAAGTAGGAGAATTCACCGTGACCATGATGGGAGATCAGTCGTGCCCTATTAATCTCTTAGCCACACACAAAATTTATGCTGAGGGAAATATGGAAACTATCGTTGAAAGTATACCGATCAATATCTCCCGAAACCTTGGTGTTGTGGAGAATGTCTTCGTCGGGGCAGATTGCTCCCCTGATGATATTCAAATCTACACAGATCTTTTCAAAGAATTCTGCGATTTTTTTGCCTGGTCTTATGAGGAAATGCCAGGTATCGATCCAAAAATAGTTGAACATGAGATCACAACGTATCCTGATGCCAAGCCTGTTCGGAAGAAGCTTCATCCAGTTAATCCTAAGAAAGCAACAACCATTAAGGTTGAGGTTGAGAAATTGCTAAAGGCAGGTTTTATCTATCCTATCCATTTGACTCAATGGGTGTCAAATCCTGTGCCGATCAATAAAAAACAAGGCATGATTCGCGTATGTACCGATTTCCATGATTTGAACAAGGAATGTCCCAAAGATATTTTTCCAACACCATTCATCGACCAGATCATTGATGAATGTGCTAGTTGCGAAGCCTTTTATTTCATGGATGATTTTTCGGGATACAATCAAATACAAATCAAACTCGAAGACCAACACAAAACAACATTCATTTGTCCTTGGGGTACATTCGCATATCATAAAATGCCTTTTGGTCTTAAAAATGCTGGAGCAACCTTTCAGTGGGCCATGTATTTTGCTTTCCATGACCTCAAGAATATAGTCCAGGCCTATCTCGATGATTTAGCATCGTGATCTCACAAGAGAACGGATTATCCCACACACCTTAGACTTATCTTTGAACGTTGTCGCTACTTTCAGATTCGCTTGAATCCAAACAAGTGAAGATTCTACGTAATGTTAGGACGTTTGTTAGGTTTCATCGTATCAACAACAGGGATCATGGTCGATCCTCTCAAGGTGGAGGCAATAATCCAGTTTCCCCCCCCATGCACAATCCTTCAACTTCAGAGTCTACAAGGCAAGGCGAACTTTTTACGACACGTCATCGCCAACTATGCCGAAATCACCAAGGGCTTTATGCACTTACTGAAGAAAGACATTCCTTTTTACTGGGACGATGCCACTCAACGCTCTTTCGATGCATTAAAGCATGCCCTCACAACTACCCCTCTGCTCCGACCACCTAACCATAACAAAGATTTATTTTTATATCTGGCTGTAGCAAAGTCAACCATTGGCATGGTTTTAGTTTAGGAAGATGACTTGTTCTCAGAATACGTGACCTATTACCTGAGTCAAGGCCTCATAGGACCGGAACTCAATTATTCTCATATTGAAAAGCTTGCGTTGGCAGTAGTTCATGCTGTTCAATGGTTTCATCATTACGTTCTTTTTCACAAGACCACCGTCATTGCTGTCATGAATCCATTCCAGTACATGTTGACACGATGGGTAATAGGCGGAAAAATTAGTATATGGATAGTCATTCTCCAGGAGTTTGACTTAGACTTCGTTTCAACAAAGTCCAAAAAGTCACTGGTCTTTGCAGAGCTTATTTCAGAACTTCCGGTTGAGTCAGGTGACATTATTCCTGAAGAATCGCCTATCCGGGGAGATATGTTTTTGATTACATCTTCGGATCCCTAGTATGGAGATATACTTATCTATCTCCAGAATTTGAAATGCCCCACTTCTGATTTTCATGATGAGAGTCGACGTATATGTTATCAGGCTAAGAATTATCTCATACTCGATGATACAATGTATCAGAGAGGTGTAGACTGCATCCTACGCTGATGTCTCACTCATGAGGAGGTAGTTATCGTTCTCAATGATTTCCATAATAGAGCTTGTGGTGGTCATTTGTCTGGGTTGGCAATAGCCCAAAAGATTCTATGAGTAGGTTACTTCTGGCCGACACTTATCAAATATTGTATCAAATTAGTCAAGAAGTGCCATCCATGCCAAATCTTCTCTCGGAATATGAGGGCACATCCCACTCCCATGGTTCCCGTCATCACAGTTGGACCCTTCAACAAGTGGGGGATTGATTACACTACTTGCAACCCCCCTTCAGTAATGGGGCACCGCTATATCATCGTAGCTGTAGACTACTTCACAAAGTGGGTCGAAGCTATGCCAATGTTTAAAGATGATGGAGAGACTACAAATCTCTTTTTATTCAACCAGATCATAGCAAGGTTCGACGTCTCGAGGGAGATTGTTTCTGACCATGGCAGTCACTTTCAGAATCAGATGATGATCGAATTGATTTCAAATCTTGGGTTACGGAAAGAACATTCATCACCCTACTACCCCCAAGCCAATGGGCAGGTGGAAGCTGTAAACAAAACTCTTAAGACTATTCTACAATGGAATATCAACTTAGCCAAGTCAAATTGGCATTTGATGTTATACTCGACATTATGGGACTACCGAAAATTTGTTAAGACTGCAACTGGTTTCTCACCTTTTCAACTCGTTTACAGGATGGAGGCAGTCTTGCCCATCGAATGTCAGATCCCGTCTCTAAAATTAGCAGTACAATTATTGCCAGACACTTCTCCACTCGAAGAACGGTTAGTATACCTTGAGCAGCTCAATGAATAGCGTCGTGATGTAGCCCTAGCCAACGAGGCTCACAAACATACGGTCAAGTTTCAATATGATAGGTCCGTTCATCCTTGGATTTTCTCTGAAGGTGACCTTGTCCTGGTCTATGACCAAGATAAGGACCCCCTGGGGGTAGGCAAATTCAAACCCATGTGGTTTGGGCCTTTCATCATAAAAGAGGTATTAAAAAAATGTGCCTATCGTCTGGTTGATTTTGAAGGGAATTCTTTGGCGGAGCCTAGAAATGGGCTCTACCTCAAAAAGTATTACTCATAGACAGGTCACAGTGGGTAACTTTTTGTAACATATGTATAGTCTTTGTACTATTACTTTTTAGTTTCTTTTAAATGTTATGGACGTGTCATTGATGTTATCTTTCATCACTATGGCAGATGTCGAGGGATTCTGAGGTATTCATTGGGTATGCAGATGGTGCTAGTCGGCACACTCGGAGGCTTTCTTTTGCAGCTTGGGTAATCTTTACATCTCAGGGCCAGTTGTTATCTTTCGGAGGTATATGCTTAGGGGACACCACAAATAATGTCGCCGAGTATAGTGCAGTTATTGAGTTGCTTCGTGACGCTTTGTCATTGGGCATCTCTCATCCCCAGGTCTATCTCGATGCTCAATTGGTTGTGTCTCAGTTAAACAAAGTGTACTGGGTTCATGATCCAACTTTACACCGACAATTCCTTAGGGTACGTCTCTTGGAATGAAAATTTGATTATATTACATATTTTCATGTTCCTAGGAGATTAAATCAAGTCACAGATACTCTAGCTAATCAAATTTTAGATTGGTATCTTGCAAACATATGAAAGAACATTGACATAAACATGTAATTACAGTTTTTCACACATGATCCATAAGACACAAAAGACCAAAAAACCATATATAATATCATAAAGTAACCAGAGTACATAGATGGATGAAAGCGCCTCAAAAATAGGACCAATAATGAGTAACAGGGCTTATGCCCTCAAAATATATATACAAGTAGTGCTCGCGGTACGTAAAATGTCTAAATAGGTTCAGGGACTATGGGCCCTGTTATACTGGTCCACAGCATGGGTTAAATGCCTAAACAATCGGACCCACATCCGAGGTGCCCCCACTGCATGAGGTTGCATGGATGGCGGTGGGTCCTCAATCTCTACCATCCGAACTGTGTGAGTGAGTGCAGTAAAGTTCCACTCAACTTGTCTAAGTACCCTCTCAGCCTCCCTGGTTGGGAGGTCTCCTGATACTGCTTGTCCCCTGCCAGTGGCGGCTGCAACCCCTGGCCGAGGACGATGCCTGCTCCTTGCATAATCGACAGGTCGCACTGGTCCCACGTCTGCACACAATGAACACATATCCGTCAAATACTCTGGCATAACAAAAAAATGATATATATAACAAAACGACATAAAAATTACATATACAAAAAAAAAACCCACAAAGGTGGAGACTTACCCATCTCCCCTCGCTCCTCACCAGGAGGTACTGGTATCTCTAGGTCTCTCAAAAAATCAATCCCGACATAGGGGTAGTCCTCTATAACTGGGATCTTCCATGACAACCATGCAAAAAAGTCATCATCGAAGGACTCATTAGTCCTTCCACCACCCTATCACGGTAGTAATACTTCCCATCTACACACCGCAGGAAAAGAGGCCTGATGTCCTCGTACCACTACCCGAGGACTAAAACTCAAAACTCTCTCGAAAAAGAACGAACACAAAATAGTCCCGAACCCGAAGTTCCTCTGTGTCTGCTGATAGCAATCTGTCAATTGTCTCTTCATACACTCCAGCTATGTACTACTCCAATCGAAAATTATTGCATTCAAGCACTGGACAACACTGTTCATCTGTGCGCAGGATGCCTGATGCAAGGCCGCTGAACCGGTAATCCGCCCAATGCGCAATAATATCGATTGCAGCGATAGGTTAGTGATCTTGCTTATAGGCACCTGGGAGCTCAAACGGTTTGTCCCAGCCTCATAGTGTAGGGCTATCAGTTCTGCTATGTTATGCGGCCCCGATGGAAATGTCCTAAAGTTGACTGGTTCCCCTCTCCTTGAGAGGCCAGTCAAAAAGTAGATATCCTCGGTGGTGGGCACCAGTGATTTCCCCTCTAGCATAAAAGCCTCCGCATCAGGGTGCCAATAGTCAACCAAGACATTCAGTAACCTCGGTTGCGCCCGCATAAATGGACATAGGAAGAACTTTAACAAATCACATTGCATTAATGCGGCCATGACATTCGGATCTCCCGCAACCAACTCAGCAACTTCTTCATGCTCCCTTTCCCTCCAGTGGACATACATCCTGCCAAAACAATAAGGTTCAGGAGGGTGAGTGAGTTCCTTTTGATTCTTTTTGTCTGTAAAGGGAGGTCCACGCATGCTGTCTAGGTGACAGTCGCGTGTACACATGGGTAGGTTTTACTCTGCCCGAGTGTACACATGGCCTGTCCATAGACAACCCGCGTGGACCTAGGGCCGACCTTTTTAAAGGTGCCCACCCAAAAAATGAAATGAAAAGAAAAAATAACGAATTGAATAGCTAGATAAGGGAGTTTGTACTTACTTGGTCTAGACAGAAGTTCGTTTCGTCCACTGTAGCTCCCATAATCACCGTTTTTATCAAAGGGGGTCTTTTGGCTCCAGAGTCAATTTCCAAATCAATAATGGTGATAATGAGTTTCCAGCTTCTATTTATATACTTTTTGGCCTCTTTTTGTCACTTTTTTGGCCTCCCTTATCATTTTCTTTATACCAAAAACTAGTTAGAGTGATTCAAGAGTTATATGGGAGGAATTTGATCGGGTATTGGGACATTTTTTTTGAGTTTTGAGTGAATTTTGACGGTCCATGAAAAATTTTCCGACGATCAACTTGAGCATATAGGTTAGGTTTCTACCCTGATTTTTGTATCTCGTTGTCTTTTTCATTTTCCATAGGATTGATCCCATCAGATTGTGACACGAAAGCATCATATCTGCTTTAGAAGTGTCGCAACTTGGTGGTAGAGCCTACCGAAACATGGATGCCCTAGGTAGATCCTGGTTGCATTATGGTATTCATGCTGTCTCTACAACACTATAGGCTGGAGAGTCCTTACAGTTTTTCCTGAATACGAGTTTGAGCCTCATTTGCATGAATCTTCTTCGCTCTTTCCCTCACCCTCAAGACTCCCAAAATATAACGGGTCTTCTCTTAAGCCCTTTTCAGACCATCTAAATATGAAAAGATTGCCGAGCAATCTTGTGGCCTTTCACGCTCGTTAAACTGAAATTTGAAGTCACGTCTGTCCAACAGTAGTTTACCCCTTTTTCAGTCTGGATGGTCAACTGTACGAACAAAGGTATACTCTATGGCACTTCATCTCTATAGAAGAGTACTCTTAGGTATAATTTTATCCCTTTTTTGGGCCCGAGGGACTAAACTTACGAAGAAGGAACCCCAACGGAGTCCATAGTTAAGCTCTTTTCAGACTCCCTAAAATTGAAAAGATTGTCGAGTGACCTTATTCTTTCACACTCGTTAAATTGGTCCAGAAGAAAATTCCTGATGGAGTCCATAGTTAATCTTTTTTCAGACTCCTTAAAAAATGAAAAAATAGCCGAGTTATCTTGTCCTTGTTACACTCGTTAAAATGGTTTTAAATCAACGTTTAATCGGTGCTAGTTTACCCTTTTTTGAACCGACTAGACTATCTTCGAAAAAGGTACCCTAATGGAGTCTCCTTTTATGTTTTTTCAGACTCTCTAAACATGAAAAACCATCGAGCTTACCTTCTCTGGGCTCGTTAAACTTACATCAAAGGACATTACCATTGTGTGTTTTGTTAACCGCATTTGCATACCTTATATATCAGCCTTGTAACAGTTTGCTTCTGCGTTTTAACACCATTGCCCTCCAGAGGATTTTTTCCCGAGTATCATTATTTTGAACATCAGTGTTGTCCTTGTGCCTTGAACTTGTATGTTTGCAACACTCGTTCCTCCTTTGTAATGTAATATTCCTTTATTCTTTTTCCACAATTATTGAAAAGGACAAAAAAATAAAATATACCCCAAAAAGAGGAAGGGAAAAGTATTTTCTTTATTGGCAGCATAATAAGTCGCCCTTGGACAAAGTACATCTATTCGTTTGTTCATCAGACTATGGGATGTAGTACGACCTTAGGAAACTTTTTCTCGCTATATAGAGTTGTGTCCTCCACTGTTTGGTTATCCTTCCAAACATATGGAGAGTTTGCGTTGCCTCCTACTTCGTAGACTTATGATTAATGCCATGCTGCCTAAGTCTCATCATTTGTCGTGCTATTATCCAAGGGAAGTTTGTCACCAAGCCTGAGTCGGCCCCTCTGCAATATGTCTCTTATCCTCATACCCGACCATCCTGAACATCCAATCAAGTCCTTGTTCGAAATCACTGAAGCCTTTAGTCTAATCATCAAGATTATCAAGTCCATGAACGATGAGCCATCGAAGACCTTTGGGTAGTGCAGTCATACACTCATATTACACTCCTACCCAAGTTTTGAAGATTTTGAAGTTGTTTCTCGAGCTCTGAAGATCTCATCTCTAGCCATCAGGCCATATCAACTTCTAGAAGATGGGTACTCTATATGTATATCTTTTCGATTTCGAGATGTAGCTCCACTGTGTATTGTTCGCGGCTACTCTTTATATAGTTATATGACATGGATCTACAATGTATTTGATTGGTTGCCATGATTCTATTTTTTCCCAAGCATGGGTATGCCCGCCTCGGTGAGACATTTGTTATTTTGTAGACGACGCCTCCTGGTTCCTGATCCTTGGGCTCAATCGTTCGACACATCAGTAAAGATTGGTAATGTGTTTCGACCATCAGATGCTCTTCTGCCCTCACACATTAGGGGGCATCTGTTATAATCCTAAATTGCACCACACATGCTTACCTGGCATCAGGCCATCTCATATCCCTTCTTTGCCAAATCACTATTGAATAACTCTTTAAAAAACCTCTTTTATAAAGGCCCACACACCCTACTCCATTACTGCATGCGTGTACACGCTCGCTGACCTAAAACAACCCGCATGGACCAACAAAAGAATGAAAAAAAGAAAGTTGTCGATGGAACACAAAAGCTATGGGTGAGTTAATTGAAACTCCTGGCCATGCATGGCCGAGGGTTCGTCCAAATACCTAGCTCCTTCTAGCCTATAAAAGAAGGGGTAGGGGTCCCATTTGGAAGGAGGAAAAATATAGCAAAGAAACTATGCCCATTTGTGTATTCCCATTGTCCCAACCCTTTAGCCTTTCCTTGTGCCAGAGGAGATATAAAGCAAAGCAGTTGGAGGATAGCCAAAGAGGAGCCCATGATCAGGCTCGTGGAGCAGTGGCAGGTCTCAGCTTTTGTAAGTTGACTCATTCAAAGTAATAAAGAAAATGCTTTTCCGGTCCCAATTCATGAACTTTTTATAGTTTGATTAGTATATGTTTGGATTTCTAACCCGTTAGTATATAAGTAGGATGCATGCGTAGTTGTTTATTGTCTTGTATGCAGGTCATCTTTGGAAGGAGTATTGCGAACAAGTAATCAAGTACAATGGAGGATCGACATCAAACATCGGGAATGAGGTAGGTTGATCTTTCCATGCATTTACTAAGAAAAGGGCATTTAAATCTAAGGATGAAGGTAGAAAGTAGTTTTTCTTCGGTCATATCTGCATGCAAAGTCTAAACCCTATTTGCTAGTCCATAGGGAGATTTCCCTCACAACAAGCATCGTGTGCTATGTCTGCATTAGAATTTTTACAACATTTCCCCAGTCAACGTAGAACACTCTTGGCCGCTATTGGCACTTTTGATCCCAAGTCATCCAACACTATCATGCTTAACTTGGATAATTTCTCACCTCGACTCTCTCATCGACTTGCTTTCCAAGTTGACGTTGTTGTTCATAATCAAAAAATCCACCGAACTATCTTGGATGAAGGAGCCTCTACTTGTGTCATGTCTTTAGCCTGCTGGAAAAGCTTGAAATCGCCCGCACTTAACAAATCCCCAATGATTCTATGTGCATTCAATGGACGAGGTTTTCATCCCCATGGACTTTTGCAGTCCCTGTCCTTCCAATTGGGCAACAAATCCATCTCTGTTGATGTCGAGGTGGTTGATTCTCCCATCGATTACAACTTATTACTTGGAAGAAGTTGGTTCTATGCTATGTCCGTCGTTGCTTCGTTAGTATTTCGATGTGTGCAATTTCCCCATCAAGGTAAAATTGTCACTGCCGACCAGTTAGATTTCTATACACCTGACGCTCGCACTCATGCTACCAACAATATTCCCTTTCTAGGAGATCACAAGATCACGTATGAAAGCATTGGTGTTGGCTTGTTGAAAGACTTTAGCCTTATGGGTACCTTCCCTACACCACTTCTACCCACCACACATCATGTTGCCACAATCAATATGATTTTGACTATGGTTTACCAATCCTTGGAGTCATTTGACCCTTGGATTTTACGTAGTTCATTGGAATTTGATGCACTAGGTGACACCATGCCACTTAGTCCAGCCGAAACCTCATACGTTTCCATCCAATCTGCATCTCCCTCCTTGGATGACCAACATCTATTGGCACCCAACAACTACTCGATGCCATTATGGTTAAGTCCTTTGACGTTTGCACTCAACTACATTTCCAAAATTTTTCCTTCTGATGAATCAATAATGGAAATGCTTAGCATTGAATACGTACCTTGGGATGATAGCCATCATCGATCCTCTTTTCTTCCACCTCTCGAAGAAATCCAGGAAGATATACACTCTATCTTCCACCCTAATGTTGTCCAATTTCCCTAATCACCTATACTTACACAAGATGCTATTTCTGAAGGGAATTTAGGAAACATTAACTCTACAATCGAAATAGATATTTCGATCAAGGAAGGTATCGTAGAAAATATTAATCTCGCTGTTAATTGTACACCCAAGGAAGTGGTTTCTTATACCGCTTGGTTCAAAGAATTTCGCGATGTCTTCACTTGGATCTATAAAGAGATGCAAGGGATCAATCCTTCGATCGTTGTGCATGAGATTAAAACCTACCCAAGTGTAAAACCTGTTCAAAAGAAACTCCACCCGATCCATCCTAAGAATACCATGGCTATTAAGGCAGAAGTTGAGAAATTATTGAAATCTGGCTTCATATATCCTGTCCCTTTGATGGAATGGGTTTCAAACATCGTTTCGGTTACTAAGAAGTAAGGCACCATTCGTGTCTGTGTTGATTATAGGGACCTCAATAAGGCTTGTTCGAAACACAACTACCCTACGCCCTTCATTGACCAGATTATTGATAATTGCGCTAGTAGCGTAATTTTCTCTTTTATGGATGGTTTCTCAGAGTATAACCAGATTGACATTTTAGCTACTGATCAGCATAAGATAGCCTTCATCTTCATGTGGGGAAATTTCGCATATCAAAAACTACCTTTTGGCCTTAAAAATGCTGGTGCTACATTCCAGGGAGCCATGTCCTATGCTTTCCACAATATCAAACATATTGCGGAACCTTACCTCGACGACTTACCTGCCCACTCATCCAATCGATCAGACCATTTTGGTCATCTACGGGTTATTTTTCTTCGATGTCAGTTCTATTGCATTTGTTTGAACCCACATAAGTGTATTTTTGTTGTCGAATCAGGCCGACTCCTTGTCTTCGTTGTTTCCAAGGACGAGATTCAGGTGGATCCCTTAAAAATTAAGGCTATTCTGGCTTTACCACCACCTAACAATCTGACACAACTCCAAAGTTTGTAGGGGAAAGAAAACTTTCTTCGCCGTTTCATTTGTAACTATGATGAGATTACAAAAGTATTTATGCCCTTGTTACAAAAAGACACCCCTTTCATTTGGGATGACACTACTGAATGCTTGTTTACTACTCTTAAGCATGCATTAACCAATGTTCCTTTGTTACATCCTCCAAATTACACAAAGGACTATATCCTTTACTTAGAAACCTCCACTTCCACTATTTCCATGGTGTTAGTTCAAGATGACCCTAATGACGAGGAACATATGATATATTATTTGAGAAAAAGTCTATTTGGTCCAGAGCTCAGATATTCACATGTTGAAAAGTTGGCTCTGGCAGCTGTCATCGCTGTCTAGAGATTCTGTCACTACATTTTGCTACACACCACCACAGTTATTGCAGACTCAAATTCCATGTACCACATTTTGACATGTCAAGTTCTTGGGGGAAAATATTTGAAATGGATCGTTATCCTTCAAGAATTCGATCTCGATTTCACTAAATCCAAAGCTAAAAATTCCCTAGTGTTTGCAGAGCTTATTTGCGAACTTCCCTGTGCCAATGAAGATATTGAGCCCATATATTATCTTCCAGAAAAAACTCTGTTCCTCATTAGCATGTCCGATCCATGGTATGAATATGTTCTTCTTTATCTCCAGACCCAACGTTTTCAACCCGATATCTCTCGTGAAGAACGTCGTCGTATCCGCCACCATTCTCGTTGTTACCTTATTATCGGCAACACTTTATACCGATGTGGAATTGACACTATCCTGTGACGATGTCTAACTCATGAAGAGGCTGAACGCGTGCTTAATGACTGTCACCTCTAGCCTATGGTGGTCATCTTTCTGGGATGGCTACCGCTCAGAAAATCTTACGTACTGGCTACTTTTGGCCCTCAATTTTCAAAGATTGTATTGAGGCAGTCAAAAAATGCCCACCCTGCCAAGTTTTCCACAAAAAGGCACAAACCCACCCTGCTCCACTACATCCCATTGTTTCCATCGGCCCCTTTACCAAATGGGGCATTGATTTCATGCAATGTAAGCCTACCTCATCTGGGGGGCATGGCTATATAATCGTTGCCGTCGATTACTTTACAAAATGGGATGAGGCTATGCCTACCTTTCTGAATGATGGTCATACTTCAACTCTTTTCTTTTTTAACCACATCATCACTTGTTTTGGTGTTCCACATGCCATTGTCACTGATCATGGTTCACACTTTAAAAACCAGATGATGAGTGAGATGCATGACAAGTTGGGTTTTCTCCATGAGAACTCATCCCCGTACTATCCTCAAGTGAATGAAAAAGTTGAAGCTATCAACAAAGTCCTCAAAACTACGATCCAACGGATGGTAGGGGCCAACAAGACATCCTGGCATCTACAACTTTTCTCCGCTCTCTGGGCATACCATACTTCAGTGAAAACTTCTATTGGATGCACTCCTTTCCAGCTAGTATATGGCATAAAAGCTGTTTTACCAATCGAGTGTGAAATTCCTTCATTAAAACTCAAAGTAGAGCTCCTGCCCCACACTTCTGCTGAAGAAGAGTGTTTCTTACAATTGACTAGGTTGGATGAAACACGTCGTGATGCTTCTCTCGTCAATGAGACATATCAAAAACAAATCAAGAATCAATACGACAAGTCTTTCCATCCTCACATTTTTGCAGAAGGAGACCTAGTCCTTGTTTATGACCAGGCTCATGACAAGTTAGGGATGGGTAAGTTAGAACCTCTATGGCATGGTCCTTACATCATGAAACATGTTCTACATAGAGGCACCTATGAGTTAGTGGACTATGACGGAATCTCCCTAGGTGAGCCTCGTAACGAGCTTTACCTCAAGAAGTACTATGCTTAGAACATCTAAGATACGTGCTTTGTACACTATTGTATTTTAGTTTGGTGTGTCTTTTTCTTTTGTGTGCTCGAGTTTTTTCCTTAGCCGCTTATACTGTGTCTTGTTTTTTCATGCGTGGATGACATCTCCCTTTCCTATCTTTGTCGGGTTTGCGGATGGTGCTAGTCGACACACCCAGAACATTGCTTCTGCAGCTTGGGTCATTTACCACTCTGACAAGTTGGTGAGTTCTGGAGGTATTTGCTTAGGATCGACAACTAATAACATGGAAGAATATCATGCTGTCATCAGACTTTTAATCGAAGCATCCTCCCTAGGCATTTATCCCATAATTGTCAATCTGGACTCTCAACTCGTGGTCTGTCAACCGAATTGAATCTACACTATTCGCAATCCTATCCTTCTACGACTCCACCTACGAGTTCGCTATCTTGAACGAACATTTGATTTTATCGAATACCGATACATACCAAGAGAACTCAATTCCATTTCAGATTTGTTAGTAAATTACATTATGGATAGATATCTCACACATAGATAAGTTTTCATAAAGGAAATGATTCACATCACATATCATCATGTAAATTAAAACACATCACATAAAAGACAACATCATTTGAAAATCATTTGGCACTGTAAAAACTCGGAACTGTATATATATACAACGTGACTGAAAAAGTTTGATTACATAAAAAATGGTACATAGATAGGAAAAATGTGGGTCCTCACACCCATAAACATCGTCATATAGACTATCCAATCATCATGAAAATCCTAATCTCCCTACATCACATTATGCTATGAGTAACATATCATTGCGCAGGATATTTTCCTCAGTAGAGAGTTAAGACTCTCAGACACTCCCACAATGCGCCTTTGTAGATGTAGTGGCACTTTCCGCCTCCTGAGAGGAGGGATACCCATCGTGAGACCTTGGAGGTTTCTTTCAACCTCCAGGAGACCCCTTGATCTACTGCTATCTGAGCATCCCTGCGATGCCCCAGTGCTGGAATCTCTGATGGACGAGTTGCTCCTCTATATGCATGATGAAACAACACGTCTGTTAAAGACTCTTCTATGTACTCTAAAAAAATTATAACATTAAAAAATTAAAAACACTTGACAAGATCAGTTTGGTTTCTTACCTGACGCATCCTAATCCTCACCTTCTAGAAGAACCAAGTCCATGCTACCCCAGAAATATACTCCAGCGTATGGAAAGTCTTCTATCACGATCAATTGGTGTCTCAGCCAAGCAAAGAAATCACCGGTGAATCTAAACTCTGAATCTGGGCCTAGTCTTGGAGACAAGATGGTCCACTGCTCCATATGTGGTTCTCTCGCTGGCCATACCAGTAATGAAATATGAGGTTGCATCCTAGGAATGCGTTCTAAGAAGAATGAAACCAAGAATGAACCATATCTAAACTGCTTTTGCTACCCTGATCTGCATCTCGTAATCTGTTCCTTCACATGGTGAAGAAAGCTTGTGCTCCAGTTAAACGGTGTTGTCTCTAGACCTGCAAACAATAAGCCACCTGTGATCTTGAAACTAGGTGTGTGCTCGTACTTCCCGCTATACTCATAATGGAAAGCATAATGGATTGAAGAGATAGATCTCTGATATCTTTGATCACAATTCTTCCACTCACTAGTCTCGCTCCTGGGACACAATGGTTTGCAAGATACTCATCCATAGGCGCAGTAAGTGCCCACTGTTTGGTTAAAAATATGGGAGCCCCTCATTTTGAGAGACCAGTTATGAAGTACACATCTTCCAACTCAATGGTAAGAAGCTACGTTCCCATCTAGAATTCTTGTTCCACAACATTCCACAACCCGAGCATATGCTCAAGAAGAAGGACCTCTTTCTTCATTTTTGCATTTTGACACATTTGAGGAGACCACAATCCCTCAATGCGGCTCTCGATCAAGGGATTTGCAAAGCATAAGTTAGGGTCCTAACCCACACATAGGTAGAACAATATATTTGGATGTAATATAGGTCAATATTAATAAGGCCTTTTAATAAAATAGAATAAGGCGGATGTAAGAAGACCTAATAGAAGCTTCTACTTCTAGAAGGAACTTCCTCTAGATGCTTCTTTTTAGTATAAATAGGAGTCGAGGGTATGAGAACCCTAGCTTGGATATTATTGTAATAGAGCTCTGCTCAACTGGAGGTTGCCCCCTCGAAGAGGCTCGTGAACATTGCTTTCAGATTCAAAGTGTTATTTCTGTTATTATTCTCATATCATTTCAGTGCTATTGTGGTGAATGTTATGGTTATATTGCTGTTATTCTGCCATTTCTAGCATTTTATTTCTGTTCTGCATACATTTTATATCTGGCATATTACAAGTGGTATAAGAGAACTTTCCTCGACCGAAAGTGTGGGTTAAATTTTTTTTTTCCAGGGTAGAGACGTATTTCAATGTCTTTAATCCACAAAGATCTGTCGTTATGCACATAAACCCATGGTTGAGGGATTCATACACATAGGAAATACAAGTGGTACTTAAGCACACATTTGTTGGCCACCCTTTTAACCCCTGTTGGTAACCCTTCGAGTGGTAGCGCATCAGACAACACCTGTGTATGGATCAACCTAGATTACCTGAAGCCCTCTTTAGATAAATTGATCGGCTGCCTAACTGCTATAGTGTCACCGAGAACAACACTCGAGAAGATACTCTCTAGTACCTGGGTAGTCGGGTAGTATGGCTAAGGGTATGGTCTATCCTCCTTAGTTAGTGCCCTGATATATTGGGCTGAGTACTACTGTTGGACCCTGCACGTATATTAGAGAGCTATAACATAGGGAAAACCCTTGTTTGTAGAACCCTTGAATACCTAACCCTTGGGGACAGAAACATAAACAAATTAAAACATACAAGATCTATTTCCGCGCAACTGTGTTCGAGTTTCCAAGTAAATACACATTTCTTTCTGGTTAAGCATTTGGGAATTTCCTCTCTACAGTATTCTTCAGGCCAGGGTATAACTCCGTAGGTGTAAAAAAAAAAAAAAAAGTCTGGAAATTGCTTCACCATTATTTGAGACCTATTCCATTTGATTCATCTCTTCACCCTTATCACATTCATCCATATCATTTTTCAGCAAAAGTTTTGACCCCACCCACCCCTTTTCAGTTCCCCCATCCTCATGGCCCATACCCGTAGCCAAGACTTGGAAACTTGCTTCAACACCTTGAAATTTGGTCTCATCAACACCCAACGAGAAGTGAAACAAATTAGGGCTAATGTTGCCTCCATCAATACAACCATGCAGTCCTCAATGGAGGAAATCAAACAATACCTCACCACCCAACTTGAATCAGTATTTTCGGCACTCTACACTAAACTGCACATCCCTATAGATAACCTTCCTCTTCCTCACCTCCACAGATTGAAGGCGACCATTCCTCTCATTCCCATAACTTCCAGAACCATCACTTTCAACGTGACCTACACCTTTCGTGGGTGGATGTGACCAAATTTGATGGCTCGGACCCCACTGGTTGGGTAACCCAAATGGAACATTATTTCTCTTTATACGACATTACAGATGACTTGACCAAACTCCAGTATGGTGTTCTCCATCTAGATCAAGAATGTTTTCCATGGTGGCAATGGAGAAAAACTTATCGTAAAGGGTATATTGGTTGGACACACTTTGTGGCAGAGCTTTATGAACACTTTGACACTGACACCAACCATTTGGGTCATTTGACAAATTTGAAACAATTAGGAATAGTGGAAGACTTTATAGCTCCCTTTGAGTGCCTGGATTTTAGAACATAGGGCATCTCTGATGCCTTTTTACGAGAGTGTTTTATCAGCGGCCTCAAGGATGAGATTTAGGCCCATGTCCTCATGGCTGGCCTCAGAGTTGTGTAGAGGCTACTAAAAGAGATAAAGAAGCACAACAGGTTGTATCTTCTCAAAACCGAAAACCCTCCTTTATCCCTTGCCCTAAACCAGTAAATCCCACTACTCCCTCTGCTCCACTCAAGATCCAAAAATTGACTAGGGCTGAAACGACTGAATGCCAACTCAAAGGCCTTTGTTATAGCTATGATGACAGATATTTCTCGAGCCACAAGTGTAAAGAACAAAATATTTTTATGGGCATCTTCGAGGATATTTCGGAAGAGGATGTAGAAACTCCCCTTGTGTCTAATTCACAATCCACTGACATAACCCCTCCCTCAGACCCTCCCGAAGTAGAACCAATCATTTCCCTCAATGCTCTCATTGGCTTCTCCGCTCCCCAAACCCTCAAGCTAATCGGTTACATCAAGCATCAGAAGGTCATCATTCTGGTTGACAGTGACAACACCCATAATTTTATTCATCATCACATTGCCCAAGAAAATCATTGCTACATCCATGCTGTCAATAATTTCCAAATCATGATTTCCAATGGTGGTTCCATGAAATGTGGAGGGTGTTGTGAAAATGTGCGTCTCCAAATTGGTGACTACCACCTGAAATCCCATATGTTTTATATCGACATGGGAGGTTGTGACATTGTGTTGGGTGCAGACTGACTAAGGACTTTGGGTCCCATTATCATGGATTTTAAAGACTTAACCATGCAATTCGACCAAGAGGGCCACCAATATAAGTTCCAAGGCATCATCGCCGGTTCACTTGAGATCATTAGTTCCCATCGCATGGAAAAGCTGCTCAAAAAAGGTCATTCTGGTGTTATCGCCCAACTCGATGCCATACAAGAAACAAAGACACCCTCGGTCCCACAAGACCTCCAAGCCATCCTTTCTAGACATCAATTGGTATTTTCCACTCCCCAAGGACTCCCTCCTTCCTATTGTGTTCATGATCATTCCATTCCCCTTGTACTTGGAAGCCTCCCTCCCAATATCTGTCCGCATCGTCACCCTTTTTCCCAAAAAAATGAAATTGAGAAAATGGTCCAGGAACTCCTTAATGAAGGCGTTATCTGCCCTAGTACGAGCCCCTACACTTCTCCTGTGGTCATGGTTCCGAGGAAAGAAGATTCTTGGCGAATGTGTCCCGACTTCCGTGCCCTCAACAAACTTACCATCAAAGACAAATTCCCCATTCTTGTCATTGATGACCTCCTGGATGAATTGAGTGGCGCCCAATTCTTCACTAAACTGGATCTTCGTTCGGGCTACCACTAGATACGTATGAAAGAGGCAGACATTCCCAAGACTGCCTTTAGAACTCATGAGGGCCACTATTATTTTTTGGTCATGCCCTTTGGCTTGTGTAATGCCCCTCCACCTTCCAAAGCCTCATGAATCATGTCTTTCGTCCTTTTCTCCACCATTTTGTCTTAGTTTTCTTTGATGATATCCTCATCTATCGCAAAACCTAGACAAACCATCTTGCTTATGTGGATCGAGTTCTCCATATACTCTCTCAGCACCAACTTTTCCTTGATTACTTGGGGAGTTCTAATGTGCTTTTGGTGCCTCAGAAGTAGAATACTTGGGTCATCTGGTTGGCAAGGATGGTGTCAGGGTGGATCCTAAAAAGATTGAATCTATGCAAGACTGGCCTCACCCAAATACTCTTAAGAGCTTGTGTGGATTTCTGGGCTTAACAGGGTATTATTGCAAGTTTGTTAAGAATTGTGGGAAGATTGCAGCACCTCTCACTGCTCTCCTAAAAAATAACTCTTTCACTTGGATTCCAGCTGCTGCCCAAGCTTTTCAAACCTTGAAGATGGCCATGTGCATCACTCTAGTCCTCTCCCTTCCCGATTTCACAAATACCTTTTTGTTGGAATGTTATGCCTCAGGAAAAGGAATTGGTGCTGTCCTTATGCAAAAGGGTCGACCTTTGGCCTTTACCAGCAAGCAACTATCTGAAAGAAATATGGGAAAATCCATCTATGAAAAGGAAATGTTGTCTATTCTTCATGCCATTGATCTGTGGCACCCTTATCTATTGGGGAAAAGTTTCCAAATTAAGATAGACCATCAAATCCTCAAGTATTTTCTGGAACAACGCATTTCCTCCACAGAACAACAAAAATGGGTGAATAAGCTCTTTGTATATGATTATGAGATCATTTACAAGAAAGGCAAAGACAATGTGGTTGCGAATGCACTTTCCCAAAAATATGAAGATGAAGGATCCCTTTTTTCTCTTTCATTCATTGTACCAGATTGGCTCCAAGCCGTTCGCCAGGAATGGCTACAAGATCCCAAAAGTTCACAGCTGATCCAACAATTGTAGTCCAATGCTCCAAATTCCCCAGGGTACTCTTGGCTCGATGATGAAATTTGATACAAAGGCTGTTTGTATTTAAGTAAACAATCAAAGCTTAAATCCACAGTACTTTTTGAGCTTCATGCTACACCCACAACAGGGCACTCTGGGTTCACCAAAACCTATGACAGGGTCAAACGTTCCTTTTTTTGGGATGGTATGAAATAGGACATTCATAATTTTGTTGTTGAATGTGATGTGTGTCAACGCAACAAGGGAGAAATAGTCAAATATCTAGGCACACTACAACCGCTCCCAATTACACCTACTATTTGGAAGGATATCTCTATGGATTTTATTACCAACTTACCCAAATCCGGAAATAAATCAATCATCATGATGGTTTTTGATCGCCTTTCCAAGTATGCTCATTTCTGCACCCTTCAACAACCATTTATAGCATCCACGGTGGTTCAAATTTTCATGGATCAGGTCTTCAAGCTTCATGGCATGCCACACTCTATTGTTTCTGATCGTGACCCAACTTTCACAAGATTTTTTTGGAAAGCACTGTTCAAGATACAAGGCACCGAATTGCATATCAGCACAGCTTATCATCCCCAGACTGATGGCCAAATGAAAGTTGTCAACAAGTGTTTGGAAACATATTTGAGGTGTTTTTCCTCAGAAAAGAAAAATCAGTGGGCTCAATGGTTACCCCTAGCTGAATGGTGGTACAACACTTCATACCATATAGCTACACGCATGACTGCTTTTGAAGCGGTATATGGATAGAAGCCACCTTCAGTTATTTCATACTTACCGGGTGCCTCGAAGGTCCAGGCGGTTGACCTAACACTTACAACTCGAGAGGCTATTCTCCGTACCCTCAAAGAGAATTTGGTCATGGCATAGAATCGCATGAAGCAACAAGCAGATCAAGGTCGCTCTGAACGTCAATTTGCAGAAGGGGATCATGTGTTTCTTCGACTGAAACCTTACAAGCAAACTTCCCTCAAGGCCGAGCATTGGTAGAAGCTAGCGCCCAAATTTTATGGTCCTTATGCCATTCTCAAGTGTGTGGGACAAGTATCCTATCCTTTATCTTTTCCCAACCATTCGAAGATACATCCTGTTTTTCATGTTTCATGCTTAAAGAAGGTGATTGGAGCCAAGTGCCAAATTCAAACCAACCTTCCAGAGTTAGTTGAAGAAGGATCGATTTGGCTACAGCCAGAAGCAGTTTTGTACCAGTGTGAGTGTCGCCTAAGTCAAAGAACCATCAAGGAAATGCTAGTCCAGTGGAAAGATACAACACCAGCAGATGCCACTTGGGAACCAACTACCATTCTGCAACAATTTCCTCATCTCAAGCCTTGAGGACAAGGTTGTTTTTAAGGGGGTGGACATGTTAGGGTCCTAACCTGCACATAGGTAGAACAATATATTTGGATGTAATAAAGGTCAATATTAATGGGCATATTAATAAAGGTCAATATTAAGGTTGTTATTTTGCCATTTCTAGCATTTTATTTCTGTTCTGCATACATTTTATATATAGAATATTACAATGGCCACATCATAGAGATCATTCTCTCTTTCTTTCCACTCAAGCATGATTGTTTCCGAAATCACCTGCATCAACAATCAAATTTTTCATTAAAAATCACATTTTTCAGCAATTTTTGGGCAATTTTCGGGCAATTTTCAAAACTTAAAAAAATGATTGTTTTCTCTTGTAAAATACCAATTCCCTCTCTGCATGAACATCAAGGTGCCAACACACCCTTACATTAGCCATCAAGCGTTCAAAAAAAAAACCTCTTCACGTTTTGAGCGCACGTTGGTCGTTTTTGGGCAATTTTTTCTTGTGGTTTTTTGGGTAGTGCCCTCATAGCCACTACATCAGAGTGTTGGCATGCCCTTCATTGACTAGGAGGAGCATTTTCCAAGCCATTCCGCACTCCCCCATGACGTTTAGAGGAGCACCGAGCATTTTAGGCGCTTGTGTCGACCCAGGGCATCTTTTTTTATAAATATTTATTGCCTTAAACGAAAATGTGAACCATATAAATGAAAGAAAGGAAGAAGAGCACCAACTTGGTCCAAACGATGAGAGAAATGGTTGACCGTAGCTCCGGTACCGAGCAAAACAAGATTCACCTCCAAATGGAAAATTCTCCACTTCTACAAATCTTGGCACAAATGAAATGGTAAATGACATTTTTTACCCCATTTTACTATTATACTTTTCAGTTTTTTCCTAAAGATATAGTTTTTGGGTTTTTAAAAATATTTTGGAGGCCTTATTAATCCCCTGGAATGCAATTTTGAAATTATTGACAGGTTTCAGAGCAGTTTTGTTTGTTTTTGATCTTGTCACTTTTACGAGCATAGTCTTAGTTCGTTCTTAAGCTCCAAAATATAAGAACGCGTCGGGTAAACTTTTATCTCATTTTTGGACCCGCATGGATAAAGGAAAAAGGCACCCCCTAGAGTCTTCTTTAAAAACTTTTTAGACTCTCTAAACATGAAAAGATTGTTGAGTGACCTTGCTTCCTTTCCCACTCGTTAAAAGGTTTGAAAGGGCGTCTTTCCAGTGATAATTTATCTCTTTTTCGGCCTCGCAAGACTAAAATTACGAAAAAGGACAGCATTGGAGTTGTCTTTAAGTTGTTTTCAGACTCTCTAAATATGAAAAACCACTAAGTTTACCTTCTCTGGACTCGTTAAACAATCATACATTGAAGGGCCCATACGGGACCGAACCCTTCTTCCATTCACTAAACAAAGGAAGAGGGACTTATCGAAGGTGGGTCATATCAAGCATGTGTTACCCTCCTCGAGCTTGTTAAATTAAAAAGAGGTACTCGTCTATTTGGATGGGGGAAAAATTTAAGGAAGCAAGCCAAGCAGTTTTTGAGAACATTACCAGTAACTCTTACGGTCTCCCTTGAACATGACACTTTGTCTTTGCATGCATTTTAATCCGCTAAACCTCTGCAATGAGCCAATCCTCTGAGTTTCTTTTACTCCTTTGGGTCACCTAACGAAAGTCACAACATCCACTGCATCATCAAGTTTTGGTCCATGTCACGTTTTTGCTATTGTGCCTCAGTGTTCAAGGGAAGTATCTGCTTCGAGAGTCATCCATCACAAATATCCTATTTCAATACTTGTGTCAGTCCATGTTCATTTGATCTACCAATTACATCTCTATGTCTGTTTCATGTCGTTTATGGGGGATACATCAAGGCTCTCCTACGATGAGTCTATTCCTGTCTATTCTTCTTTAATTCTTACTTGATGATAAACTGACCTGAGATCAATCTCGGAGAATATTTTTTCATATTTTAATTGATCAATGAGGTCATCGATACTTGGTAAAGGATACGTATTCTTCACAATTACCTTGTTCAACTACCTAAAGTCAATGCAAAGTCTCAATGTTCCATCATTTTTCTTCATAAATAATACTAGGGCACCCCATGGTGACACACTTGGACGTATATACCCCTTCTTTAGAATCTCTTCAATTTGCATTTGCAATTCCTTCAATTTTGGTGTACTCATCCTTTAAGGGGTCTTAGATACTGGGGCTTCTCAAGGCATCAAATTGATGGAGAAATCGATGTCTCTTTAAGGGGGTAATCCTTGTATTTCTTTAAATAAATCTTCAAACTCTTTTAGGACTGCATAATATTCAATATTTGACACCTTATCTTTAGGTTTATCTTCCATATGTGCTGCAAATATTTGACACTCTTTTGTGTAACTTTTCTTCAGCTGCAATGCTGAAATTTCTTTGACGGTGACTACCCTAGGAATTCCCTGTACTTTCCTTAAGTTCCCTTCCTCATCCAAGCAAGTAAATTCCTTATTATAATAGTCTAGAATAGCATGGTGTTGGTCCAACCAATCCATACCAATTAGGAAGTCATAGGAACCTAAAGGTATGCTATTTCAAATATGCCTTGGTGCTCAGTCCATTCATGTCCATTGCACATGCCTTAACCATCTCATTAATTTTTCTTTTAGCTCGGGTAGCCAGCTGCACCAACCAATATTTTCCAATATTGCTTCTTGGAAAATGGAATCTTTCCAGCATCTTAGGATCTATATAACTATGACTAGCTCCTAAATCAATTAAAATAGCAATGGTTTGGTTGTTGATCTTACCTTCCACTTCAATCATATGTGATTGAAACTCAACTTTCTTATTGTTCAGGGCTACATATATCCTAGGTACATTTCTTCCCATGTCCTCCATTTTATCATCTTGTTGTACATTGTGAAAAACCCTCACTTTTTCACCTCTGTGGGGATAATCTCTATACATATGATCTCCCCCACAACCCCAACAATGAATAGGTGGCTTCCTTGATCTTTTCCCCAATGTCTCGGTCATTATAGGTTTTCTAGAAGCTGTTTGTCCTTGAGGATTATTTATGAATAATGGTGGCTTAGTCCCCTTCTTCCTCTATCCCATCTTGTTTTTCTTCTTTTCTTCCCAAGGTTTTTGGAATTTTGGCCTTCCTTTGTGCTGATCATAAAGGCATTTAGTTCGCCTTATGGTCTCCTCCAATGTTTTGGGATCATCATATTGTATCTTGTCATTGATAAATGATGGCAACCCACTCACATACCTTTGAATCTTAACTAAATCTTCCTTGATGAAAGAAACATACTTTAGCAGTTCTAAAAACCTTCTTTCATATTCATCTATGGTCATACTCCAAAGCTCGAGTTCAAATAAATCCTTCATTTTCTTGTCATAGTATCTCTTAGTCAATTATTTCTTTTGAAAATACCTCTTGAATTCCCTCCAAGTAACATTTTTCTCATCAATGTGTTGCACCTTCACAAATTGGTCCCACCACATGGATGCCTTTCCCTTGAGCTGATAGATGGAAATTATTCCTTTTGCGTGTGAAGAGTAATTATGCAATTGAAAATTATTCCTCATGCCTAGAAGCCATGTATATGCATCCTCATCCTTCTTGTGCTCACCATCAAATGTAGGAGGCTTGATTTTGTTCATTTCTCCTTATAACTCATCCACCCCATACCTCCTCTTATGTTTCTTAATCGGGGATGGAATTGAAATACCGTGTGCTCTCCTAGTGGAATGCACTGGGGAGTGATGGTGATGTCTTCCAACACTTCTTGTTCTTCTCCTCTCATCATGAAACCTATGATTGCTTGATTTGCTTGAGTCTATCTCCTTATCGATCTTCTTTTCTATTCTGTTCAAGCTCTACATTAAATTTATGTTGAAGCCCTCCTACTACTCCTTGTATATCATAAGCGTCTCATTATCATATTTATAACTTTGGACATCCTTTTGAAATTTTTTTAATGGTCTCTACCAAGTTCATGCTTTCTTCCTTTCCTTCTCCATGTCCATTTGAATTTGTACCTTCATTACCCATATTGACATACATACCTCTGATATCATCTTCATGGATGTAAGCCCTCCGTGTATCTTCCATGATTCTAAACTCCGTGTTGATCCTATTCTGATCTAATTGTTGTTAAATCTACAAAATGTGTAGCTAACAAACTTAGGCTAAATAATTTAACAAATTCATGAAATTATGTACAATTCTGGTTCAATAATGCATCCAAAATTTTCTTCTGATTTCATGAACAATTGACTAGCTAGATCAATTTTATGGGTGAATATTTATATTCTACTTTCCAATGCCTACTTCCATGCTCAATTCTGAGTCTTGAGCATAAAGTTATGGTTATTTGAAAATTGTCCATTAATTCTTATGTTCACACTTCAACTTGGTGCAACTCTTTGCTATAATTATGCATTTTTGCACCTACTCCATTGGATTTTTTGTAGGATATGAATTGAGTTTCTTCATACACATATTTTGGATAGTCTTTCCAATTTTCACCTCTTTCTGGGTTCTGGGATGCTAGTTACAACCTGCTGAAGTTCTAGGCCAATTAGTGTTTTTGGTTTGGAATGCTAAGGGTACCTTCTGTGCCATCTTAAACATTTTTAACATGCCTAAAATTTTAATTCAGCTGCATGATTGTGTTCTATGGTTCAATATATTTCCATCATCTATTCATATGCCTCAATCTGAGTCTGGATTAGAGAGTTATGGGCCTCCGAAGTTAACTGGGTCTTAAAATTTACCCTCCACTGTTTATCCTGTAACTTCCTCATAAAAGTTCCTTTTGACAAATGGTTTACACCATTAGAAATTTCTCTTTGGGATATTTCATTTGATATGCAAAGATAGGGTGTACCAATGTACACTTTGTTCTCATGGTTTTTGAGTAGCTAAAAATGTTGTTTAGGGCCTCAAAAACGCACTGCAAAAAGATGACCTTCAAACAATATAAAATGTTTCAGAAATTCACTAGTTTTCTCCTGTTGTAGACCATCTAGACGAATTCACATGCACAAATTTGAAAATGTAAGCCCATATTTAGCATGCGTAGAAACACCATAAGGTAGTGCATGCTTACGCACCTATAAACAATGTGGATCACTTGTTTGTCACGCCAATATCTGGTGCACACTACTTTTGTATCCTGCGCTAATATCTACCACACACAATTTTGGTTCATGCACTAATACCTGTTGCGGGTAATTTTTGTGTCTCATGCTAATATTCATAACGCATTGCACTCTATGCACCGCACCATGCCAAAGTTTAGTGTGCTCCCACCATGCACAAGTACTTTGCGTGCACCATTAATTAAATCGTCGCGCGACATGAATAATCAACATGCATGCACTGCATACCAACATCGCATGCACACCAACAAAATTCCTTTGCACTTTGCCGATACTCAGTGCACACACCACGCGTGCCAATATTATGTGTGCGCACACTGCACGTGCCAATATTATGCATGGGCCACCCAATCCACATTGTGTAGTGCTGAATTTAGTGTGCACATCCACACACTATTATTTTTCCACGCTTCACTAGATTTACTCTGCGTAGCACCAAATTTAAGTGCGCACACCCGTGCACCATTATTTTTCATGCATTACTAACTTTGCTCTACGCAACGCCAAGTTTAAGTGTGCACACCCATGCACCGTTATTTTTCACGCATTACCAAATCTGCACTACACAATACCAAATTTAAGTGCGCACACCATTATTTTTCACGCATTACCAACTCTGCACTGCGCAATGCCAAATTTAAGTGCATGCACCTACACACAAATATTTTTTTGCGCATCCCAACTTGTACTCTGCAACACCAAATTTTAGCACACACAACCACACACCCTTATTTTCCACACATCACAAGATTTTCACTGCGCATCGCGCATTTTTAATGTGCACACCTGTGCACCTTCATTTTTCTATGCATCAATTCCTTGTGAATTCTACTGCAAAAAATTGGGGCTTTTGCCAAACTTTTCCCAATTTTCACCATGGACATTATGCAACTATGAAATTTGTTCAATTTCACTCCAATAATGTAATTCAACCTCTGCAACAACAAATCGTTGTTGGTTGACATTCCTGGAATGGATTTTTCCCAAACTCAATTCACAAATTGAGAATTTTAATCAACTAATCTCACTCCGTCTGTCATGGATTCCCTATAACTTCAAATTCGACCAATTCCAAGTTTGAATTTGCTAAAACATATGTTAAATTAAGAATATCTCACCACTTGGCCAAATTTCTCAAATTTCCCTTGAATTTAACAACATAAATTGGGGATTTTTTCCAATTCCACGCAATTGCTTCTGATTTTTACCATGGACGCATTGTAACTTGAAATTTGGCTGCTTGTAAATCAATTCTCTATGAAATCTTTCTTCAATTCAACTTGCTCAGCCCATCCAGGCTTAGTGTTGAAAATTGGAGCTTTGATACCATATTGTAGGATCCCCAACATCCAACTAGGATATGCCACATAAAATTTTCGAACTGTATAAAAAATTAGAACATATAGAAACTCTACAAATTCATAGATTCATACAAAATATTAATAAAAATACACATGCAACACACACAGTAAAAACCCATAAAAATAAACGCATAAATAATAATGCAACACATAATTTAACACACAATTGACACTTATCTTGGTAAAAATATCACCAACTGCGTGTAGACCTTCCACGTTCCTCCTAACCTTAGACCACACTGCTCAAAACTCTCAGTAGTAGGTCACCCCCGAGCTAGGACTAAACTCCACCCAGGTAAAGGAACACCTAACCAATCCGATGTATCTCAGATAACAGGAAAAACTCTGTCACATGTGCGAGCTATAACTAACAACCTTCAGTCCCTCATTCCCCACATTCCTGTCCCACTCCAAGAAGTGTTCCCCTTCTCTGCTCAACAGTCCCTTGACTTCCCCACTTCCTTTTCGGGGCTTCAACAATGGGTCGGAAAGGAAGTCTCAGAGTCCCGTAGCTAGAGTTTAGTACCTTTGGGAAATCAATTCCCAACAATTCTCTCACCTAGAGAGAATTATTCATGGGGCTGACAACCCACCTCTTCAATATCCCATGGGCCTGACAACTCGTTGATTCAGTCCAACTCGTAAGATAACCAGGTACAGGTATAGGTACATGTACAGTGAAAGGAAGGTACAAAGGACAGTTGAATGAGTGAGTGAATCATGATGGAATGATGAGAAAATGAACTAAGTCCAAACTATATGTATGCATGTTCCCAACTTGACACTTGTCATGTTGAGAACTACTTTGGCCCACTTGTCCCCATCTTTAGAACTTAGGATAAAATAATTTTCCATACTTTATACTTTAAGGAATATTAATATAATATTCCTTTTTTACTTAAGCTCCCTAGCTTAGCCCCTTATCCTTAACTTTTAGCCCCCTTTCCCTAAATAGTGGAGGTTAGTCCCCCATACTCTTTTACATGGTTGGTCTTCCACAATGATGTGTTTTTCATTAATATTTGTGTGTGATTACATTTACATTTACATTACAGATATACTATCCTTTCGGCATCTCGACTTACCAGCCTCAAAACACAACATATACACAAAGGCTCTATGGCCTAAAAAATCATGCACATTTTAGTTTGTTGCGTGTGGTGTTGGATTACTGAGAGGGGGGGTGAATCAGTAATAGTGTAATTATAATTTTTTTTCTCCAAATAATCCAAGTGTTATATTAATGAAGAATTGTTTTCCAATAATGAGCAATAAGAAATGAACAATTACACACATACACAGTACACCAGTGTTTTACGTGGAAACCCAAATCGGGAGAAAAACACGAATGATTTTTCTTATATGTCTTGAAGAATTACATTCATTGGAAGTACCAACTTCCTTTGTTTTCCAGTTGCAACTGGAAGGAGGTTCCAACCCCCTAGTTTCTCAAGCTACAACCCGAGGGAAGCTCCAACTCCCCAATTCTATGGCTACAACCAGAAGGAGGCTACAACCCCCTATGTTCTTTGGCTACAACCACATGTCCTTTCCCCGTCCAACCTCCCTAAAGTAGAAGTAGAATGATGGAACCACTGTCACAGTATCACTGTGAGATATACTGCTGTAAACTTGTACCAATAAACCTGAACCATGCATCAACCATGCATCAACTTGTACCTCAACCTGTAATAAACATGTACCATAAACAAGTGCATCAACCATGCACCAACCTGTACCATAAAAAATTGCATCAACCATGCACCAAGTATGTACCAATCATGTGTCAAGTACTCATCAATATGTACCAACACCATCAACTATACACCTCATATATGTGCCAACTCATCAACTACTTGTCTCAACCATGTACCTAACTTGTACCTCAACCAAAATCCCTCATTAATTTTATCATCCAAATATTATTTGTAACTCTATAATAGACCTGGTTTATATGATCACATAACTGCAAACCTTCCTTAGCCTTAAACAACAAGAGACTATCATTTTCATCAAACTTTTCTTTACTCTCACATGACTAGTTTTGGATTAGACACCAACCCTAACTTGAAATAATCATAACTTTGTACCTGTAATGAATAAATATATGAAACTGATAAACAATGTTCTTTAGTTTTGTTTGTGCAATTAATCTAGGTGTCACTACTTGGAACCTCTCAGAAAAGGATTTATAGCAAAACTGACATACCTTGTTAAATTATGGCTTATTCTAGAGAGCGACCTTGTAGAGCGTTCCCCGCATGAAATATTTGTTAAATAAATATGAAAATATTACACCTCATACTATAGACTGTAATATAACCAACACATTTGGTCTCACTAAATTTGGATCTGTTATGAAGAAGTTATGACATTTTTACCCAAAACACCCGTTTTTGACTAGTTTCAGGACTAGCCACAAACCCTATTTTCCACGGAGTGTAACTCCAAAAATGAAACGACCCACAAGATGAATTTTTTACCAAATATTCTTGGATATGTTTCCTCAATGGAATAGAAATTTCATGGTATGAATCATTCTATAAAAAAAATTATTTCGAAAATGGTGAGATGACCTGTAAATAACATACCTTAGAAAGCATCAACAAAAGAAGTTATCCTTCCTTGAATTCCAACCTTGTTTTCTTCACCTTCCCTCAGAAATCCGACTTAGATATCCTTTAGTTACCTCAAAAACCTATAGGTATTAAATATTCTCAAGTGTATCTAAAATGAGAGATCTTTTCCTCTTATTTATACTCTCCAAGTAGCTTCCTTAAAAACATCTTCTAGGTCAATTTGCCCACTTTCCTTATTTTAGGGTTAACCCACTTCTAATTTCTCCATTAAATTTATTATTGAAATAATTTATTTTGTATTCACTTTGAATTATAGTACACCCATCACTTTACCTTTTAAAATCTCTTAAACCACTTTGACTACTTTGACCTTTTGGGGCTTCTAGATGACATATGAGGGTCCTCCAACTTCGTAAGGCCATAACTCTCAAACCGCGAGGAGTTATGTGACGTTCCACATACCACCAGAAATGACATGAAAAGAAATATCCATATAGGATAGTTTCACTCAGTGGCCTTCATTTCATTATTCAAAAAATGAGCATGGGTTCTCTAACCATACTTCTAAGATAACTCAATCCGCAAAGAGTCTTCCCGTGAGGGATTTCACCATAAGGGGACCACTTTGGAGTTCATCCATCTGTACTTATTATCAACAATTACCAGAAAATAATGACTCATATTTATATAAAACAAAATTGGGTCCATTACCCAAACCTTTGTGCTACCGGGCTTTCTTCAAGGGTTGACATAAAAAAAAACTAACCTTAATCAACAATCTGCCCCTTTGGCATTGATGGAAACACTCTGATGCAATACCAAAATTATATCACTCATACCCCCCTGGAACCATGCCTCTGTCCTCTACATATGATAAATATCTCCCCCTTTGTCATCAATGGCAAAGGTATCTTTACATCCGAGGCTGCTCCCCTTGACTGAACTGTCCTCTTATGGTGCTTCCTCGTGTACATCTAGGACATATAAGATAAGCATTCAAAAAGCATTCATTTTGGAGTAGAAATAACTCCAAGTATCTGGTGAAGATATTCAAAGGATTTTTGTGGAAGTGGTTTTGTAAAGATGTCTGCCACTTGTTCTTTTGTGCCCACATACTCAACTCTGATGTTCTTTTCTGCAACCTGCTCCCGTAGAAAGTGATACTTGATTGGAATGTGCTTTGTCTTGGAGTGAATCATCGGGTTCTTTGAGATACTGATGGAGCTTGTATTATCACAATTGATTGGAATGGGATCATCATACTCAACTTGTATATCTGTTAGAGTTTGTTTCATCCAAATAACCTGTGTACAACATGATGTTTCTGCAATATATTCTGCCTCGGCTGTAGATAAGGATACTGATGATTGTTTCTTTCTTAGGCATGATACTAAACACTCACCCAAGTAGAATGTTGCTCCACTGGTGCTTCATCGGTCATCAATACAACCTACCCAATCTGCATCTGTGTAGGCAACAAGTGATAGATCCTTTCCTTTTGGATACCATAATCCAAACTCTTATGTTCCTTTGAGATATCCGAAAATCCTCTTTACTGCTAATACATGTGATTCCTTTGGTGCTTCTTGAAATCGTGCCACTTGTCTGACTGCCTGAATTACATCTGGTCTAGATGCTGTCACATATAGTAGGCTACCAATCATTGACCTATATTGGCTTTGATCTGTAGACTTCAAATCATCATCTTTGCTCAACTTGCAACTGGTTTGCATGGGAGTGATAATTGGTTTGCAATATTCCATTCCAATCCTCTTTATCATTTCTATGATATACTTGGTTTGATAAATCAAAATTCCTTGGTTGCTTTGATGTATCTGAAGTCCCAGAAAGAAGGATAGTTCTCCAAGTAATGAAATTTCAAATTCATTCTGCATATCCTTTGCAAATTTCTGGATTAACCTGTCATCATCACTACCAAAAATAATATCATCAACATAAACTTCAATTAATAAAATATTACCTTGACTTACCTTGATGTAGAGGTTGTTGTCCAAACTTCCCTTTCTGAACCCTGCTTGCTGTAGATATTTATCCAGTCTAGAGTACCATGCTCTAGGAGCCTGTTTTAGACCATACAAGGCCTTCTTTAATTTTCACACATAATCTGCATTCTCTGAAAACTAAAATCCTTCTGGTTGTTCAATGTAGTCTTCTTATTCAAGTTCCCCATTCAGAAATGCTTATTTTACATCCATCTAATACATTTTAATATTTTTGGAGCATGAATAAGCTAAAAGAAAACAGATTGCTTCCATTCTGGCAACTGGGGCAAATATCTCTTCAAAGTCGATTCCTTCAACTTGTGCATATCCTTTACATACCAATCTAGCTTTGTTCCTTGTAACTTGTCCATATTCATTCGATTTATTCCTAAAGACCCACTTTGTGCCGATCACATTCTTATTCTTTGGTCTTGGAACCAGTTCCTAAGTGTCATTTTCTCTATTTGATCCAATTCTTCATCCATGGTCTTATTCCAAAATTCATCCTTGCTAGCTTCTTTGAAACAGTTTGGTTCAATTGTAGATAAGAGTGCTAGGTGTGTTTGTTCTTGTGAACGGTTTTTTATTCTAGTCTCAACTCCTGCATCCTTGTTTTCGATAATCTGCTCTCAAGGATGATTCTTCTGTACTCATCTGCTAGGTGTCTTTGGAGACACTTGCTGAACTTTCTCTTCTATTTCTGTCGGATTCTCTTCATCTTCCTCTTCTACTTCTTTTTCATGTTCATCTTCTTCTTCTAAGGGTTGTTTCATTGATCTGTTTTCTACTTCCTTTGATTCTTGTCTGCTTGTTTCATCAATTGTTACGTTGATACTTTCCACAACTTTGTTCAATATTAGATTGTAACACTTGTATGCTTTCCTTGTACTTGAGTAACCAACAAGTACTCCTTTGTCCACACGAGAGTCAAACTTTCTCATTCCGCCATCTTCTATTTTTATATAGCATTTGTTTCCAAAGACTCTGAAGTGCTTTACATTTGCTGGTCTTCCTTTCCATAGTTAGTAAGGAGTTTTTTCAGTGTTTTTTCTGAGAATTACTTTGTTTTGAATGTGAACTGCTATATGCACTGCTCGTGTCCAAAAAATATCTATCAATTTAATCCATTAACATTGTTCAATTTGTTTCCTATACTGTCTTATTCTTTCTTTCAACAACTCCATTCTGTTGAGGTGTCCTAGCAACAGAGAATTGCCTTTTTATTCCTTGATTGTTGTAGTAGTCCATAAATTCCTTTGAGGTGAACTCTCCTCCATTATCATATCTCAAGCATTTGATTTTTGAATCCATTTCATTTTCAACCATTTCCTTGTAGATCTTGAAGTTTTCAAAAGCTTCTGACTTATTCTTGAGAAAGAAAACTACAGTCATTCTTGTATAATCATCAACTAATAACATAAAGTATTTCTCACCTTTTAAGCCCTTTGTTCTAGTTGGTCCAACTAGATCAGTATGCACAATTTCACTTAACACATATATTTTTCTTGAAGTTCTAGCAGCTGTAGCGACCAATTTCCATGAACCTTCTTTCTTATCTCACACTTTTGTGAATCAAAAGTAACTTTATGATCTTGGTCACACATTTGACACACACTTAGAAGATTATGTTTCATATTTTCTACTAGTAGAACATTTTCTGCCTTTTCATTCTTGTTCCCAATTCGGATTGTGCCTTTTCCAATGATTTTGGCTGAATCATCATTTTCGAAGGAGACTGATCCATCTCTTTCCTTTCATAATGTAAGAAACTTGTTTCTATCACTTGTCATGTGTTTTGAACATCCACTATCAACATACCAACCATGTTTATTCTGCTTAGCTTGTAGGGAGAGTGTGCATTTTTCATTGCTATACTGATCCTGCTTTCTTATCCATGTTCTTTTCTGAGGTTCATGTCCGTGATTGTTGTTATCTGTTTCAGTTCTTTAGGAGGGACTATCATTCTTCAATCTTTGGCCATATGTCCAAAATTGTTACATTTGTAACATTCCACTTCAGTGCTCAAAGATTCAAACCTGTTGTAACTTATTCTCCGTGTTTCACTAGGTATTCTTGGATAAACCCTTTGTGTATTACTTTCAAAGTAGTTATTGTTCTTGTTGTTAGCTCTGCAATTCACAACTTTATTTCCAAAATTATTACATGCATAACATAAACCGAAAAATATAGTTTGATATCTGGGAGTTGAGGATCTTATGAAAGAAGGTGCTCTTGTGAATCCTTCTTCTTCTTGAGGCCTATCTATCAGTTGTTGATTCTGAAATATGAATCTTCTCAGTGGAGGAGTGTTACACCTCAAAATTACTCACTTCAATAGTGTCACAAGTGTCATCATTACAAGTGTTATAAGTGTCACATCTTGTCCACAAGTGTCGCATCTTGACTACAAGTGTTGCAAGTGTCACAAACATCATACTGCCATATTGCCTATGTCATGCCTCTAATGACATCACAAAGACACTTAAGACACCACAAAGACTAGTTTTGAAGAAGAGAAATCAGTTGATAGGGAGTACAAACCTTTTTCCACTGAAAGAGCCACTAAAAAATGGATTTTGGAGAGAAGCGCTCCCCTACCCACTGTCAGGGAGTACTGGTGCTCCTTGAGCCTCTTTTGGGGAGTGTTTGAGTGCCCTGTGCACCCTTTTGGGGGAGCACTACCCTTTTTCGAGAAAATTTTGGGTTTGTTGAGGCAAATCAGGGAAGAATCCCTCAATTCCTGAAGGTGGTTGGATTCGAATAGATGGTCAAGGCATGATCATAGGGAATATCCTAAATTGAAGGAGAGGAATCATCAACTTATCCAAAATATCTCTCAAGTGGTTGGACCTCTCCAAGGTTATATAAGGAGGCCTTCTCATGGTGAAAGGTACATGCACACGATTGGAGGTATGAAACCTATGATCTCATAGGAAACATATAGAGACAATAGAGACTAGAGATTGATACCAAACTTATGATCCTATAAGTGGTATTGATGGAAAATATTGGAGATGAGAAAATTATGATCACATGAGTGAGATGTCATCAAATAAATCATTTTAGATTACTTTAGCAAAGGGGTTGGACAAGGAGAATTGGAAGAAGCTACTGCACCTTCATCAAATGATTGTAAGTACTTTTACTTGTTCTCATTAATAATCAATGCTTGGCCTATTTATTTCAAATTTATGTTCATTCCACAGGAATGTTTCTGTAGTAGATGGATCTATATTTGAGCTAATCTCATTAAAGTAGGAAGTCCATTGTATCTTTGTTTGTTCTATAGGACCTATCAGGGAGCTCATGATTGAAGCTCAGCCTGGACTTTGCAGGGACAAATGTCATTAATAAGGTACATATATTTCTTCTTCTCCTTTATATGTTATCTTGATTAGATATAAAAGGATGTCAGTTTCCATGTTAATCACTTTTCTTTCTTGGCCTTAAGAGTCTAGAGACCAAGAGGGAATCCACTTGATCGCAGGGGGATTCACCTACAACAGAAATTGGCAACTCCACTGGGGAGAACTCTGATTTTTGTTTCCTTTCCCAGATATTGTTTTAGCGCTTTTCCCACTCATTTTACCTTCTCCATACTGTCTCTTTGATTCCTAGATCTGATTGTTTGGCTCTTGATTTCATCAAAATCAAGTCGATTGACTGAATTTCCTTGATTTTTTGAGTTTCTGGGAATTTTTCTGAGATTTTGAAGCAGAGCGCTCCCCTGCCCTTGCTATCATAGTGTTAACACTCCATGTTGGTCTTACAAAGGGTGTTGGAGCACTCTAGTACCCCTTACACCAAAGCGCTCCCCCCTTTTCTGTGGAAAATCTTCTAGGTTTTCAATTTTTGAGTTCAATTTTTGCTTTTAGCACTTGCCCAGGGTCTTATCATCTCAGTTTATCTTTATCTTGGCCTTCAATACTCTGCATTCTAAGGATTTATCTCTTTTTGTTTGGATTTTTTGACATTTGTCCTTACTTTGCAATAACTCTTTGTCCTTCATGATTTGGAGTCAATTTATCGTTTTCTTCTCGTTTATCTGAATGAGTGAAAAGTTTGTAAGGAGTTTCAAAGGTCTTTTGTACTTTTCTTTATGATCTTTGAGTCATCTTTTCCAAGCTCTTTTTCCTTCCTTTTGAGTTTTTGGTTTTCTGTTTCTTGTTTGATCACAACAAGGGTGTCTTCTGGTTTATGTGAAGTTTGCTTCCAGATTGCTTAAATCTCATAACTCTTGAAGTCCGATTAGCATAGGAAGATTTACATCTACTGGTTGTCGGTCACATATAAACATTTTAGCATTGAATTGGATTCCTTATTGAGGACTATTGCATGAGGTCATTGCATCTTAGTTTTTGAAAGTGAAAGGAAAATCCTTCTCCTTCCCTTAACTAGACATTCATTGAAATAAAAGATTGCTTATCATTTCTTATGCATGTTTTGGGAACTGAGTCACAATATCATAAGTTTTCACTCTCATACACCTCTAAGTAAACAACAACCACTAAAATCAACGCTTAACTAAAATTTATCAGACTTTTTACATCTTTGTTAGCAAACCTACATTAGTTTAAGGTGTAGGGCTTTGGAATAGGTTGAAAGGATAACTTTCCAAATCTATCAAACAAACTTAGCATCTTGCGATAGGGAGAGAAAATCCAATTGCCATATAAGATTTCTAGGATCCCCCTCTCACACAGGGGTTATGCACAAGGTCACATTCGGGAGAGTTACAGAGATTATCCCTCCGTGGTTCAACTGTTCGTAGTAGTCAGATCATATATTGGGGGTCACTTGAGGGTATACCCATGTTTATGTGTAGGAGCCTCTCGAGTTGATTTCAGACTTGTTATCCTCCCCATACATTCCAACTGGATTGTCGATTGTACCCACCCAGGGGCTCACTTCGAATTGGTGACCTTAGTAGCCATAATCTTTAGGGTCTCACACAAGGTGATGGTGAAGGGAAGTCTCACTATACCTGGAACAGACGTTGGTCAAACTCACTCGGGCTCCCTGGAGGGTAAATACACAATTAATGTGTGGAAGCTTGCACCAAGGCGTAAGTCCATTAAGAAGGTCACCAACGTAACTGATCCACCCACTTTATCCCTACCTCTTCCTATTTTGATCTCATGACGTTGGATTTGATCACTAACTAGTGGTTTCATTATGGGAAGGTTTTGTTTGATTGTTTGCTTCTCAGATTCATAGCATGTGTTGGTTATGTTACTTAGTGGACCTTAGGTCGAGTCAGTGTTAATGGAATCAAATCCTAAGAGTACCAATGGAGGAACCCCTTCTCCCAGGGAACCTTATATATTTCCTTCTTTTGGAAACTTTGGTCCTCCGTACATTGCCACACTGAGTCTTTCGGGACTCACCATCGGATTACTGGTTTGGTTGTTCCCCACTTCGGTGATCTCGAATCCTCCCAATGTTTCAACTGCACCTAATACTTTAGATGTCAGTACACCACCCACACATCAACCTCATGTCGAATTTTCTCCTTCTTCACCCATTAAGTCTCCTTCCCTTTATCCTTCTTCGCATAGTGAAATCTCTAAAGCAAGTAGCCAGGTTGATCAAAAGAATAAGAAATGGAAAGAGAAGAAGAAGAAGAGCCTAAAAATGACCAAGGCTCCTACAACATCAGTTGTTGGATCCAAGCAGCCAGCTACTGTTAATAGTACTAGGAGTGTTGATGAGGTCAACAAGATTAAAATGAAGAATCTGAAACCCAAATTCCCTTGCAGTCTTTGTAAGGGTGACCAATTTCTGAGGGATTTCCCTGGTGTTCCAAAGGTCTTTGAAATGTGGTCCTCCACATCATCGGCCTCTGCTGGACATGCCGGTGATACCCCGTCAACTAGTGACGTCAAGGTTGGTAAAAAGAAGACAATTGTCAAATTTCCTTGTATGTTATGCAAAGGTGATCATTATTCTCACCTTTTTCCTCGTATGGACGAGGCTTCTTCTCTTTTGGAAAAACTTCAACTTCCAAAAGGTTATCATAACATTTCTCCCAACCCATCATTAGTTGATGGGGTTGATCAGGTGGTCAATATAGTTGCATCCTCGCTTGAACCGCTAACTAAAGTAGCTGATCCAGTTCCATCATCGGTCAACCCCACTCTTCATCTATAGAGTGAAACCCAAGTGACTGATCCAATCCCATCATTGGTCAACCCCACCCTTCATACGAAGAGTGTTAATGTGGTCGATCTGGTTCCACCATCGGTCGATCCCACACCTCCCTTGAAGAGTGCCAAAGTGATTGATCTAGTCCCTTCCTTGGTCGGTCCCACCCTTCATCTGAAGAGTGCCAAAGTGATTGCTCCGGTTACATCATCAGTCAATCCCACCCTTCCTCTGAAGATTGCCAGGGTGGTTGATCCGATCCCATCATCGATCGATGCTACTCTCCCTCTAGAAAGTAAACCCGATATTTCCCACATTTTTCTTGTTGATATAAAATCTACCGTGCTGGGGGGTGTTATCACTCTAATAAACTCTTTGGGGTTGTAAGCCAAAGATGCTTGGTAACTTAAGAAAAGGTAATTTAGGTATGCTTGGATCAATGGGATAACTCAATTATAAATGGTATTCAGACAGTCAAAAAGAGAATCAAATGAACCAGTTCTCTCAAGGATCAATAATCAGATGATAGCTTTTTGAGTGGGTGAGAAAACAATGCTTATAAACCAAATACAAATGTAGGGTTTAATAAACAATGATAAGAAACTATTAATCAAGTTATGAGCTAACCAATGAGATTACAGTCATTTGTAGCTAAAACAACTTGAATAAGAGTATAGAAGGAAAGGTGAGAATATGACATCGATAGAGAGAGAAAACTATGATTTGTATTATCATACTGAAAAGTCTGTTTATGATAAGTATTTTCTGTATCCAAAATCGAACCCCCCCAGTCCTCAAGATTGAATCCTCTTGTTATCTCAAAAAGATAGGCATTTATAGCCTATAGAACAAGTCTCAGATCCTATAAATCTGGATCTGATATACTAAAGATAGAATAAAATCAAAATAATGATGATGTGTAAAATAAAGACCTAATGGTAGGGTCAAACCCTTATCACTAAATCTTCAATGATCTTCGACAACTCCAATAATCTTCACAGTCTTCATTAACTTGTAGAATGATGAAAAAGCACTTTGACAACCTTCTATGACAGCTGGGAATTTTTAGACCAAAAATAGAAAGGCCACTTGGTCTTCTTGCCTCAACATTTGCCTCAAAAGCTGGAAAGGGATATTGATTTGTATTCCCTTAATTCATATCTTTCGTAAAAAACTATCCCCATGTGATCTGGAAACAAGAATCCTCGATCTGGGCAAAAAGAAGAGTGGTCTACCAGTCTTTGCGCTTTCAGTGGCTTAGAGACCAAAATTCATGGAGGGTAAGCTGTTGAAAGTGGAGCTTTCGATGTCTAACAACGCCTTTTGAAACCCGACTAAGCTGCCGAAAGTGCAGACTTTCAAAACTATTTTCAAAATTGCAAAAATAAATTATTTCAGTCTATTTCACCATTTAGACATCTTGCATGAAGTGGTTTTATATCTGCCCGGGCTTTGGGATTTGATTTGAAGGAGATCCTGATAACTATTTGAAGTTTTTCCAATGAAGATACTCTTGGCAGCATTACAGACACATGTAGAGTAAGGCTGCCACTCTTGACTCTGACACTTGCTTATTTCCTCATCAAAGAGCATTTGGTTGGCAATGAATTCCCGTAATGCAGACAAGAGACTATTGTTCTTTGATCTAGGAAGTTATTTTACTGGAAACTTGACATGATCTAGTGCTTTTGAATCTCAAAAAGATGATGAAGAAATGTTGAATTCTGGCATAAAATCCAACCTTGGAGCATTTTCATACACATCAAGAGATTGATCTTCATTGGTCACATGCTGAACTGATTCAAGAAATGAATCTTGGTTATTGGTTGATATAAATGATGGAATTGTGGTTGATGTTACACCATCACCATTGTTTGCACACATTTCTTGTTCTGTTCTAACATAAATACTTGTGGAGAAACTAGGTTGTACATCAAGAGGTATTTTGACATTACCAGTGATATGAAACTCAAAGGATCTTGCACTCTGCACTTCACTAAAATTTTGATTATTCTCTTTCCCTATCCTGACAGATGTAACAATACTTATCCCCTGAAATAAGAGTTGCCTGTTTCTTCATCACCATAATTTTGAATGCTTAATCGAGAGTGTCCATTCTGGAGTGCTTTTCATTGATGTGTGGTGGTAGTGGAAGCTGGACCAAGATGCCATGTACTTCAGGATCGACATTCAGGTCAAGAACTGCGTCTAGAAGATTTTTTTCTGATACATCTCCCGGTAAGTCTACATTAATCGATTTTAAGCCAACCTCTACACATGTTTTCCTCTTCATACATACATAAGTCTGGGAATCTTCCTTCACACCCACAATTATAACAGCCAAACCAGGCACCTTGCCATATTTCTAGGAGAGATAAGTGACATCTTGGGTGACCTCATTGTGAATAGATTGGGCAATGGCTTTCCCATCGATATCAAATCAATGGCAACCCTCATTTTCCTTCATGAAACAGAGAAAGAGGAGACTGTATGGATAATCCTGATACAACGCTGCCATTATAAGATCCCCCTCATTCTCCCTCTCTTCATCATCCACCGCGATGACAAAATTGCCTTGGTGAATGGCTTCTATAGCATTATGGATGGACCAGAATCCCTTTGATGGGAAATCAAGATCAACATCATCTTCACTAATGAAAACTTGATTATCAGTTTCAGTGGTGATCTCCACTGTCACAGTACCGAATGCAATTACGTTTGTCTCTATGCCTTGGTGCTCATCATTGATGTGTAAATGTAGTTTCGATATCGTAACCCAAAAAATGACAATTTTTGTGGACAGAAAAATAAAAACACCCAAAACCCATCATCAATAGACTTATGACTGAGTTTGATCCGATGACTTGGATTTTTCAAGAAGAGCAGGCTTAAAATAGTAATTGAAGAAAAAACATGCACCCCATATGCTATCCCCCTGCCTGGCACACTTCTTCCACACTTTGGAGAGACTCTAGAGCCGTTCTAGCTCCTGGATATGGGACCCCAAACGGGTCTCAAAAATGTCAGAAGAATCATTCAGCCAAAATGGCAGAGGGCTTATCTCCACGACAATGAACTTTGACAAGACCATTAGTATTTTGCCAAGATACTCTCACCCTGTTGATATCAGTGAAAATAAATCTTACCATAATCAAATACCCTTTTTCATCCTCATAAATAGTCTTTTTTGCTGTAAGTCCACATGAATGTCTCATCACTCCTGAAAAATCATTCGACCAAGATGGTGTATGATCCTGAATTTGAATTTCAAGGTCTTGGTTTCTTTCAAAAGGTGAAGACGTGGGCAAAGAGTATTCATCCTCGTTGTCCAAAGAATACATAGCTTATCGATGAGGAGTGGATAGGTATAGTGCTTAGCATTTGCGTTGGACTTCGTGTGTTGACTTGTGAGTTGGGCTTATGGCTTGGACTTGTGGGTCCTTATACTTTTGGTTAAAAAAGGAAAACCCAAGAGGTAGGTTAGGTAAAAAACAAATTTCAAATGCATATAGAACTTGAAATATGAATAGACTTAGGTATAGGGCATAGGTATAGATTAAGGCCTTAGGTCACTATGCACACACCACTCTTGTTTTGTTAATTTTTTACAAAAACTTAATAAAAACTAGGAACACATCCAAATCAAAAATCTTGGGTAGGATTGATCATGTTTTGATTTGGCAGGTCAATATGGCAGATCCAAAATACCTCTTGGGAAATGATGAGGTATATCAAGGTTCGATGGAAGACTCAGAGCTCATGACAAATGGCCAAAAGACAAAATTTGATGTAAATATGCTCAAAACACTTTCAAATTTTGAAGACAAATTTGAGTGCTAACATCTGGCTCCAATTGGTATGGAGACCTCCCCATGAGGTTTCCAAGAACCTAGCAGACCATGTGCCTTGTCCATTGGGTTATGGAGTCATCTGGCCTGTGCAACTGATCTTTGAAAAACTGTAGCCTGTTTTTCTTATTCATTGAAATCAACAACTAAAACTAGTCTATATGCTCATATGAAGAGCTTATTCTGCTGCCTATTCCTACTTCTAATCAGTAGAAGTGAACTGATAAAGTAAAACTGAATCTCCAATGCAGCCAATTTAGAAACTGATTAACTAATAATCTCCTCAATCTTGACCCAAAAAATATAGGAACCCATAGCATGAAAAAATGTAATTTGTTAAGATAACACAACCATCCTTCATCTAGCAAAAACATTTTGACATTTATGCTGCTTATAGAGTCCAAATAGTCAACAATAGGGTCATAAATATCACCAAAAAATACCTTTCTTTGCTGCTGTTTCAATTGAAAATGGAAGTGATGCTAGACGCCTTCAATGTTGAATATGGACTGCTGATCTGAACTTTTCTGCTCTTCGTATATGCTGTAATATTTCTTTGTTTGCAAGCCAGAAAATTGAGATCTTCCCTTATCATCTACTGCAGATCCAACACTTTCACATGTTGATTTGTCAATATTCTCATCACCTATAAAGTTTTCAAAGGAAAAATTTTGATCTTCATGACAACCGTCTTTAATAGATGCATTTAATACAATGTCAAAAGCATCACTACGGTTATCATCCTGAAGATCACCCATCTCTTGATCATGGTGAGAGGTATCTTCTGCTGCAGCAAAATCTTCATGAATGTTTGGATCTTTATTCAATAAATAAAACTCATGACAACATTCGGGATATAGAAAGTCAATTGAAAATATTCCTTTACAAAACACATGGAAGGCAACATGAAACTCTGCCAAAGAGCCGACACTTGCATTAGGCAGAGACCGGTACCAATCACGAGCAATCCCTTCTAATGAAAAACATAATAGATAGATCTGAAAATCCTCATGCACTACTTGCAACTGATGCATGCAATCATGAAAATCCAACAAATGTTCAGCTGGAACTTCCCACTCTTCTCCTCGAAATCTAGGAAGACTGTTCTCCCATTCATCTCTACTAGGCACTAGATGAGGAAAACCAGAAATAATTGAAAAATCACAAAATGCATACTTCTTTGCTAAGATCCTGTTCATGTCATACCAATGGAGTTGCCAACAGGTCCATCCTTCATGGAGTCGCCAGATAGATAATTACAACCGAATGATGTCCAGACTTTGTCTATCATCAAAGCTGGATCTATGTCATCTCCCAAGGAAGTTGAGCTTCAATCTCCTCTCCCTAGCAATGATGCCAATTTGTTAGCTCTCCAAGAAACTCTTTGGGGTTGTAAGCCAAAGATGCTTGGTAAATTAAGAAAAGATAATTTAGGTATGCTTGGATCAATGGGATAATTCAATAACTAATGAAATGGACAACTCATCATACATTCGAATAAGACCGTGCTTTTAGAGATCAATAATAAAAAAAAATGGTTTAAACAGGGGATGAAGAATACTAATCTTGGTAACCAAATACAATAAGGTGCAAGGTCATACAAGATAGCAAGGATGTTCTCCAATTCAAGTTTATGAGCTTAATAAAGAGATGAAAGTCTTTAGAAGCTAAAACAAACTGAATTCAAGTGCAGAGAGATGAAATACATGACCAATCTGATATTGAAAACAAAAGAAAATTGTGATTCTATTATCAAATAAGAGTCAATTATAGTAGAAAAAATGTATCCAAGATTGAACCCCCCAGTCCTCAAGACTGAATCCTCTTGTTATCTCAAAAAGATAGGCATTTATAGCCTTTACAACAAGTCTCAGATCCTATAAATCTGGATCTAATATACTAAAGATAGAATAAAATCAAACTAATGATGATGTGTAAAATAAAGACCTAATGGTAGGGTTAAACCCTTATCACTAAATCTTCAATGATCTTCGACAACTCCAATAATATTCATAGTCTTCATTAACCTGTAGAATGATGACAAAGCACTTTGACAACCTTCTATGACAACTGGGATTTTTTAGACCAAAAATAGAAAGGCCACTTGGTCTTCTTGCCTCAACATTTGCCTCAAAAGCTGGAAAGGGATATTGATTTGTATTCCCTTAATTCATATTTTTCGTAAAAAACTATCCCCATGTGATTTGGAAACAAGAATCCTCGATCTAGGCAAAAAAAGAGTGATCTACTAGTCTTTGTGCTTTCGGTGGCTTAGAGACCAAAATTCATGGAGGGTAAGCTGTCGAAAGAGGAGCCTTCAACACCTAACAACGCCTTTTGAAACCCGACTAAGCTGCCGAAAGTTCAGACTTTCAAAACTATTTTCAAAATTGCAAAAATGAATTATTTCAGTCTATTTCACCATTTAGACAACTTGCATGAAGTGGTTTTATATCTGCCTGGGCTTTGGGATTTGATTTGAAGGAGATCCGAATAACTATTTGAAGTTTTGCCAATGAAGATACTCTTGGCAGCATTAAGGACACATGTAGAGTAAGGCTACCACTCTGGACTCTGTCACTTGCTTATTTCCTCATCAAAGAGCATTTGGTTGGCAATGAAGTCCCGTAATGCAGATAAGAGATTGTTGTACTTTGATCCAGGAACTTATTTTACTGGAAACTTGACATGATCGAGTGCTTTTGAATCTCAAAAAGATGATGAAGAAATGTTGAATTCTGGCATAAAATCCAACCTTGGAGCATTTTCATACACATCAAGAGATTGATCTTCATTGGTCACATGCTGAACTGATTTAGGACATGAATCTTGGTTATTGGTTGATATAAATGATGGCATTCTGATTGATGTTACACCATCACCATTGTTTGCACACATTTCTAGTTCTGTTTTAATAGAAATACTTGTGGAGAGCCTAGGTTGTACATCAAGAGGTAATCTGACATTACCAATGATATGAAAATCAAAGGATCTTGCACTCTGCACTTCACTAACATTTATTCTCTTTACCTATCCTGACAGAAGTAACAATACTTATCCCCTGAAATCAGATTTCCCTGTTTCTTCATCACCATAGTTTTGAATGCTTAATCAAGAATGTCCATTGTGGAGTGTTTTTCATTGATGTGTGGTGGTAGTGGAAGCTGGACCAAGATGCCATGTACTTCAGGATCGACATTCATGTCAAGAACTGCGTCTAGAAGATTTTCTTCTGATACATCTCCTGGTAATTTTACATTAATGGATTTTAAGCCAACCTCTGCACATGCTTTCCTCTTCATGTGTACATAAGTCTGGGAATCTTCCTTCACACCCATAATTATAACACCCAAACCAGCCACCTTGCCATATTTCTAAGAGAGATAAGTGACATCTTGTGTGACCTCATTGTGAATAGATTGGGCAATGGATTTCTCATCAATATCAAATCAATGGAAACCCTCATTTTCCTTCATGAAATAGAGCAAGAGGAGATTGTATGGATAATCCTGATACAACACTGCCATTATAAGATCCCACTCATTCTCCCTGTCTTCATCATCCACCGCGATGACAAAATTGCCTTGGTGAATAGCTTCTATAGCATTAGGGATGGACTAGAATCCCTTTGATGAGCAATCAAGATCGACATCATCTTCACTAATGAAAACTTGATTATCAGTTTCAGTGGTGATCTCCACTGTCACAGTACCGAATGCAATTGCATTTGTCTCTATGCCTTGGCACTCAGCGTTGATGTGTAAATGTAGTTTCAATATCGTAACCCAAAAAATGACAATTTCTATGGATAGAAAAAGAAAAACACCCAAAACCCATCATCAATAGACTTATGACTGAGTTTGACCGCATGACTTGGCTTTTTCAAGAAGAGCAGGCTTAAAATAGTAATTGAAGAAAAACCATGCGCCCCATATGCTATCCCCTCGCCTGGCACACTTCTTTCCCACTTTGGAGAGACTCTGGAGCCCTTCTGGCTTTTGGATATGGGACCCCAAACCGGTCTCAAAAATGTCAGAAGAATCATTCGGCCAAAATGGCAGAGGGCTTATCTCCACGACAATGAACTTTGACAAGACCATCAGTATTTTGCCAAGATACTCTCACCCCGTTGATTTAAGTGAAAATCAAGCTTACTATAATCAAATACCCTTTTTTGTCCTCATAAATAGTCTTTGTTGCTGTAACAGGTCCACATGAATGTCTCATCACTCCTGAAAAATCATTCGACCAAGATGGTGTATGATCCTGAATTTGAATTTCAAGCTCTTGGTTTCTTTCAAAAGGTGAAGACGTGGGCAAAGAGTATTCATCCTCGTTGTCCAAAGAATACATAGCTTATCGATGAGGAGTGGACAGGTATAGTGCTTGGCATTTGCACTGGAATTCATGTGTTGACTTGTGATTTGGGCTTATGGATTGGACCTATGGGTCCTTATACTTTTGGTTAAAAAAGGAAAACCCGAGAGGTAGGTTAGGTAAAAAACAAATTTCAAATGCATATAGAACTTGAAATATGAATAGACTTAGGTATAGGGCATAGGTATAGATTAAGGCCTTAGGTCACTATGCACACACCACTCTTGTTTTGATAATTGTTTACAAAAACTTAATAAAAACTAGGAACACATGCAAATCAAAAATCTCGGGTAGGATTGATCATGTTTTGATTTTGCAGGTCAATATGGCAGATCCAAAAGACCTTCTGGGAAATGATGAGGTATATCAAGGTTCAATGGAAGACTTAGAGATCATGACAAATGCCCAAAAGACAAAATTTAATGTAAATATGCTCAAAACACTTTCAAATTTTGAAGACAAATTTGAGTGCTAATAGGGGGCATTCCTTCTTTTCCCGTGAAACCCTCTCCAAGCAATGAAGCCATCCTTCTTGATTGGGGTGCACTAACTGGACCTTGTATTCCCTCTCACATTCCTTTCCAGATTAAAGTACAAGTTTGTGGTCAGTACGTTCCTCAAACGCTGATAGATGAATGTGCACTTGTTAGTATTTTGTCCTCTGTTGATTGGCATGCTTTGTTTTGTCCTTAGCTTGCGTTGGTTACATAGAATCTATTAGATTTTAACAGAAGAACCAGTCAACCTTTAGGGACCCTTCCTCAGTTTCCCATAATTTTGGGACGGAAACTGTCTTTATTGATGTCATGGTAGTCCAAGACCCCTTGGATTTCGCTTTACTCCTTGGGCGAGATTATGTCTATGCCATGAATGCTATTGTGTCCACTCTTTTGCGTGTGATATATTTCCCTCACAATGGAAGAATGGTGACTATTGATCAACTTTCGTTCATTGGTAATGACTGGATTACCTCCCTAAATGGTTCTTCTATGAATACAGTATCACCCCTACCACATGTCAACTATGTGGCGTTGTCCCCCATGACTTCAACTTCCGATGATTTGGATTCGGTAGTTGACATGGTTCTCTCTTCGGTAGGGTTATTGGAGCCTGATCTCCTTACCCCTGTCATGACCCTCGACATGTGTTCCTTCCAAAGTGATTTTATTCCATCCAGTGAAGATCTCTTGGAAGCCATGACCGAGTTTTGTCCCTTGACATGGTGTCCTTCCCAAGCATTATTCTCTTGAAAGCCATGATCAAGAAGAGTCCAAGAGCATAGTTTCTCTTCTCTATGGAAAGCTCGTTAAAAAATGAAATAGAGGCCACGAGCATAGTTTTCTATTCTCTGTAGTAAGCTCGTTAAAAAATGAAACAGAGGTCACGAGCATAGTTTTCCTCTCTATATAAAGCTCGTTAAAAAAATGAAATAGAAGCTTTGAGCATAGTTTTCCTCTCTGTAGCAAGCTCATTAAAAAATGAAATAGAAATCTAGGGATTGAACTCAGAGCCCTGGGCATAGTTCTTTTCCTGTGTCAAGATTGTTAAAAAATGAAATAGTCACCTCTCTTGAACCTTCTTTTCATCCACCCTTATCCTTTTTCTCCATCTTGTAGAGAAACTGGTGACAAACTCAAAGTTGGTGAATGAATTGAAGCTTGGAGGGCATGTCTCCAGCCTTTGATGGTCATTCTAGAGTTAAGCCACTAGCTTTCAAGCTGGAGGCATACCGATCTTAGTCTTTGTTCCTTCTCATGCTCGAAAAAACATGAGAATGTAACCGAGTAGACTTTTATCACTTTTTCGGACTCGCATGGATATATGAAAAAGGAACCCCTTAGAGTCATCTTTCATCTCTTTTCAGACTCTCTAAACATGAAAATATTTTCGAGTGATCTTGCTTCCTTTCCCACTCGTTAAAAGGTTTGAAAGGGAATCTTTCGAGTGATAAGTTATCTCTTTTTTGGCCTCGCGAGACTAACATTACGAAAAAGGAGAATATTGGAGTTGTCTTTAAGTTGTTTTCAAACTCTCTAAATATGAAAAATCACCGAGTTTACCTTCTATGGACTTGTTAAACAATCATACATTGAAGGGCCCATACAGGATCAAACCCTTACTTCTTCTAGTTCATTAAACAAAGGAAGAGGGACTTACCGAAGGTGAGTCATATCGAGCATGTGTTACCCTCCTCAAGCTCGTTAAATTAAAAAGAGGTACTCCTCTATCTATATGGGGGAAAAATTGAAAGAAGTAAGCCAAATAGTTTTTGAGAACACTACCAGTAACTCTTACGGTCTCCCTTGAACATAGCACTTTGTCTTTGCAAGCATTTTAATCCGCTGAACCTCTGCAGTGAGCCAATCCTCTGAGTTTATTTTACTCCTTTGGGTCACCCGAAGAAAGTGATAGTATCCATTGCATTATCATGTTTTGGTCCATGTCATGTTTCTTTTGTTGTGCCTCAATGTTCAAGGGAAGTATCTGCCTCGAGATTCAACCATCACAAATATCTTGTTTCAATACCCGTGTCAGTCCATGTTCATTTGATCTACCAATTACATCTCTGTGTCAGTTTCTTGTCATTGATGGGGGAAACATCAAGGCCCTCCTTTGACGAGTCTATTACTGTCGACTTCAAGACATTATCTAGGAAGTAGATCTAGAAACCAGTTAGAACCTTGGGACCTGCATGCCTCAATGGCAGGCCTCCTTATGTCCGACAATGGGTTTACATAATTGACCTCTGATCGGATGATTCCATGGATGTTCGACTTCAAATCATCTATTCACATTTGTCAGAATGTACTAGAGTATCTTGGGAATCATTGACATCAATGGTGATTTCCCTCACGCTTGTTAACAATTTACATCATTGACCGGTAATCAAGTGGTTTCTTCCATGTTTGACATAAGGACATCTATTCACATGGTTAGATTCGTACTACATCAGGATTGGTAAGAAGACCCTGGGTTGATTTTTCACTCTTATGTATACTTTTCCTAGGTTGCGAAGGAGTTCTTTTGAATTATGGAACATATACTGTTACATAGATCCACTTTGTATTGGTCGTGGCTATGTCTTGTCATCTCATAGGTCCACTATGTATTCTTCGTGGCTACGATTGGTTAAGGTCATGAGAGTATATATTGACATTGTATCTTCAGTGGCTATCCCATTTTGTGAATACAATTATGGATCTGTAATGTATTTTATGGCAACCATACCTAAAATGTCTTTATCACACAAGCATAGGTATGTCTGTCTTGGGTTTACATGTCATGCTTTTCCCAGCCTCTCTGTGTCCATACCCTTTCTCTAAAAAGTCTACAAAGTACTTCAATCATCATCGTCTTCTAACTTCATACTTTGGGGGGCAATCTGTTACACCTCAAAATTACTCACTTCAATAGTGTCGCAAGTGTCATCATTACAAGTGTTATAAGTGTTGCATCTTGTCCGCAAGTGTCGCATATTGAGTACAAGTGTTGCAAGTGTCACAAACATCATACTTCCATATTTCCTATGTCGTGCCTCTAACAACATCACAAAGACACTTAAGACACCCCAAAGACTAGTTTTGAAGAAGAGAAATCAGTTGACAGGGAGTACAAACCTTTTTCCACTGAAAGAACCATTGAAAAATGGATTTTGGAGAGGAGCGCTCCCCTACTCACTGTCAGGGAGTGCTGGTGCTCCTTGAGCCTCTTTGGGGGAATGTTTAAGTGCCCTGTGCACCCTTTTGGGGGAGCGCTACCCTTTTTTGAGAAAATTTTGGGTTTGTTGAGGCAAATCAGGGAAGAATCCCTCAATTCCTGAAGGTGGTTGGATTTGAATAGATGGTCAAGGCATGATCTTAGGGAAGATGCTCAACTGAAGGAGAGGAATCCTCAACTTATTCCAAAGATCTCTCAAGTGGTTGGACCTATCCAAGGTTATATAAGGAGGCCTTCTCATGGTGAAAGGTACATGAAAAAGATTGGAGGTATGAACCCTATGATCTCATAGGCAACATATAGAGATAGTAGAGACTAGAGATTGATACCAAACTTATGATCCTATAAGTGGTATTGAAGGAAAAGATTGGAGATGAGAAACTTATGATCTCATGAGTGAGATTTCATCAAAGCAATCAATGTAGATTACTTGAGAAAAGGGGTTGGACAAGGAGAACTGGAAGAAGTTGTTGCACTTTCATCAAAGGATTGTAAGTAATTTTACTTGTTTTCATTAATAATCAATGCTTGGCCTTTTTCTTTCAAATTTATGTTCATTACACATGAATTTGTTTGTAGTAGATGGTTCTATATTTGAGATAATCTCAGTAAAGTAGGAAGTCCATTGTATCTTTATTTGTTATACATGACCTATCAGGGAGCTCAGGATCGAAACTCAGCCTGAACTTTGTAGGGACAAACGTCGTTAATAAGGTACATATCTTTCTTCTTCTCATTCATATGTTAGCTTGATTATATCTAAAAGGATGTCAGTGTCCATGTTAAGCACTTTTCTGTCTTGGCCTTAAGAGTCTAGAGACCAAGATGGAATCCACTTGTCCACAGGGGGATTCACCTAGAACAAGGAGTGTCCCTGTAATCTTCCTATCCCCTTTGATTGTTTCTGCATAGATTTTTGGATATGTTTCTTTCTCTATTGTTTTGGAGCTTGATCCATTTTCTGTCTGATTGTATCCAAGTCCAGTCTTGTCAAAATGAGCTTTTGACTGCTAATAATTTCATCCAAAACTTTTGAGCTATTCTACATATTTTTCTTTTGAATATCCTTTCTTAATGTGACAATCTCTTCTTCCAAGTTTCCAATGATTCTGTCCTTTTCTTCTAGCTGTTCTTTGAGTGCTTCTTCAATTATTTTATCTTCTTCTATCTGAATCTTCAATTTTGTGATCATTTGTTCTAGTTCTTGAGTGTCTTCTTTCTTGGCTAGTTCTGCTTGTAGTTTCTTGTTCTTCTTATTTTCTCTTCTGATAACTTCTATGAAACACATTAATTATTCTCGAAAGTCAACTTCTGCCTCTTCAATTTCTTCTTTGGCTTCTTCACATTCTTTTTCGGCTTCTTCATATTCTTCTTCGGAGTCTTCTTTGTTAGAGTATTTTACTTCCATGAATAGAACTCTGCCTGTCTCACTATCATTGACTTCATCTTCATCTGATGATGAGATGTCTTCTTTGGTGAATATTTTCTTAAAAAATTTCTTTGTAGTTCTTTTGCCTTTATATGTGTGTTTCCCTTTTGAGTAACCTTCATCATTTCTCTTTTTCTTATGAGGACATTTGTTAGAAAAATGACCAATACCATCACAATTAAAACAAATTAAAGGAAGCTTACCTCTATACCTACCGTTGGTTCCCTTGTTCAGTCTTTTGATGAAGTTGGCCACTTCTTCATCATCTTCCGAGGCATCACTATTGTTGCTATATTATTCTTGTTGCTTTTTCTTTTGCTTTGATCTTTTGGATGCTTTGAAGGCTTCTTCTTTTACATATGGATTTTCCTGTTTAGTTCTCATTTCATATGCTCTGAAGATTCCATGCAGTTCGTCCATGCTTATTGAGTTTAGATCTGATCTTTCTTCTAGTGCTAATATCTTAGGGTTAAATCTCATAGGAAGAGATCTTAGTACCTTTTGAACAATTACAGATTCTTTGATTTCTTCTCCCAATACTATGATTGCATTCACCATTTCATTTAATTGTAAGAAGCAGGATGCAATATTCTCGTCTTCCTTCATTTTTAGTTGTTTGAACTGTCCTCTATAAGTTTGAAGCTTTGCTTCTTTGACTTTTGTATCTCCTTCATAAATATTTCGAAGCTTGTCCCAAATATCTTTAGCAGATTTACAATGTGCAACTTTGGTGAATATCGTATCACTAATACCATTCAAAAGTGCATTTGTGGCTTTGGAATTATTCTCACTGAGTTTCACTGCTTTGTCATTTGTTGGTGGAACTGTTGGTGATGTGTATCCATCTACAATTGATTGCCAAACTTGAAATCCCTGTGCCTGTATAAATGTCTTCATCCTTATGCTCCAAAAATCATACTTCTATCCATCAAACCGCGGTATTCCATTTTTATACATGTTGGTACTCTCCATGATCTACCTTTTAGTGTTTAAACTGATTTATGAAGGAACCTGCTCTGAAACCAATTGTTGGAATTCTAGGAGGGGGGGGGGGGTTGAATTAGTTATAGCGTAATTATAATCCTTTTTCTCCAAATAATCCAAGTGTTATATCAATGCAGAATTATTATCCGATAATGAGCAATAAGAAATGAATAATCACACGCATACACAGTACACCAATGTTTTACGTGGAAACCCAAATCGGGAAAAAACCAAGGAATGCTTTTTCTTATATGTCTTGAAGAATTACATTCATTGGAAGCACCAAATTCCTTTGTTTTCTAGCTGCAACTGGAAGGAGGCTCCAACCCCCTAGTTTCTCAGGCTACAACAAGAAAGAGGCTACAACCCCCTATTTTCTTCGGCTACAGCCAGAAGGTGGCTACAACCACCTGTCCTTGCCCCGTCCAACCTCCCTGAAGTAGAAGTAGAATGATGGAACCACTGTCACACTATCACTATGAGATATACCGCTATAAACATGTACCAATAAATCTGAACCATGCATCAACCTGTACCTCAATCTGTAATCAACCTGTACCATAAACAAGTGCATCAACCATGCACCAAACTGTACCATAAACAAGTACATCTACCATGCACCAAGTATGTACCAATCATGTGTCAAGTACTCATCAAATATGACTCATCAATATGTACCAACATCATCAACTATACACCTTTTGTATGTGCCAACTCATCAACTACTTGTCTCAACCATGTACCCAACTTGTACCTCAACCAAAATCCCTCATCAATTTCATCATCTAAATATAATTTGTAACTTTGTAATAGACCTGGTGTATATGATCACATACCTACAAACTTTACTTAACTTTAAACAACAAGAGACTAGCATTTCCATCAAAATTATCTTTAGTCTCACACGACTAGTTTTGGATTAGTCAATGACCCTAACTTGAAATAATTATAACTTTGTACCTATAATGAATAAATATATAAAACTGATAAAAAATGTTCTTCAATGTGTTTTATGCAATTCCTCCAGGTGTCACTACTTGGAACCTCTCAAAAAATGATTTATAGAAAAAATGACATACCTTGCTGAATTCTGTCTTATTCTAGAGAGCGACCTTGTAGAGCCCACCCCACACAAAATATTTGTTGAATAGATTTGAAACTATTATAGATAATAATAAATACTGTACTCTAACCAACACATTTTGTATGACTGAATTTGGATCTGTTATGGAAAAGTTATGACATTTTTACCCGAAACACGTGTTTTTGACTAGTTTCAGGACTAGCCACAAACCCTATTTTCCATGTAGTGTAACTCCAAAAATAAAATCACCCACAAGATGAATTTTTTACCACTGATACTTGGATATGTTTCCTCAATGGCATAGCAATTTCACGGTCTGAATCATTCTATAAAAAAAAATCTAGAGAAAATGGTGAGATGACCTGTAAATAACATACCTTAGAAAGCATCATCAAACGAATTTATCCTGCCTTGAATTCCGGCCTTCTTTTCTTCATCTTCCCTCATAAATTTATCTGATATATACTTTGGTTACCTCAAACACCTATAGGTATTCAATATTCTCAAATGTATCTCAAATGAGAGAGATTTTCCTCTTATTTATACTCTCCAAGTAGCTTCCTTAAAAACATCTTCTAGGTCACTTTGCCCACTTTCCTTATTTTAGGGTTAACCCACTTCTAATTTCTCCATTAAATTTATTATTGAAATAATTTATTTTGTATTCACTTTGAATTATAGTACACTCATCACTTCACTTTATTATTTACCTTTTAAAATATCTTAAACCACCTTTTAAAATCTCTTAAACCACTTTGACTACTTTGACCTTCTGGGGCTTCTAGATGACATATGAGGGTCCTACAACTTCGTAAGGTCGTAAATCTCAAACCGTGAGGTGTTATGTGACGTTCCAGATACCACTAGAAATGGCATGAAAATAAATATACATATAGGTTAGTTTCACTGACAAATTCACTGACCTTCATCTCATTATTCCACAAATGAGCATGGGTTCTCTAACCATACTTCTAGGATAACTCAATCTGCAAAGCGTCTTCCTGTGAGGGATTTCACCATAAGGGGACCACTTTGGAGTTCATCCATATGTACTTCTTATCAAACATGACTATACAATAATGAGTCATCTTTACATCAAACAAAATTGGGTCCATTACCCAAACCTTTGTGCTATCGGGCTTTCCTCAAGGGTTGACAGCAATGACAACTAACCTTAATCAACATGTGGTATCCTGGAATATGCACACTTCATCATTTTAGTGCATAGTACATGTTCACACTATACCATGGAAGGTGCACACAAAATTATATCAAACAACTCACCAGATTAAGTACATTTGTATTTACATTTACAGTTGGAGTTCGACTTAGGGGTATTACACCAACAATGCAAGAATTTCCTCAACTGGAGGTCATATGAAAAATTTATGCCTCCTGCAAGTTGACCTACCTTGTTAACCACCATGGTACAAGTGGGTTACATGTCATCCCTCATTACTCAAATGTGTGGGGATATCCATGTGCATATTTTCAAGAATATTCTAAAATTTCCAAAGCTTATCACTAATATAAGGTTGAGGAAGTCAAAACCATAACCCTAGATGTAAGACAACCACCACAGCATAATAAAATTTTCACTTTTCCTCAAGGGACAGAATCCTCGAAGTCCTACAGGGGCCTAGCACAGGCTAGTTCTTCCCTGTTCACCTCCCTGTGATCGTGGGTTAGGACCACAGGCCAAACAAACCAGGTGCCTTTTTGTGTTTCATGACTTAGCGATACAAGTGAGTCCAATCTTAAAGGTAGAATGGCGAGGGGAATCCGGAATGAAACCCTAGCCGTAGATCTAGGCGCGCAGATTCTGGCCATCCAGATCTACCCACTTCTTAATGACAAAGCACTAGCTCCCTTTCTTTAGTCCCTATCTCGATAGGACCACATGCGCACCTAAATGCAAGCACCTTTCACAACTCGTGACCTCACGAGTCGTGAGTCGAAGACCCTCGAATTTTCTTCACCAATCGTCGATACCCGAGATTCCGATATGGTATGGCCCCTCCTTATTAGTGCTCTCCACGCGTGAACACTGGCTAGGGCTAACTACTAGCCTTGCTCGCAACTTGCAAGTTCACGAGTTGAAAGGTTGGACCTCTGGGCCTTTCTTTTACAAAACCCCGAGACACAAAAGTCAGAGAAGGTTTGACTCCTTCCGGGATTCTCAGAACTCACAACTTCGCGACTTGAGTTGTTGGGCCTTTGTGCTCCTTTCTTACGAGATCCTGAAGTATGAGAAGTCAACAGGATGTTGACTCCTGTTTCAAATGACACATGCCCACCACCTGTCACCACTTCTCCCTCTCTCTGGGCATCTTATCGTTACACCACCTGTCAACCACGTGGGTCCCACCAAGTGGACATGCCATGTGTTGCACAAGCTCTTGCAACTCGCAAGCTCGAGACTTCTACAGTCGAAACTGATTCCCCTCAATCTCCAAGACCTTGATATGCAATATGGCGAGGAGGTCCTGACTCAATGGTTGCTCCTACTTCTCGCTATTCGGGAATTCACGACTCCAAGGGTTTGGTATTCCACCTCCAAACTCACAAACCCCCGATACACGATGTATCGAGACGTCAGATCCCACAGCTGTCCTTCCTCTTTTATCAATGACCCAGATCACATCGCGATCTCGAGACTCAGGACTTCGTGACTCTAAGAGCCTGGTCTTCCACCTCCAAACTCATGAACCCCCGATATGCAATGTATTGAGATGTCAGATATTTTCCACCTGTCCTCCAACATGGATAGTCCTGATCCTCTCGCAACTTCACCATTCGCGAGGTCAAGAGACTTCCTCCTCTGACTCCCGATGTTTGAATCCCTGATAGGGAGGATCTCGCGACACGTGTCCTCCTGCAGATGGGCGTCTCAGATTCTTTCGCGACTTCGTCGCTTGCAAGGGCTAGGCACTCACCTCTGTGAGTCTTGGTGCCCGAATCTCTAAAACGTATGATTCCATGACACGTGTCCTCCCGTAGATGGATGGCTCACATCCCCTTTCGCTATTTTGGGACTTCTGATGTCGAGTGCCTGGACTCTCAAATTCCCAAATGTCGATATCCCAATACGAACTCCTTCTCGGGACTTTCTCTCTGCTGCTCTATGCGTGAGGGTTTAAACCTCATGCAACTCTCGACAGATCCAATGACTGTTGAGTTTTCTAATTAAGATCTGACAGCTCAGATCTGTCCCACGCTGTGCACTCTCCCACTGCTCCCTGGATGTGGAAAAACCAACGGTCCAGATGCTCCCATAGACCTCAGGGATCTATGGTCCTGATTTCTTTGCTACTCATGAAGATGAAGGAAAAAGGGGTTAAGGCATTTAACGCCCTCGTGTGTTCTTCCATTCTAACAGTCGTGAATGACCACAGATCTTCTGACAGGATCTCATCCATCGATCAATACTTATCCCTACGCTACCATTTCGGGACTTCAAGAGGATCATTCTTCCTTGTACCAGGTTTCTAATGTTTTCACTTTCGAATCCTTTTCCAAGTTCTTGGTGAGATTTCTAAGAAGGGTGTCTCTATGAGGAGATCTACCTAGGTATTTCCTGATATGGATAAGGATATAGATTTCCGAGAAACGACTTAAATTCTGAATTGATTCAATGTGTGTATATACATATAAATCTATTTATAAACATAAGCCATATGTGGTCCTTCCATTATAAACATACAACCACCATTCCTGAATCAAAACACTACATAGGTAGTCTTATACTCAAACCATTCATAAAACTGCACAGACTAAGAGCATATATGTCAGCATATAAATTTCACGATGCAAGATGTAAAACAATTATCTGAAATAACACCAGAAGTGAGTGCAACCACTGAGCGAGGTGCTTGTTTCCACCCAACCGTAGGCTCAGCGATTCTGATAGGATTTACCACTAGCCACCCCCGACCTAAGACCACGATGCCGTGAGACTGCGTCTATGTTTTCCAGTGACCAAGAACGAGGGTTACTCTCCCCCTTCTCTGCTATCACTCACTCTGTGTTTTCCGGAGTTCTCTTCCTCTCCTCATGTCTTCCCCCTCCGCGCTTCTTCCTCACGCATTTCCCCCTTGCGAGGTTGCATGTGGCGTGATTTGCCTCGCGGTGGTTAGGCCCAAGGCTCCTACGGATGGGTGGTTCGCTTCCCCCATCCCTCATTAATTCCTGAGGAGCCATCTACCTACTAACCCGGGAGTAATTTATTTCAGGCCAGCGAGCCGCTCTTGGTTCTCCAGGCCAGTGAAGTCCAAATATGGTATTAGTTTTGGTGGAAGTTAACGCCACCTTTCCAGGTGCCTTCCACCACCTTTCTTTAGCCATCGTGGTCTCTTTTTCAACATATCCCCTCTCAGCAGTCCTACA